>CACSLK010034598.1:27589378-27603051 GCA_902706635.1 Striga hermonthica
AGTGCCAATGGGAACTACCACTATTTCATAACATATACTGATGATTATTCAAGGTATGGTTATGTATACCTATTAAGGTACAAATCTAAAGTATTTGAAAAGTTCAAAGAATTCAGAAGTGAAGTGGAGAAACAAATTGGTCGTAGTATTAAAGTTCTTCGATCGGATCGAGGAGGTGAATATTTGACCAATGAGTTTCTTGATTATTTAAGAGATAGTGGGATTATCTCACACTGGACACCTCCTGGAACTCCACAACTCAATGGGGTTTCAGAAAGAAGGAACCGAACATTGTTAGACATGGTTCGATCGATGATGAGTCCACTACTTTACCACTTTCATTCTGGGGTTATGCCTTAGAAACAGCAACACATATTTTGAATAGAGTGCCAAGTAAAGCTGTACCCAGCACACCTTATGAGATATGGTGTGGCAAAACACCCTCGTACAAGTATTTAAAAGTATGGGGTTGTACTGCTTATGTGAAGCAGTTAGTGGGAGGTAAGTTGGATATGAGATCCATCTTATGTAAATTTGTGGGGTATCCAAAAGAGTCTATTGGATACTATTTCTATGACCTCTCTGAACAAAAGTTTTTTTTTTTGAGAAATGCTGTTTTCTTAGAGGAAGAGTTTCTTCCAAAGAATAGCGGAGTCATAGAACATAATGAAGAACCACAAGAAATTCCACAAAATACCACAAATAGCATACCAGTAGAGACTGGACCATCTGTAACACAACCTCTTCGGAGATCTGAAAGGATTTCTAGGGCGCCTCAGAGGCTATACCTATTGTTAGAGAACAACGAAGAGGGACTCCTTTTGGATAATGATCCAATAAGTTATGATGAGGCAATGTCGGACATTGACTCAGATAAATGGCAAGAAGCTATACAATCCGAGATAGACTCCATGTATTCAAACAAAGTATGGACTTTGGTTGATCCACCACATGCTATAGTACCTATAGGTTGTAAATGGGTTTACAAACGAAAACGTGGTGGAGATGGAGAAGTAAATACTTTTAAAGCAAGACTGGTTGCTAAAGGTTATACTCAAAAACAAGGTGTTGATTATGAGGAAACTTTTTCACCAGTAGCAATGCTTAAATCTATTCGGATATTGCTAGCCATAGCTGCGTATTATGACTACGAGATATGGCAAATGGATGTGAAAACTGCTTTTCTTAATGGAAACATTAAGGAAGACATTTTTATGAAACCGCCGCAGGGTTTCATATCCAGTGGGAGCGAGCAAATGATTTGTAAGCTTCAAAGGTCCATTTATGGACTTAAACAAGATTCGAGGAGTTGGAACATTCGGTTTGATGAAACAATCAAAACGTTTGATTTTCATCAAAATCCGGATTAATCATGTGTTTATAAGAAGGTTAGTGGGAATGTAGTTGCATTTGTTGTTCTATATGTTGATGACATTCTACTCATTGGGAACGATATAGGAATGTTACAATCAACACGGACATGGTTGTCTAAACAGTTCTCCATGAAAGATTTGGGAGAAGCATCTTTTATCCTAGGGATAAAAATCTATAGAGATAGATTTAAAAAGATGATAGGACTATCCCAGTCTACGTACATAAATAAGGTACTAAAAAGGTTTAGTATGGAAGAATCCAAACGTGGATATATTCTAATGAGTCATGGGGTTTCACTTTCTAAGACGATGTCTCCAAAGACACCTGAAGAAAGAGAACGGATGAGTCATATACCTTATGCATCAGCTATTCGTAGCATTATGTATGCAATGTTATGTACAAGACCTGATGTGGCTCATGCACTTAGTGTAACGAGCAGATATCAGTCTAATCCAGGTGAAGAACACTAGAAAGCCGTTAAGATGATTCTTAAGTACTTGAGAAGGACTAAGGATATCTTTATGGTGTATGGAAATGGAGAACTGAAATTAGAAGGCTTTACTGATTCAGGTTTTCAGTCCGATAAAGACGACTATAAATCCATGTCTAGATACTTATTCACTCTGAATGGAGCAGCGGTTAGTTGGAAAAGTTACAAACAAGAAACGATTGTTGACTCTACAATAGAGGCTGAATATATTGCTGCATCTGATGCTGCAAAGGAAGCTGTTTGGATAAGGAACTTCATCCAAGGGTTAGGTATAGTGCCATCTGTTGTTGATCCAATAACGATTTATTGTGATAACAATGGGGCGCAAGCAAAGGAACCAAGATCTCATCAAAGATCCAAACACATTATGAGACGATACCATTTGATTAGAGAAATCATTGGTAGAGGCGACGTCGTAATAGAGCGAGTCAACTCAGCAGAAAATATAGCAGACCCCTTAACTAAGTCTTTATCACAGAAAGTCTTTAAAGGACATCTTGAGAAGATGGGTCTAAGATACATGAGTGATTGGAACTAGGGCAAGTGGGAGATTGTTAGAGTAGTATACCCCTCGTTCCAATCGGATTGGACATATTCTACTTGTAAAAACAATCTATTTGAATTATAATAAATAATAAGGCATTACTTTATTTAAAGAGTAAGCATTTATCATATATTTGCACTTAAGATAAAGTCCCTAGATCACTTATAGCTATAAGATATGTTTGCCCATAGAGATGGTGATCATGGAACATATCTTGAAAGCTGTGATCTTAAATACAGTTCCAAGTCGTTGGATGTTTCGAGATGTGATATCGAATAAATCCGGAAAAGACTTGCACATAGTATGTATGCTTATTAGATAAGAATGTTGTATTCCATCAACATTAGCGTAGGACGCAAATACATATATGTGGGTGCTTGTTAGAGAACAAGTTCACTGAACATGACCGTATGAAAATTCTTAATGAAAGTTTATCATGTCGAATAAGAATTTTCATGTTACAATAGTACATGATTAATCCTTAGACTTGAGGCACGATGGTAACTTTGTGCATATTATATTTTACTTTGATTTATTCTTTTGATTGCTAGCACAATCGTATAAAGGGATATTTTGGGTATTATATTAATATGTATGGAAGTTTGTCAGTGGCCAACAAAGGATTCGACACTTATGAAGATAAGTGAATTTCCTATGTGTTTCATAGTTAGTAATTCAAAGTCCTTGGCCAAGGCGGGATGAATAGAGATTCATAAACGAATTACTAAACTTGAAATGGAATCATAGTTATTAAATCAATTTGGGTTTTGACAAAATCATACCCAAAGATTTAATCGAGAAATTGGATGTCGAAAGGATTTTACATGAATGGACTTGTAATCGAAATAGGTTTACTTGCTATTCACTTAATACTAGATTCATGCTACTTGCTAGATGTTCCCATGATATGTGGGTTCTTGAATTAAAGAGTTAATTCAAGAATAAGAGTTAATATGAATAACTCAAATTACAAAGAGTTGTAAACCCACTACTAGTATTAATTGTGAACCTAAAAGGTCACACCAATATTTGAATGAAGGTAAAATTCAAATAGTATTTTTAAAGAGTTAGAATTAATTGACAAATTTAATTTGATTAGATATGAATTAAAGGAATATATTAAATTAATCAATGAGATTGATTAATTGAATTTTGAATATTAATTTAGTAATTAATAGAATTACTAATTAATAGTTGGAATTTAAAATTGAATTTTAAATTTCAAATTCAAATAATAATAAGATTATTAAATAAGGAAATGGAAGAATAGATTAAAATAATAAAGTCTTGAAAAATATTTTCAAGAATTATTATTTTATTATTTATCTTTAATATGATTAAAGATTAAATATTAATAAGAATAAATTAATTATGGTGGTTTGGAGTTGTTAACCAATCCACATAATTAACTTTATTTTTAATAAAACAATAATGGTGGTTATAAACCACTCCACATTATTAATTAAAAGTCAATATTTGGTATGATTATTTAAATAAAATCTGATTTTATTTAAAATTAAATATATCAAATATTGATTATTTTATGCTAAAATGTTTTGTATAAATAGGTGCAAATAGTTTGCACATTAATTGCTAAGTTTTGAGCAAAATTCTTCCAAGAGAAAATTCATTCAAAGAGTTGAGTGAATAAAAGAAAGTGTTCTTGAAAAACTTCCTTATAAATATATATTCTATACTTCTTGAAAAACCGAGTAGTTTCTACTAGCGAAGAAACTATAGTCGGAACCAAAGTTCAGAAGGTGGATACGATTAGAGGGAAGACATTGGGATTCCTAAAGTGAGTAACAACAAGAAGTGATCGTTACCAAACCGGGAATTGATTTCCTCATACATCGTCGGTTTTGAAGGAGTTCAAGAACAAAGGTAATTTTTATAAATTACATATCAAATCAAAATTAATAAAAGTTACTAGATTTTAAATGATGCTTATTCGTTATCTCATTATACTTATGTACGGAATAAGTATTTATAAGATAAATACTTATAAAATTTTAAATTCTGCTGTAAACTTTGTTCCGTACAGTATATCGAACCCAACAGTGGTATCAGAGCCACGTTACGATTAGCATCTTTAAAATCTGATTTTGATTTGAAAAATTATTAAAAACACGAACTGGACTAAAAATCGAATAGAGTATTCGAAAACACGAGTCGTGCAGGATGACATGTAATACCCCATATTTTTAGTAAGTCAGTAAATCAGTAGAAGTTATTCAGTAAATCGGTAAAAGTTATTAATAGTTTAAAGATGATAAGTAAATTATTTTCAAGATTAAGTTAGTATGGTTTTTGCAAGAGAAAATATCACAATCTCAAAGTAATTATAAAAAAAAAAAATTTAAAAGCAAAAGAGAGAAATCCGAATTTTTAGAATTTCCGGTTTTACGGTAATTGTTCGTTTTAAGTCCAAATTTGGTTCCGTAAATTTTATTTTTTCTTGTTTTTTTTTACCACATTACAAGATAATTATGAAGTATTATTTTTATTTTAAAATTAAGAGCTGAATATTAAGAAATGAATAAATAAATAAAGCATTAAATGATGTTTTGTCATCATTTTTACTAAAAAACTTTCTAAGTGTTTTTTAAATAAAAATGGGGCCAATTTTTATATCAGCTATGGGAGCATTATTATCATCATTAACCAGCATATTTGTCCTATTTTAGAGAGTATTTATGAGCCATCAAAATCATATTTTTATATTAATTCAAGTTAAGTTTTTATATTAATTTCTAAGCAAATTTGGTGAGGAGTTGTATCAACAATGAAGAGCTTTTACGCCTATAAATAGAGGGCCTTAGAATCAGATTTTAGAAGCACTAAAAATTTTATAAATATTCAAAGAGCAAAAAATAGTAAGAAACGAGTAGTTACGAGAGGAATCGAGCAATTTTGAGAGAATGTGAATCAAGTTTCATTGCTTTGTTTTCTCAAGATTGGAAGAGGTATGTTATACAACTTTAATATCATCAAGTATAGTTAAGAATTATAAGTGTTTATATGTGTTATTAATATGTTGTTATGTTAAGAAATTATAATTTTTATATATATAAGTATGTAAAACAAGATTATTTAAAGTTCATGATGTTGCAGTCTATGTTTGTTTGTTTTTGACCAAGATATTGAGTTCTAAAAATTATGAACATTTTTATATATAATAACCATTATGTTGAGAATAATACTGGAAATTATTAGATTAGTCGGAGTTAAAATGAATTTTATAAAAATCTTTTATTAAGGTGTTGTCCAGTGAAAAATCTGTGTAGTAATGATGATTTGTGGTATTGAATTACCCTATCTATTGATATTATTTTGAGTTGGAAATTTTATGGTCAATTCATATATTAGTTAAAAACTTCCAGTTTAAATTTTATATTTATTGGACTTGTTTAAGATGCTATAGAAAATAATGAACATAAGTGAGTAAATCTCGAATTTCAGTAAGACAAACATTATTTGAAAATTCATATCTCACTTTATGGTTATTATTTTTATGAGAAAATTTACAAAATATTTCGTCATTTAGTTGAGAGTTAATATATAAAGTTTAAGAATTTTTAGATAATTGTAGCATGAGATATAGATTTTTAAAGACAAGTATGCAAGTAAATTGAATGTTTTGATATAGTTCAACTTTGAAATAATATATCTCAAGATATGAATATTATTTTAAAGTGAAATTTTTAAGGTAACTTTATATATATGTTGAGAATACATATGTTAAAGTTAAGATTAAAATGAGGTGAATTGAGTTATAGCATATGATTTTAGTTTTTCTCATTATATTAATCAATGTGAAAGTTTGAAGAGTATGAAAATGATTATGTTTCGGTTTAGTTTAAGTATACCAATTTAAATCCGGACTTAGTATGATCTCTAGAGTATTCTTTTATATTCGGATAAGTTATCTGATAGATGTGAGTATCCGAGTATTTTAGTAAGTATAATGAGCATAGTACTTAGTATATTTGTTTATATTTTTTATGTAGTTGCAGATACAGCTATCAGTACAGCACTTACAGTTTTCAAAAGTTTTCAACAAGAAAAGGTGGGGACCCAGACTGGGTATTACATTGAGTATAATAGCTATTATCATGTTCGAGGTATGTATAAAGTTAAGTAAAGTATTAAGCTCGCTCAGTCAAGACTGGGTTCTGTGGGAGGCGACCCCCAGAATGTGATCACGTGAGAACCGGCCCAAGTTACCGGTAGTTGCAAAGTTCAAGTTAAAGTATCGGTTAGATACCGAAAGATTAAGCTTAGATACATATCAAAGATCATGATATTGATATTATTATTGTTGTTTACTTTAGTATGGGTTTTTACGGAGTACAGTTGATTAGTACTCACGCCCCACTATTATCATTTTTTTTCAGGAAATAAAGACGGTGCGCAGGTGTGAGGAGCTGTGGTGGTCGTGAATGTGAATAAGTTTCTATTGAGAATTTTCAATAAGGTTTTGGTTTGTAAACCACGCTTGTAAGATTTCCGCTGCGTTTCTTTAAGAGTTGAACAAGTGTGATTTTAAGTGTTGATTTATCAAGTTGGTTGTATGAACTGTTAAGTTTTTATATTTGTTCAATGTTTAAAATCTATTTTATTTATGTCTAACTTAGTTTTTAGATAAATTTTAAGTAAATAGATTTTTAAAGTAGATAAGTTAGTAGCATCCCGAGTTAAGAAGGTTTCGAAAAATTTATAAGTATTTTTGAAATAAGTTGCGAAAAATTTACTCTGATAAGCGGGGTGTTTCAGTTGGTATCAGATCCAAAGTCTAAACGCTCTGTATACTAAAAGTTTAAGTTTTGAGAAAGAAAGTTTCAGGAAAACTGACCGCACCACACTCACACCTCGCCGACTACCAGATAAGTGCTATTAAAGTTTTTGCAAAAGTTTATTTTCTTAAATATATGCAAATTACTAAGTCTATGCTCAATAAGATTCAATTATACGAACCTTATAAATCAGAATAAATGCTCAGATCAGTAATATCAGATATGTCCTCATATCCGAAATCAGAATTGTCCTCATATCCGAAATCAGAATTACAGTTGAGTTATAGCTTATCGAGTTGATAACTCGTCAAGAAATTGTGCTTTTCAAGAATTCAGTATTTATTTTCAGTTAAGATTCAAGTATACAGATGGCACACTGTAAAGTTTTACATGAGATATTCATTCAGATATAGTTGCTATTTTTTTGACTATAAATTTTTTTTTAAAGTTCAGGAGATCAAGAAAGTTATCTGAACATTTTAAAGATAAAGACATTAGATTAAAGTTGTATTCTGACTCTAGAAATTGAATTATTTTAAGTATGTACGATGTACATAAATTAAAGATTCGAAGTAACGGTTTTTCAGTGTATAAGAGCCATAAGTCCGGGTTTATCATGGAGGTTTCAAATAAGAACCATAAGTCCGGATATACTATGGAGGCTTGAAACTGAACTGTACGAGTAAAGTTTAAGAAAGCAGTCAATCTTTAGAGTCATAAATGAAGGTATCTTAACAATTAGATACAGAGAAATTTTATTAAGCACTGTTCATGAACAAGTTAATAGTACTAGTAGGACCAGTCCTACATAGTACATTTTATAAAGTTAATGAGCATGAGTTGCAAGTATCAGTATATATAAGTCAAGTATTTTCATTATTATCATGGCGACTTGAAATTAGAGTCACAATGCTGGGTAATTATCAGATAAAGATCAATGTTCATAAAATTTTGAGTAATTGTTTTAATAGATAATTAGCTGGGTAAATTATGGAGGCTTGAAATAAGAGTCATTAATCTGAGTTTACCAGGAAATTTGACAGACATCAGTTATTCAGGTTTCACAATCCAATATTGAGAGTATCAGTTAAATCTCTCTAAAGAATTTTTAAAAGTAAAAGTTATTTGGATATGTGGAAGTTGAAGATAGTCTGTTTAATAAGGCAGAGACGATTAAAGTTCAATATCAGAATGATCTGAAAGGATTCAAGTTTTATTCAAGCACACACTGTTGAGGATTTCACAACTACAAAAGAAGCTATTACAGATTCATGAAATGCAGATATAGCAAAAGTGAATCCTCAACCAATACAAGATAGATATATGTATATATAAGGAGGGTGCGTCTCAAGGGTCTAATACCCCTTAACTCTGCCACCCATAACAGACATCAGAGTTTATAAAGTTAAATCCGTTGGATCGAAAGTTCGCTTTCGCTTAACCCTATGAGTTTCCACATAATCTTGAGAAGTGATGTTTTCTTGAAGTTTCTTGATAAGTCCAGTAGCAGTATCTGCACATTTGAAGATATCTCTAGTAGAATCAGATATAAAAGTCTGAAATAAACTTTCATCAAGAAAACCAAGAAGGCCGTTGAAGATGTGATGGGAATTTAATAGACCAATGGGCTTATTATGAAATTTCATGTCTGCCCAAGAAGAAATTGTAAACATGGTCATTATAGTTTCATATCCACCAGGAAGTATGATGAAAGCATCACTATGATTCACCATGTGCATAGTGCAATCATAAATAGAGTTAGAAAGCATTAGACTGGTAGAATCTTTGAGAACTTTTGAAGGATTTTTGTGAAATGGTAGAACACTTTTCACTTCAATATCAAAGCCTTTTCCAGCCAAGAGAAGTCTACCAAAGAAAGTGAGGCTAGTTCCTCCATAGAGTAAATTGATCTTCTGTTTTCCCAGTTCTCTTACTAGTTGGGATACAATATAGATATTTTGATAAGAAGCTACAAGTTTAGAACCACCAAGAACACAAATGGTTTTTATAGATGGACGAAATTTTGTGACTTGAGAAGAAACAGGAGTCTCCATTTGGAGTAGAGAGATACTCAAATGGGGAAAGGATGGGTTATTTATAGAAAGAGAATGAGTATAATAATGTTTGATTTTGGCAGAAGCAACAGACAGGGGAGTAGTTAAGCATTCAATGAGTTATATTTATCAAAATAAATAAATACCTTTTTATAAGGGAGTTATCAGAGATAGCTGTTGCAAACAGGATCCTTAGCAATAATGTTTTCGAGACTATAGCGGTTCTGTTCATTTTTTAAACAGACCCATAAAGACATAAGCTCTTGATGCACATATCCACTGGGATGTGTATCGAGAATTTGTTGGAGGGTTTGATCCAGGGATTCCTTGTTCAAGCCATTCTTAATGAAAGCTATTTTATCTTCTCGATTTATGGACACAAACCCAGCGGTTTGCATCGGGTATCGCAATTCGATCGAGCACATTTAAATAAACCACCTATTCGTTTGGCTCTACGTTTCTTTGCAAGAGTACTTCTACCCATACTGGACAGATATTTATAAGAATTTGGAAATTCGCCAGAGAGTCGGACGTTTGCTTCAATCAACCATCGGATATCATTTGGAATATTGTGGATCATTAGCACTCTCAATCTTTCCACTCGAGATCGATAAATCCTTTTTATGATATTTAAAGGAAGAAAGGAATATGATTTGCGAATATTTGAAAGTGTCGAATCCATTTGTTGTTTCGGACCATTGCTGAAGAAGACTGGAGGATTAGCGAGCCGGTTTATAGAAGATCAAAGCGTAGAAGGTAAGTTTCTGGAGATAGAGTTTGGCATTATTATATTCCTAATGTCAGAACATGCAGCCAGTATGCAATTAATGCAGCAGAAATCCGATATGAGATGTCAGCAATAATTGAAGAATGAATTATTGTGAAGTTGAGTTGTGTCGAACAACATTATTGAAGACAGAATAATTCACCTCGATAGGTGAAATGTGGTATGATCAGTAATTTATGCAGTGCAATAATTTCCAATCAGTTTTAATTGAGAAATATTGGATATATTAAAGTCAGAGGAATATAAGTGTTGATAGTAGTTTTTGATCAGAAGGTTTTCTGACGCAGAGGCAAGTTCAGTACAGTTGATGATGCTAATGTATATTTTGCAGGTGATATTGACATTGTAGGTACACGCATGTAAATGTTCCGCACCCAAAGGGCCCTGGGTAGTGGGTACATCACATGCAAAGTGCCACATAGTCATGTTCCGAGTCATAAGTGACAAGTCCAAAAGTATTTGGCTTTACCATAATGGAAGTTGATTGAGGAAATAGTCAAGTATGTAGCCTGGATTCAAGAAAGGTTCAAGACTGCTCATAATTGGCAGAAGTTTTTAGTTGATAAACATGGAAGAGCAATGTATTTAGAGATTGAAGATAAAGTCTTTCTGAAAGTTCGACTAATGAGAAGTGTTTTTCGTTTTGGGAAGAAAGGTAAGTTGCATCCTCGCTATATAGGTCCGTTCGAAGTTCTTGAACGGGTTGGAGAAGTATCTTATCGATTAGCTTTACCTCCTGAGTTGGCAAGCGTGCATAATGTTTTTCATGTATCGATGTTGCGTCCATATGTGTGCGATCCAGATCATGTGTTGCAGCACAATGAGATACAAATTCAACCAGATTTTACTTATGAGGAGAAGCCGGTAGCAGTTTTGGACCGAAAGGTTCATAGACTCTGGAAGCGAGATGTTCCACTTGTTCGTATCAAGTGGAATCGACATGGAGAATCAGATGCCACTTGGGAACGAGAAGCAGATATTAGAGCTCGATTTCCAGATTTCGAGTTTTGATATTTCTGGTAAGTATGTTTTTCAGTTTCTTTATTTCAGTTTTAGTATTTCCGAGGGCGGAAATAGTTTTAAGGGGGGTAGATTGTAATACCCCATATTTTAGTAAGTCAGTAAATCAGTAGAAGTTATTCAGTAAATCGGTAAAAGTTATTAATAGTTTATAGATGATAAGTAAATTATTTTCAAAATTAAGTTAGTATGGTTTTTGCAAGAGAAAATATCACAATCTCAAAGTAATTATGAAAAAAAAAAAAAATTAAAAGCAAAAGAGAGAAATCCGAATTTTTAGAATTTTCGGTTTTACGGTAATTGTTCGTTTTAAGTCCAAATTTGGTTCCGTAAATTTTATTTTTTCTTGTTTTTTTTACCACATTACAAGATAATTATGAAGTATTATTTTTATTTTAAAATTAAGAGCTGCATATTAAGAAATGAATAAATAAATAAAGCATTAAATGATGTTTTGTCATCATTTTTACTAAAAAACTTTCTAAGTGTTTTTTAAATAAAATGGGGCCAATTTTTATATCAGCTATGGGAGCATTATTATCATCATTAATCAGCATATTTGTCCTATTTTAGAGAGTATTTATGAGCCATTGGAAGAGGAACTGCAAGGAGTATCTTGCAAGCCTGAAAAGTTCAAGGCAATTATTTTGTTGAAGTTAACTTATCAGTTAACGATTATTCTTGGGTATTGGATACCGGCTGTGGCTCACATATTTGCAATGATTTACAAATGATGGCAAGAAGTAATAAGCTAGAAAATGAAGAAACAATTCTAAGGATGGGCAATGGGGCAAGAGTTGCTGCCAAAGCAATTGGGACTGTTTATCTAACTTTAAATGATGGGGTAACAATTTGTTTGACAAATTGTTTGTGTGTTCTGGATGTTATAAGAAACATAATCTCTATTACAGAATTGGATAGAGAAGGTTTTAAGTTCGTAACTGAGAATGGAAGATGTTCCATTTTCAAAGATACAACTTTTATATATTCCGGAAATTTGACAAATGGGTTATATACCATTACACCAAAAAGTCCCATCTTAACTATTCAACAAAATAAAAGAAAATTAAATAATCATAGTTCATTCACACTTTGGCATGCTCGATTAGGTCATATATCTTAAAAGAAGATTCACAAATTAGGACCAAAACTCGACCTTAGGGGAGAGGAAAGGTTGTCTACATGTGAATCATGTCTTAAAGGTAAAATGACTAAATCACCATTTGTTGGACAAGTCGAGCGAGCTAAAGGTCTGTTGGATTTGATCCATACAGATGTTTGTGGACCACTAAATGTTAGTGCCAAGGAGAACTACCACTATTTCATAACATTTACTGATGATTATTCAATGTATGGTTATGTATACCTATTAAGGTACAAATCTAACGTATTTGAAAAGTTCAAAGAATTCAGAAGTGAAGAGGAGAAACAAATTGGTCGTAGTATTAAAGTTCTTCGATTGGATCGAGGAGGTGAATATTTGACCAATGAGTTTCTTGATTATTTAAGAGATAATGGGATTATCTCACAGTGGACACCTCCTGGAACTCCACAACTCAATGCGGTTTCAGAAAGGAGGAATCGAACATTGTTGGACATGGTTCGATCGATAATGAGTTCCACTACTTTACCTCTTTCATTTTTGGGTTATGTCTGTAATATCCCAACTTCTTGTTAATAAAAGTGATATATTTTTTCTTTTATTAATTCTGTTCATTTTCAGCAAATATGTTCGACGTTAAGTCGAAAAGACAATTCGATTAATTATTAACCGAGTTAAAGTCGATAATTAATTTCCGAACCATTTATTTTATAAATGGACATCATTAATCGGGATTAATTATTAATAGTCAAGAATGTTCGGAATTTAATGTCAAAGTCATGTTAAGTCATGAGTGCACACAAGGTACACTATGCACGCACATCGTGCGTAGTCATGCGTGTAGCTCGCGCACGCGACCGTGTGCAGCGCACGGCACTGCGCGTAGCGCAAGTCACCACGCCCTAAGCATGCTTATGTTGCCCTAAGCACCATGATCAAGCAATGTAAATCTCAATCCATTTCCTTAAGATTTCCGTGAGAATTTACCAAGAGATAATTGTTGGGTGTGCAAGTGGGGTGGTGAATCACCTACATGCTTGCACACATGGCGCAACACGCACGCACGGGTGGTGACTAAGCCCGTGCATGCTTGACACCTCGGCTAATGACTCAGCTCGGATCATCCCACCTCAGCTACGTTTGGGACACATGTAATATGTTGGTGTTATATACTTAAGCTTTGCTTTAGTGGATATTACACTTGTTATTTCTTGATGAATGAGAATTATGTTTGGTTAAATAAGTTCCACGTTCTGTTGTTTTGCATGTAGATAAGTGGGTCATCATCGGGCGTACCGAAGATCACTATATCAGTTACTTGCGAAACAAGAATCATTGGTTCACAACCTAAATGGAATTGAACAACCCATCAGAACGGTTGTAGTGTCAATCGTACGGTTTGTCTTGATTGATTAGTTGCACTAGTACATTTATGTATTGAAAAGGATACCAGAGAGGGATGTTCGTTTTATGCTGATCGTCGTAAACGAACTAGGCCTCAGTTAA
>CACSLK010034598.1:27613850-27656477 GCA_902706635.1 Striga hermonthica
CGCCCCACACTTTTCATGTTTTTCAGGTCGCAGGGTCGGAGATGAGGAGTGAGCGGACGAGCTGTTCAGGACATTTATGTTTATTGTATTTTATGTTGAACCACGCTATGTTTCCGCTAAAACTTTTCAGTACTTATTATCAGACTTTGCTCCGACATTAGTCGGAAAAGACATTATGACCGTTTTATGTATCAGTTTAAAATTTTAACGGTTTTCAGAACAATCAAGTTTTTCACGGTAACCCCAGAATCAGTTTCGCAAAATAAGAAGTTTAAGTATTTATTTCAGAAAAATTGCGAAAATCGCGTACTCTGATGTAATAGAAAGTCGGGGTGTTACAAAGTTTATCATGTCGAATAAGAATTTTCATGTTACAATACTACATGATTAATCCTTAGACTTGAGGCACGATGGTAACTTTGTGCATATTATATTTTACTTTGATTTATCCTTTTGATTGCTAGCTCAATCGTATAAAGGGATATTTTGGGTATTATATTAATATGTATGGAAGTTTGTCAGTGGCCGACAAAGGATTCGACACTTATTAAGATAAGTGAATTTCTTATGTGTTTCATAGTTAGTAATTCAAAGTCCTTGGCCAAGGCGGGATGAATAGAGATTCATAAACGAATTACTAAACTTGAAATGGAATCATAGTTATTAAATCAATTTGGGTTTCGACTAAAATCATACCCAAGATTTAATCGGGAAATTGGATGTCGAAAGGATTTTACATGTATGTAATTGTAATTGAAATAGGTTTACTCGCTATTCACTTAATACTAGATTCATGCTACTTGCTAGATGTTCCCATGATATGTGGGTTCTTGAATTAAAGAGTTAATTCAAGAATAAGAGTTAATATGAATAACTCAAATTACAAAGAGTTAAAAACCCACTACTAGTATTAATTGTGAACCTAAAAGGTTACACCAATTTTTGAATGAAGGTAAAATTCAAATAGTATTTTTAAAGAGTTAGAATTAATTGACAATCTAATTTGATTAGATATCAATTAAAGGAATATATTAATTTAATCAATGAGATTGATTAATTGAATTTTGGATATTAATTTAGTAATTAATAGAATTACTAATTAATAGTTGGAATTTAAAATTGAATTTTAAATTTCAAATCCAAATAATAATAAGACTATTAAATAAGCAAATGAAAGAATAGATTAAAATAATAAAGTCTTGAAAAATATTTTTAAGAATTATTATTTTATTATTTATCGTTAATATGATTGAAGATTATATATTAATAAGAATAAATTAATTATGGTGGTTTGGAGTTGTTAACCAATCCACATAATTAATCTTATTTTTATTAAAATAATAATGGTGGTTATAAACCACTCCACATTATTAATTAAAAGTCAATATTTGGTATGATTATTTAAATAAAATTTGATTTTATTTAAAATAAACTATATCAAATATTGATTATTTTATGCTAAAATGTTTTGTATAAATAGGTGTAAAATGTTAGCACATTAATTGCTAAGTTTTGAGCAAAATTCTTCCAAGAGAAAATTCATTCAAAGAGTTGAGTGATAATACAAGAAAGTGTTCTTGAAAAATTTCCTTATAGATATATATTCTATACTTCTTGAAAAACCAAGTAGTTTCTACTAGCGAAGAAACTATAGTCGGAACCAAAGTTCAAAAGGTGGATACGATTAGAGGGAAGACATTTGGATTCCTAAAGTGAGTAACAACAAGAAGTGATCGTTACCAAACCAGGAATTGATTTCCTCATACATTGTCGGTTTTGAAGGAGTTTAAGAACAAAGGTAATTTTTATAAATTACATATCAAATCAAAATTAGTAAAAGTTACTAGATTTTAAATGATGATTATTCGTTATCTCGTTATACTTATGTACGGAATAAGTATTTATAAGATAAATACTTATAAAATTTTAAATTCCGCTGTAAACTCTGTTCCGTACAGTATATCGAACCCAACATTATTCCACCATCATATCATTTCATATATTTCACCATCATCAGTATCATACGGTTTATGATTTTCACACTTTTAGTGTGATGCATTTACTATTTACAAATTTATTCTCCCCCTCATCTTAACAGATCCCTGATCTGTATTTTTAGCACTGAGTTTCTTGAGGGAAGTCCATATAATCTCTAATTCGTTCTCGATTTAAACATATAATAAGTGGACTTTGAACTCATATCACTTGCAATGTGCACATTTTTCTTTCAAGAGTTCATCATATTAGCTGAGTATATTACTAGCTATATCACCTTCATATGACATTTATTTTCATTCTTTCATAATCATCTTGTGTCATTCTTTGATCAAATCATCTCGTAACTTCAGGTTACTGTCATATACACATTCTTTGATCAAATAATATCGTAACTTCAGGTTATGAATCACACATGTGGCTATCTAGTGGAACCATAATATCTAGTAGCACATATGGAGGGGTAGTGGGCCCATATATATCGTTCCCCTTTCATACTCAGTTTGGTCAGATATCGATTCACAAATATTTAGCTAGTAATAATTTTACCAATCGAGAACAAAGTATCTCATATCACAAAGAATCATTTAATCATGCAAATCATCATCATTTATATCAGTAAACATCACAATAATTCGTTGTGACCCATTTATCACAAACATATCACATCAACTTTCGGCGGCAGTAAATGCACTTCAAGTGCATATTCAGACTCGCAATAATTTAATTCAGAATCGTATCACATGCGTATCATTCCTTCTGTAGAACAAACTCTCTGTTTTTACAGTTGTATAGCATACGCATCATTTCTATAAATTATCAGGCAATCCATTCAGTATTTCTGAACAAAGGTCCGAGTTTACAAATGGATTTAGCACTCTCAAATATCCGTAAATATTATCCATTTGTTCCAGTAAATATCATAAAAAGGATTTATCGGTCTCGAATAGAAAGATTGAGGGTGTTAATGATTAATGATAATCCAAGTGATATTCGATGGTTGATTGAAGCAAAAGTTCGATTATCGGGAGAGTTTCCGAATTCATACAAATATATGCCAGGTGTGGGTAAGAGTACTTTTGCAAAGAAACGAAGAGCAAAAAGATTAGGTGGATGCTTCAAATGTGCTCGATGGACTTGTGACACACGATGTAAATCAGTGGGGTTCGTGTCCAAAAATCAAAAAGATAAAATAACATTTATAAAGGATGGATTGAGTAAGGAGTCTATGGATCAAACGATTCAACAGATTCTTGAGACACATCCTAGTGGGTATGTGCACCGTGAGCTTCTGTCTCTATGGATTCATTTCAAAAATGAAGAGGAACGTTATAGTCTCGAAAATATTGTTTCAAAAGATCAAGTTTGTAAAACTAGTCTTTTTATTACGAAAAATCATACTAATGAAGGTTAGTAGTTGCACTGTAATTTTCAGAAAATCTTATAGTTGCCGACATATAAGATTTATTTTAAATCCAGCACCTTGTCTATCAGTTACAATTGTCAGAAGAAAACAGTAAGATTTTTATTGTTTGGTAATACTTTCTTTTTTAAATAGCGAGTCGTTCATCATAATCTTATGCCTCACAAAACTTTGAAAAATTTCTTTTATCAATAATTAGATGGATGTTTCAGAGTCTTGGCAAGGTAATAAATTTCTTCAACCGATCAAAACCATATGTGTTCTTGGTGGTTCTAGACTGGTAAGTTGTTCTCAAAATGTTGATATTGTGAGTCAGTTAGTAAGGGATATGAGAAATCAAAAAATCAATTTACTATATGGAGGGACTAGCATCACTTTCTTTGATAATCTTTTATTGGCTGGAAAATGTTTTGAGATAGAAGTGAAAAGTATCATACCTTTTCATAGGCTTAACAAGGGTCGTCAAGGATTCCATATGCATGATGCTAACTCATTCTATTTATGATTGTATGATGGATATGGTGAACAAGAGCGACGCATTTATCATTCTTCCAGGCGGTTACGGAACGCTAATGACAATGTTCACCATTGCTTCTTGGGCAGAATTGAAACTTCATAACAAGCCCATTGGTTTATTGAGTTTTAATAACTTTTTACATGGTTTGCTTGGATTTTTAGACCAAGGAGTATATCAAACTTTTATATCTCCTCCAACGAGAGAAGTATTCAAATCTGCAGATACGTCTGCTGAGCTTATCCAAAAAACTTCAAGAATGCATCACATTTCAAGATTCTGTGGAAACACAAGGAGTCAAGCGAAAAAGAGCTTTTGATCCATTAGATCTCTCATTATGAACCCAGATAATAACTCTGTGTGGCAGAGTTACGGAGTTTTATACTCATGAGACGCACCTTTCTTTTATGGGTTCTATTATGTAATATTTGCGTATTTCGTATTTATCGAGTATGTACTGCCTCTTGTCCATGTTTCCATCATATGAACTTTCTATACTTGTTTCTCAATAATATAATGTCGATTTCGCCTTTCCACAAGATTAGTGTGTTGTACTTCATGACTACAACTATTGTCATATGTGCTTCTTCTGGAGCACATTATTGTAATATTTACATGATATCGTTTTTATCAATGTGATCTTGTCACCAGATGTCTTTCGTTGCTTTTTGCCTTTCTTTTTCCCCCATATTAGGTCTTTTATTTCATTTTTAGTTCGTTTAATGTTTTGTTGTGTTTTTCCTTTATTTTGAGTTTTCTATTTTTTTCGTTCGTTTCCCAGCTTTCTCCATTTGCCTTCTCGTTTTTGGTGTGTAGGTCGGATGCTTCATGAGGACAGGATTTATGGAAAATATTGTTTGGGCAATCATAATTAAACAAAAGGGTTTGTTGGCGACGCATAGGAGAAAACAAAACTCAATTTCGAGTTCGGACGAGCTCAAACGAGCAAAAAACGCAAAGTTGTGTAGAATAGCCCCACACCGCGCTCGTGCCGAGGCGCGGCACCTGACACGACCCGACCAGAGAGCTTTCCAGGCACCGCTGCGGTGCGGTACCCCTCGCGCCGTGGCGCTCTGTGCGACCCAACTTGTTTTTCGACCTGTTTTTGCTCGATTTTTGACCCTATATGTTTAGGCATGTTCCCAAACCTAGGGGAGGACCCCAAAACTCGTTTTTCTTCAGTTTTTCCTCTCTTCTTCTCCTTTTCTTCTCCTATCCTTCTTCTTCTTCATTTTCCTCTTCTTTTCATTATTCTTTTCCATTTGTTTTCTTCTTCTTCTTATTAGTTGGAAATTAAACTTGCAATTCGAATTCAACTCTTGGATTGGACTGAGTGTAAGTTTTTCATCTAGTGTAATTCATGAGAATGACTATTTGGGGTGAATTGCTTGATTGTGTTGAATTCATGTTACATAAGTAATTCTTATTGCTAGGGATAAGGGATGATTGTGCTTATTAAATTTCGTATCTGTCGGGCTTGATTTGTTCATTCTTGTGCGAGTTAATTGATTAGAGATTGATGAATTCTTGCTTGATGGGTAGATATAATCAAAAGTGACACTTCGATCTTGCAATTGGAAACGATTGAATGTTCATTTATCGAGTTAGAGTTTGTTAATTTCATATAATTAGTTGATTAATCACCTTCTAATTGATTTAGCGACTTTTAGAATCTAAAGGGGAGAAGTCGTAGACCGAGGCTAGAATGAGGTAGATGATTTTGTAATTGAATAGTCTACAGATTTTGGATAGAAATACGTGCTTGTCAATGACCCGTCCCTTGTTACGAAAAGTTATAGGGATTGGGATAATTGGTTTGTGTGTATGCTCGACCTTGCTTGTCTAGGTTCAATCCTTTGTTAGGAAGAGTTATTGGGAGCGAACCGCTAGATGATTTAGCGAGAGCATCAATCTAGAATCGAACGATCAATGTATCGGTTTTGCAAATAGATCTTGAATAAATTATTCCCGATTTTCTAGCTTCTTCAACTTTGTTTCGTTTTTAATTTAGGTAGATTATTGTTTTT
The DNA here is from genome assembly GCA_902706635.1 of Striga hermonthica. NCBI lineage: Eukaryota > Viridiplantae > Streptophyta > Magnoliopsida > Lamiales > Orobanchaceae > Striga > Striga hermonthica. Next base: position 27,619,810 of record CACSLK010034598.1, read on the forward strand.
ATATTATTTCTTAGTTGGTAATTATCATATCCCCAATCTGTTTAGTATGTTTAGGATTTATTTTGCTTTTATGTGCTATCAATATTATTTCTAAATTCCTAACTGCCTTCCTCGAGATATCGACCCGGGGAACGAATCTTTCAATTCGGTACTTGGTAAAAATAACAAACTGTGCTACAACACCATCAACATCAGCCGAGGCCACAAGTCACCCACATTATCGACGGTGATCAAGCCAATCGACACATCCTCACCTGATTAGCGCAGAGATGCTTCTTGGGATTTTTGCAAAAAAATAAAATGACAAGACAATAACATGTAGTTTTTATTGATCCTTGATCGTCGTGTTTGATCACACCGAAAAAGGATAATATGTGCAAAGATATAATATCTTCTCGTGCAAGAACGGCATGCCGATCATTTTTTGTTCCTAAGACATGCTGAATAACTTTTATTTCTGCAAATAGGCAACCGAGTCGATCAAACGACATCATCAAACAACAAATGAGGTCTGTCTATAATGCGTATCTAAATTAGCATTTTTTTTATACTAGATGTGTATAGGTAAGCAAAGCTACACATGTTCAAATTGTTAGTTTTATTATTTAAATACGATCACTGCACTATAATATTTTGATAAGATCACTATCATCCCATACAAAATTCCATGACATTGCAAGAGACAAGTGTCTGCAAAGTTGACACCGAAGTAACGCCTCACTTTATCTTACGATCACAATAGAAAAATGGGCATACCCCAACCAATTAATGGGAAGTGATCTCCTTGAAGATTCATCGGCTTATCGACAATTTTTTTCTTTTTTCTTACAAAGATAAAAAAGTTCTCTATTCGTCGATGATATTCTTTTTACGAGACAACTAGTGATCTAAAAAATATTTCTCCATATCAACAATTTAAAAACGGTGAAACCTTTGTAAGGAAAGATCGATCTTAAACAAGACAATACTTCAATCGATCGACGGTGGATTCTTTCGACTTGGTGGCCTTCGCAAAGATGAATGTTTGAAAATCCTTCCCTTATGACAAGGCAGTCTCATAAACTAAGGTCGAGCAAAGGTCCCTTTGAAGGCAGACTCTGCATAAATATTTTCAATCGCCTCTCAATTATCAGCAGCGTTCTCCTACTACACATTCTCTCATAAACATTCATCGCTGAAAGAAATTTTAAAATTAAAGGCAACGTCTTACAAAAGATGTGTTATCAACATCTTTGAGAATAAACGGCGAACATATCAACTTGCTTTGGTGATCAATACACGCTGATCGTCAAATCGAGTTATTCAAAATCTGAAGTGTAATATATGGTTGTGGAAGCATTTGGGTTATTGAAGTCTTATTTGAAAGTGTCATTTTTTCAACTTTTCATTTCTTTACGTTATCATGGGAAGTTTTATTTTTTTTAAGCACATTAATGGTAAATTTTAGGGGTGGGTGCGGTTCGGGACAATCCGAGATTTGACTTGTCCTGTTACCTATCCCAAATGGACCAGTATCATTCGGGACCGGGAAAAACATTTAAACTAAACCCAAGAGTATTTGTTTCATTAAAATTTAAAATAAACTACCAACATATTGTTTTCATAAATTTGCTTAAAAACAAACACACTATTCAAGTATTCACTTAAACCAAATTACCATAGAGTGTTGATTCCATAAAAAACACATCTAAGTCACCCCTCACCAGCATCTAAGATCTACCATAAAAAAATTGTCTTTAAAATCAAATTATCAAATGCATTGTTTAGTTTGTATTTTTTTTAGAATGTTCAGTTTTGGCTTGGAAAATTGGGCTTTTTTTTATTTATTACAAATTTAGAATCCTATTCAAGCTCCAATGCTAAAATGACATATTGTTAATTATGTAAATGGTACTAGAATACTAATATGAAATATAATAATGATGTATAATATATGTATATATATATAATATTTTCTACGAAAAAAATAAAACGGGACAAACGGGACGAGTCGGGACAAAAATATTCAAAACCGATACCGACATTGTATAAAATGGTTCAGTACCGGGAACGAGACAAAAATAAAGAAAGCCTTTTCGGAACATTATATTTCGTAACGGTACCATTTCGGTCAGGTTCGGTATGGGAAAATTCGATTTTTTTGCCCACCCCTAGTAAATTTCAAAGAGTAATTTCTTAAATTTTTCATTTCTTTACATTATGATGGAAGGTTTGATTTTTTTTATGAGCATTAGGCTAAATTTTCTTGCTGTAAGGAGTATGCTATCTTCTGATAGGATATTAGGTTAAAATTAATTGATACCCTAATTTTATTTTTAATTTTATAAAGATGAAATCTTTAGTAATTATTCGACCAACTTTGGCTTTATCTAATTAAAAGATATCAATAATCTAATTTATATTGTATCGATGAATAGGGGTGGTGGGCAGTACTAGGTGAGCGATAGATAGCAATTCACATTATAATAATTAGGCCCTTCTCTAATTTCCACTAATCAACCAATGAACAAATTTCGCGTGTCCCATTCATATTATCACTGACACAAAGAAGAAGACAAGGCAAAATTAGTTAGACGATCGTATCAAGATTTTGGATAATAAGGTATTTCCACCTAAAAATATCCCGACACATGCAATCTCCACATATTTTAATTAATTAATTAATTTTGAGATTGTGAATCTAACACAAATAATTAAAGTAATTTGACACAAGAAAAAAATTCCCTACACATCTTAATAAAAAATATTGGGACACTTTGTATAAATTCTTAGCGTTTTGTAATTTTTTGTGTCTATCTATAGTGTTGTAAATAACTTGGGTAGATCTCGATTTTATTCATACTTTGTACCTAAAAATTTTCTATCACATAGATTACATGGATAACATTCAGATCTTTGCCCAAAGTGACGAATAAGACCTAAGACACGGAAATCGTATCACGGACAGTCCAAGCAAACACCATTAGAGTTGTCGATCACCCAATCAGCAGGTCAATCGCCCGCGGAAGTTATCTTGGGAAGACTGGCAATCGCCTTTACCATTTGAACACGTACACAAAAAACTGATATCGTCGCCTGAGATGTCCAATCAACTTTTGCATGAAAACACATGGCGCCATCCGACGCCCCTAGCTGGAACCCCACATTTAATGTGTTCCCACCTTTGTGCATAAATACCGTCCATCAAGATCGGTAGAAGCAACTCAACACAAGCCAACCCAGGTCACAACAGACCTATCCAAGCAAAATTCAGCTACGAAAGACCCCAAAATGAGCAATCACGATCCCCACGATCATCACCACTCCCCCCATACTCCGACATATCTGATCTCCAGAAGATGACATACCATAAATCCTCAATTGTATCCATAATCATACATACTTTCTAATAAAATTCGAAGAAAATATCTTCTTGCCTATCACCATAGCCAATTGGGAAAATTGGTGTCTTGCTTTACTTTTACGCATATTTATTATATTGCGATCTTCATATTCCGTAGTATGAAAAACACCATAATTTTATCATTACCCCCTATTAAACTGCCTTAAAGACGCTTGTCATATTCATTGACATACCACTGCCAACAGACTGACGCTAGAAGGACAACCATCGAGGGTTACATCTGGACCTTACTCGTATACAAAATTAAGTCCCGATAAGTTTTTATCACACACATTCCTTTCATATATTCTATAAACCCTTATCAGATAAATGGCAGCACAACCGACTCTCTCATTTCTATCATCTGTGGGATGACTGGGTGACTCAGCCGATACCTTCGCTTCTAATTTCCTTGTAATCTTCTCGACATTTCCCTCAAAATTTCCAAATATTTGCCTTTTGTCCCATCTCCCCAACGAAAAGCCTAGATCTATGATTTTGGGAAAACCCTAATATTAGTACACCTTTGACAACAATATGGATTGACTAGACCACCCTCGACAAGAACGTGAGGGTGGATGGTCCATTGGTCATCGAGTAATCTCAGCCCACATAAGGATGGGGTCCCGAGGAAAGATCAGACAAAGATGTCTTCATGAAATCCGACAAGACCCTATCCTCAGGCCCATATCACTACAATCCTGCGATTGATTTTGTAACTGCTGGGCGATCACTGATAGAGTCTTAATCATGGTCACTTCGCTGCCCGATCGACACACTGTGTTTGTGCTGAAGAGTGTGGGACATGCTAAGAAAGGAACTACAAAGTAAACCTCAACCTAGGTTTGAGATAACCCATCAACATCAGCAGAAGCCACAAGTCGCCCACATTATCAACGGTGATTAAGATGATCGACACATCTACACTTGATCTGTGCAGATATGCTTCTTGGGATGTTTGCACAATATCATCACATGGCAAGAACATCACATGTAGTTTTTATTGATCCTTGATCGCCGCGTTCGATCACACCGAAAAAGGATGATATGTGCAAAGATATATTATCTTCCTATGCAAGAACGACATGCCGATCAATTTTTGTTCCGAAAACATGCTGATCAACTCTTACTTCTGCAAACAGGCAACCGAGTCAATCAAACGACATCATCAAACAACAAATGAGGTCTTTCTATCATGCATATATAAATTAGCATTTTTTTTATAATGGATGTGCATAGGTATGCAAAGTTACAATTGTTCAAATTGTTACTTTTATTATTTATATACGATTCTTGCATTGTAATATTTTGATGAGATCACTATCATCCCATACAAAATTCCATGATGTGGCAAGAGACAAATGTCAGCAATGTTGACGTCGAAATAACGCCTCACTTTATCCCGCGATCACAATAAAAAAATTGGCATACCCCAACCAATTAATGGGAAATGATCTCCTTGAAGATACATCGGTTTATCGGAAATATTTTCTTTTTTCTTACAAAGATAAAAACAATCTTTATTCGTCAATGATATTCTTTTTACGAGACAACTAGCGATCTCAAAAATATTTTGCCATATCAACAATTTAAAAGCGGTGAAACCTTTGCAAGGAAAGATCGATCTTAAAGAAGACAACACTTCAATCGATCGACGATGGAATCTTTCGACTTAGTGACCTATGCAAAGATGAATATTCGACAATCCTTTCCTTATGACAGGGCAGCCTCATAAACTAAGGTCGAGCAAAGGTCCCTTTTAAGGAAGACTCCGCATAAATATTTTCAATCGCCTCTCAATTATCAGCAGCTATCTCCTACTATACATTCGCTCATAAACATTCATCGCTGAAAGAAAATTTTAAATTAAAGGCAACATGTTACAAAAGATGTGTTATCAACCACTTTGAGAAGAAACAAAAAACATATCAACTTGCTTTGGCGCTCAATACACGCTGATCGTCAAAAGGATATATTCAAAATCACAAAGTGTAATATATGGTTGTGGCAGGTTTTTGGTTATTGAAGTCTTATTTGAAAGTGTAATTTCTTCAACTTTTCATTCTTTACGTTATCTTGGAAAGTTTTATTTTGTAGAGCACATTGACGGTAAATTTTAGGGGTGGGCGCGGTTGGGAACAATCCGGGATTTGACTTGTCCTGGTACCCATCCCGCTTTTATAAACCGGTCCGGGACGAGACACCGTCTCAAATGGACCGGTATCATTAGGGACTGGGACAAAACGGTTTGGGACCAGGACAAACATTTAAACTAAACCCAAGAGTATTTATTCATAATTGTTTTCATAATTTGATTAAAGTAAACACACCGATTCAAGTATTCACTTAGACCAAATTACCATAGAGTGTTGATTCCATTATAACAAGCACATCAATTTATCAAGTTTAAGTCACCCCTCAGCAACATTTAAGATGTACAAAAAAATTTGTCTTTAAAATCAAATTATCAAATGCATTGTTTAGTGGTTTTTTTTTTAGAATATTTAGTTTTGGCTTAGAAAATTGGGGTTTTGTTTTTAGATATTACAAATTTAAAATCCTATTGAAGCTCCAATGCTAAAATGACATATTGTTAATTATGTATGGTACTAGAAAATAATTTGAAATATAATAATGATGTATAATATATGTATTTATATATTTAATATTTTCTACGGAAAAAATAAAACGGGACAAATAGGACGATTCTGGACAAAAATATTCAAAACCCATACCGACATTGTTTAAAACGGTTTGGTACAGAGACAAAACGGGACAATCATATAAACTAAACCCAAGAGTACTTGTTTCATTAAAATTTAAAATAAACAACCAACATATTGTTTTCATAATTTCGAAAAAAGACACCGATTCAAGTATTCACTTAAACCAAATTCACTTAAACACATCAATCCAAGTCACCCCTCACCAACATCTAAGATCTACCATAAAAAATTTGGCTTTAAAATCAAATTATCAAATGCATTGTTCTTTTTTTTTTTTTTTTTAGAATGTATAGTTTTGGCTTGGAAAATTGGACGTTTGTTTTTTCATATTACAAATTTAGAATCCTATTGAAGCTCCAATGCTAAAATGACATATTGTTAATTATGTAAATGGTAATAGAATACTAATATGAAATATAATAATGATGTATAATATATGTATATATATATAAATATAATATTTTATACGAAAAACATAAAACGGGACAAACGGGAAGGTTTGGGACAAAAATATTCAAAATCGATATCGACAATGTTTAAAACAGTTCAGTCCCAGGAACGAGACAAAAATAAAGAAAACCTTTTCGAAACATTATTTTTCGGAATGGTACAATTTCGGACAGGTTCGGTACGGGAAAATTCAATTTTTTTGCCCACCCCTAGTAAATTTCAAAGTTTAATTTCTTAAATTTTTCTTTTCTTTTCAATTATGATGGGAGGTTTGATTTTTTATGAGCATTAGGCTAAATTTTCTTATGGTAAGAAGTATGTGATCTTCTGATAGGATATTAGGCTAAAATTAATTGATACCGTAATTTTATTTTTAATTTCGTAAAGATCAAATATTTAGTAATTATTAGACCAACTTTTGCTTTATCTGATTAAAAGATATCAACCGTCTAATTTATATTGTATCGATGAATAGGGGTGATGGGTAGTAATAGGCGAGTGATAGATAGCAATTCACATTATAATAATTAGGCCCTTCTCCAATTTCCACTAATCAACCAATGAACCAATTTCGCGTGTCCCATTCATATTATCATTGGCACAAAGAAAAAGACAAGGCCAATTTAGTTAGAAGATCGTATAAGGATTTGGGATAATAAAGTATTTCCACCTAAAAATAACCTGACACATGCAATCTCCAAATATTTCAATTAATTAATTTTGAGTTTGTGAATCTAACACAGATAATTAAAGTTAATTTGACACAAAGAAATTCCCTGCACATCTTAATAAAAAATGTTGCGATACTATGTATAGATTCTTAGCGTTTTGTAATTTTATGTGTCTATCTATAGTGCTGTAAATAACTTGGGTAGATCTCGATTTTATTCATACGTTGTACCTAAAAATATCCAATCACATAGAAGACATGGCTCACATTCAGATCTTAGCCCAAAATGATGAATACACCCTAAGACATGGAAATCGTATCACAGACGGTCCAAGCAAACACCATTAGAGTTGTCGATCACCCAATCGGCAGGTCGACTGGCCGCTGAAGCTTTTCCATGAAGACTGGGAAAAAGCGTGGCTCCATCCGACGCCCCGAGTTGGAACCCCACATGTTCTCACATTTTTTGTGTATAAATACCGTCCATCAAGCTCGATAGAAGCAACTCAACACATGCCAACCCAGGTCATATCTGACCTTATCCAAGCAAAATTCATCTACGGAAGACCCCAAAAGGGGCAATCACGATCCCCATGATCATCACCACTCTCTCCATACTCTTACATATCTTATCTCTTGAAGAAGACATACCATAAATCCTCAGTTGTATCCATCATCATATATACTTTCTAATAAAATTTCGAAGAAAATATCTTCTTGCCTATCACCACAGCCAATCGAGAAAATCGGTGTCTTACTTTACTTTTACGCATATTTACTATATTGCGTTGTCCATAGTCCGTATTATGAAAAAGACCATAATTTTATCATAACCCGCCATTAAATTTCCTTAAAGAAGCTTGTCATAATCGTTGACAAACCACCGTCAACAGACTGATGCTAGAAGAAGAACAACCATCAAGAGTTATATCTGGATCTTACACGCATAAAAAATTGAGTCCTGATAAGGTTTTGTCCCACACATTCCTTTCATCTATTCCCTAAACATTATCAGATGACGGACAGCACAACCGACTCTCTCATTTTTATCATCGATTGGATGAATGGGCGACTCAACCGACCCCTTTGCTTCTGATTGCCTTTTTATCTTATCGATATTTTCCTCAAAATATCCAAATATTTGCCTTTTGTCCCTTCTCCCCATGAAAAGCCTAGATCTACGCTTTTCGAAAAACCCTCATATTAGCCCACATTCGACAACAATACGGATCGACTAGTCCACCTTCGACAAGAACGTGAGGGTGGATGGTCCGTTGGTCATTGAGTAATCTCATCCTGCTTGAGGATGGGGGGCCCGAAAAAAGATCAGACAAAAATCTCTTCATGAAATCTGGCAAGATCCTCTCCTCAGGCCCATAAAAATCCAATCATGCGATTGATTTTGTAGTTGTTGGGCGATCATTGACAGAGTCTTGATAAAGATCTCTTGACTGCCCGATCGCCACGCTGGGTTGGTACAACAAGAAATGGGAACAAGCTAGGCAATGAACTATAATGTAAACCTTAAGGTCAGCTGAGGCCACAAATCACCCCCATTATCAACGGTGATCAAGCCGATCAGCAGATCCATACCTGATCTGCGCTGAGATGCTTCTTGGGATTTTTGCACAATATCATCACATGGTAAAAGCATGTATTTTTTTTACTGATCCTTGATAGCTGCATTTGATCACACCAAAAAAGGCTGACATGTGAAAAGATAAAATATCATCCTGTGCAAGAACGACATGCCGATCAATTTTTTTGCCTATGACATGCTGATCAATTTGTATTTATGCAAATAGGCAACGGAGTCGATCAAACGACATCATCAAACATCAAATGAGGTCTTTCTATTATGCATACCTAAATTAAGAATTTGTTTTATACTAGATGTGTATAGGTAAGCAAAGTTACACATGTTCAAATTGTTAGTTTTATTATTTATATACGATCATTGCACTGTGATATTTTGATGATATCACTATCATCCCATACAAGATTCCTTGAAGCGACAAGAGACAAATGCCCGCAAAATTGACGTCGAAGTAACTCCTCACTTTATCACGTGATCACAATACAAAAATGGGCATACTCAAACCAATTAATGGGAAATGATCTCCTAGAAGATACATCGGCTTATCAAAAATATTTCTTTTTTTCTTACAAAGATAAAAATGTTCTCTATTCATCGATGATATTCTTTTTGCAAGACAACTAGTGATCTCAAAAATATTTCGCCATATCAACAATTTAAAAGTGGCACCTATGCAAAGAAAGAGCGATCATCAACAACACTTTGATCGATCGACAATGGAATCTTTCGACTTGGCGACCTTGCAAAGATGAATGTTCGACCAATCCTTCCCTTACGACAAGGAAACCTCATAAACTAAGGTCGAGCAAAGGTCCTTTTTAAGGCAGACTCTGCATAAATATTATCAATGGTCTCTCAATTATCAACAGCGATCTCCTATTACACGTTCGCTCATAAACATTCTTCACCGAAAGAAAATTTTCAATCAAAGGCAACATCTTACAAAAGATGTGTTATCAACCACTTTGAGAATAAACGACGAACATATCAAATTTCTTTGGCGATCAATACACATTGATCGCCAAAAGGAGCTCTTCAAAGTCTTACTATGTAATATATGGCTGTGGCAGCTTTTAGGTTATTTAAGTCTTATTTGAAAGGTAATTTCTTCAACTTTTTATTTCTTTACGTTATCATGAGAAAAGTTTTATTTTGTAGAGAACATTAATGGTAAATTTCCGAATGTCCGGAAGTTGTATATGAATATATCAGCCTTAAGTTTAGATATCTTTCATTGCGACTGGTTTTCATGCAGAATGATCCTGGTTCGTCCTCTAGTGGGATTGCTAAGATCTAGAGAACAACTCCTTCTCTGTATTCTATGCCGCGTGACGATCATTCTCAACTCGAGATGTTAGAAGGTGCAAAATCAATGGGTGCCGGAGCTGCTACAATTGCTTCAGCGGGAGGATTTTAATGGGGTACTTATTCTAATATTCTATTTATTAATCATCTCGTCATCATGGAATCAGTTCTTTCGAGAATCATCTTCTCTTTTTCCTAGCTCCCATCACAATGCCCAGTTTGTGCACAGTTAGGATTCAAAGAGTGTGCAATGCAAACATTGGCCTATACCAGAGAATCTTGTTGAACAATGTGCATCGATTCCTTCACGCTGCTGGGCTACGCAAGACCCCAAAAGAGACCTATTGATAGATATCCTGTAAGAGTGCGTGAAGAGGTGGGCGCGGTTCAAGACAATCCGGGATTTGACTTGTCTCGGTGCCTGTCCTGCTTTTATGGACCGGTCTAGGAACAGTCCGGGACGAGACACAACTTCAAATGGACTGGTATCATTTGGGATCAGGACGAAACGAGACAAACATATAAACTAAACCCAAGAGTATTTGTTTCATTAAATTTAAAATAAACAACCAACATATTGTTTCCATAATTTCAATTTAAACAAACACACCGATTCAAGTATTCACTTAAGCTAAATTACCATAGAGTGTTAATTCTATTATGACAAACACATCAATCCATTAAGTTTAAGTCACCCCTCACCAACATCTAAGATCTACCATAAAAAAATTTCTTTAAAATCAAATTATCAAATGCATTGTTTAGTTTTTATTTTTATTTTTTATTTTTTATAATGTTTAGTTTTGGCGTGGACAATTGGGTTTTTGTTTTTTTATATTACAAATTTAGAATGCTATTGAAGCTCCAATGCCAAAATGATATATTGTTAATTATGTAAATGGTACTAGAATAATAATATAAAATATAATAATGATGTATAATATATGTATATATAAATATAATATTTAGTACGACAAAAATAAAATGGGAAAAATGAGACGATTCGAGACAAAAATATTTAAAATCGATACCGACATTGTTTAAAAACGGTTCAGTACCAGGAACGGGACAAAAATAAAGAAAATCTTCTCGGAACGGGACCATTTCGGTCAGGTTCGGTACAAAAAAAATTTGGTTTTTTTGCCCACCCCTAGGGTAAGGAGTTTGATTTTCCTTCCTTAAATTTTTCCTTTCTTTACATTATGATGGAAGGTTTGAATTTTTATGAGCATTATGCTAAACTTTCTTAGGGTAAGGAGTATGTGATCTTCTGATAGGGTATTAGGCTAAAATTAATTGATACCCTAATTTCATTATTTATTTAGTAAAGATGAAATCGTTAGTAATTATTCAACCAACTTTAGCTTTATTGGATTAATAGATATCAATAGTCTAATTTATATTGTTTCGACTTACCATAGCACATAAGTTTGATAATGTTTGCTCAAATTATAATCATAACCACAAAAATATATAAAAATGACGAAAATTAGTCTTGCATTTTCTCCATTATAATCATAACCATGAAAGTATCTAAAACGCTCATCTCTCATCTATAAATATAGGACCCAAGGCTCAATACACTAAACACGAAATAAATATAAAAGAAAAACTGCTAAGTGTTGAAAAAACAAAAAGGAAAAATGAGTAAAAATGACCTTAACTTACTTATGACTGTGCTGGTTTTATCTATTCTGGTTTCTCGAGTTGCTCCTTCAACTTCAGGTAAATCTTCAACTATATGTTTTCTGATTTAAGAATTATTTTCAGTCTTTGTTATTAATTCCATTTTTAATTTATTATGATAAATTTATCAAATCTTTTTCTTTCATATTCATGAAGAGGATACACACCTAGGACATGGGAAACAAGCTACAAAAGTACGTACGGTACCTTCATCACATTTTTGTCTCACCTTAACTGCATAAAATTTGTGTTTAATGAAATTTGTGCGTTGTATTCTTGTGTTTCAATTCTTTTGTGAAAGTTTGATTAAATTTTAATTATAATCCACAATATTGGTCTCTTTCGAAATAAAACACATGATATAGTAGCATATATAAAACTTATATACTAATAAGTTGCAAAAAAAAAAATAAAAAAACGTAAACTGATCATGAGAGATTATTTTTGTTCTGCCTAATTCTGGTCTTGGATGAATTGATGTTCGATTCGTCTTGTCGAGGTACTTGCAAAATTTCAATCCAATCAGAGTCTTTTTAACTTTTATTGTTCTATCCAAAGTGATTTGAGTTATTCTCAGTCCGACCTAATTATGGCGTCATACATCACTGTTTTTAGTTTATCCCTTGTTGGACTCTTTTTGTTGAGACAATTGTACCTCTAAAATTTCAGCTCAATTGAAGTTTGCTTGCTAATTCTCAAATTAAAATATTTGGGACGTTTTATGTTTTACCTAATACTGTGTCATTTGACATCTGTTTCAGACAAACGATGGATATGACCTCAGTCGAGGATGGTCAAATTTACAAATTTTTTGTCGAATCTGAATCCATTTTGTCGCTCAATATTCTATTTAAATTTATGCATGCAAAATCAATTTTCATTCTGTGTCGAGTTCATGATAACCTTAAATAGTTCGATCCTTATATGTATTTGACAAATCTGTGCACTATGTTTTATGTCTGTTAAAACATTGATATGGAAAATTAACCGAACATTCTACATGTTTGTTTTTGTGGTTATTTGGAATTAAATACTCATATTTATTATTTTGCAATTATGATTAATCTTGATGGTGTCCTAATTTGTATTTTTTAACAGAAACAGATTAATGAAGCAAAATCAATCCCAAGGGCAAGCATTGGAATGAAAAAAATAAAGGTGTTTTCTGGAAGAATGAATGTTGAGATCGATGATTATAATCCTGACCCAGGACCAAATCATCCTGGAAAACCTCCAAATCGTCCACGAAAATCTCCTCCCAAAAGAAAATCTCCTCCCAAAGTAAAATCTCCTCCCAAACGACCTCTTCAAAGTCCACGAAAATCTCCTACCCGTAAAACCTCCTCAACGTCGATGAAGACCTAGAAAAGTGTTTTGACTTAATTTCTAAATTGTAGCCTCTTTATGGTGTTAAATGAGTTATACATGGAAACTGAAATCCATGGTCTAAGTTTAAAAAGTGTCTTGTCATGTTTACGTGGTTTTATAGAATATTATTAAGTGTCTAATAACTAAGGTCTTGTCGTGTTTATGCTTAAATAGAATATTAGTAATCATTAAATAAAAAACTTATATTTTCTGTTGGCCTAATGTCTCTCATCTCTTTAAGTTTTCGAGTGATAATGCAACAATAACATAATGGTTAATGTAAAGTTTGACATAATACATACATGCCAAAATTTTGTGGCACTTTCTAATGATGCACATCATTTGTGTTACCAATTGTGTCAAAAAGTTATGTTAAACTAGCATTATGCTTTTTCAAAGGCATGGATGGATTTTTTTTTTTTCTTTTGAAGTTTTGAGCTAAAAAATACTTTAGTGCATGCTTGGATATACATATATTTAAAAAAAAAAAAGTCTTAACTCAAAATTTAACTCATATCTCACTATTCTCAATATTATCAATATAATTAAATAATATAAATCACTCATACTTACATATTAAATCAACTATAATTCATTATTCATAAACTCACATAATTAACCAGAAATGATCTAAACTAACTTTTTCAAAATTAACTATGCTTAACAACCTAATCAAAACGCAAAGTATCTATATCCAAGCATGATATGGGATATTGCATATTGGACAGGTTTGTCAGGTCAATCGAATAAAATAAGCCAGTGATCTGGTTGAGACGGACCCTCGCAAGTACTTGCTTCACTGGGCTCTGGGCGATGGAAAATATTGTCAAAAGGCGTGGTCATTGAGTCGACCACTTCGTACCTTAGCGACAGCTCAGCGTCCACTTCAGACGTGGACGAACGTCGGAATATATGAGGAAATCTCCAGCACGTGGAAAGAGGACACGCGGCGCATAAGGAGTGGTCCAGGGCGATAACGGTTTCTGACATTCCCTGACACATGACGACGAATTTTCTGACACCAGGATAGTGGTGGCGAGCGATCGTATAGACGAGCAGGAAGTGTAAGAACATTGGTTTGGCATCATGTCCGACAAACCTAAGTGTTTTCTAGAAGATTTCTTGTTAAGCAAACAAAATAAATTAAAGGGAAGTTTTTTTATTTATTTACTTATGATTTAATTAAGTTACTAATATTTATTATTAATAATATATGGTATATATTTATTGTAGTATGATTTATGAAATCCTAATCCTTTAGGAGAAGGATTACATAATAAATATCCTATATATTTACTTACCATATATGCCACATGCCATAATTAGTCCTCTTTTTCTTGTAGGACAAGGAATAAGTGGCAAGAACTATGAATGGATGAGCAATTCGTGAATAAGGAGTTCTGGACGTTCATGAGAAGATCTAAGGAGGATTTGGAAAGATTCACCACAAGATCTTTGAAGATTTGGAAGATCGGCTTTTTTTGGAAAGTCATGTTCTTACCAGATTCTGGAAACGCAAGATTCCATTTGAAGCTCAATTCTGAAGATCTCCAAATCACATGCACGAATTCCACATAAAGGAAACTTACCTTACATGAAGGATTTCGTCTAAATCAAAAAGCAATCAATTAAGAAGGAAATTGACTCCTAAAAGGAAAGGAAGAACTTGGAGAAGACTCCACCCTAAGGAGTTGTATATATACCATACTTGATGATCGAAGATATGATGCTGAAATAATTATCTTCATTCAATATTCGAGCTTCAAGACTTTTTAGTTTTATTTTGTTCACAGTTCAGTTCAAGGGTTCTTATGTATCCAAGAACTGAAGCTGTTTAGTTTGTATTTCTTAATTTCATTCAAACACTTTTGTGATCAGTACTTAGGGATTAAGTACAGTGGTTAGCTCGAGGGATTCGAGAGAAGAAGTCCACGGGACGTGGCCAGAGAAGTAATTGATATGATCGTGTATAGTTGTGGCTAGACTAGAAGGGAGTTCGAGTCGTGTAAGTCCAAACTGTACAAGTGTTCAACGGTTTATCAATGAAAGAGCTCTGAGGGGAAGTGGGACGCTTCCCTGAAGAGTTTTACATCTTCGGTTTATTGCTTCTGCTATTTACGTTGTTTATCCACGTTCTTACATCGTTTTGCACACTCGAGTTAAAAATATACGTTTCAATTGGCACCAGAGCAGTGTTCCTGGTCTAATCACAGGATAAAGATCTTTGGGTCTTTGGGTATGTCACCATGAACTACGACATGTCTGTTTCGCGCACTCCGTACCTCGATGGTTCGAACTATGGGTACTGGAAATCCATGATGGTAATTTTTCTTCGGTCTCTTGGAAAAGGAACTTGGCAAGTCATCGAATCAGGTAGGTCAACACCTTTGATGGAGAAATCACCCAAAGAAGGAAGGATCCTCGTCCTCTATTGTTGGTCCTCATGTTCTTGTTGAAAAACGGAGAGATTTGTAGACTGATGCGGAAAGACTAATAGAAGAAGCTAATTTTCGGGCTCTATATGCTATCATGTCTGCTGTAGATCCCACTCGTCACAAGATAACCATTCAGTGCACAACCGCTCAAGAAGCCTAGAGGATTTTGGAAAGATAGTTTGAAGGTACAAACGCGGTAAAAACCTCAAGGCTCCAAAGAGTTTCTATAAAACTAGACGAGATTCGCATGCGGGATGATGAGAATATTGACATGTACTATGCTCGGTTCTGCGATTTAGTAAACCAAAGCGCAATGCTTGGTGAATCGGTTTCTGAGGCAAGACAAGTGCAGAAGTTAATGAGAACCTAACCGGATAGGTTTGTAATTAAGATTACATCATGGAGAGCTTTCAGAGAATTCAAAAGCTGGGCATTGATGATCTTCTAGGTGAGTTGCGTACCTTTGAAATAAATCATGGATTTGACTCGATGAAGATAGGGAAAGGAAAAGGCTTAGATCTAATAGCCAAGGTTCGTACACCTGTGTTGGAAGAGGAAGATTCAGATGAAGAATCTTTCAATGCTGAAGAGATTATGAAAGCCCTTGCCTTTCTTACTAAAAATGCCTCAAAGCTGAAGAAATTACAGAAGATAAGGTTTCAAGAAAACGAGCCCTCTGAAGGTGGTAAGAACACTTCTCAGCAACTTGGTGAGCGAGATTCCAGCGTACAACAGTACAAGGTTCAGAACATCAACCAAGGAGTTGAAAGGGACCAATGTCGGGAATGCAAAGGGTTCGGTCACTTTCAGAAGCAATGTCCGAATTTCACGAGGAAGAAAGAAACCTATCGAGCCACGTGGGATGATGATGAAGAAGACGATGACCAGCAACACACGAACAACTTTGTCGTCACTTCTCCCAACAACTTCACGTGCTATACAGCCTATCAAAAGCCTTGTGATGCAGATTCAGGTATGTGTTCTTACACGTATAATTCTCATAGTGATTCTGATGATTCTGGAGATGGTTCTTTTGAAGTAGACATGGAAACCCATAAGCTTGCATTAGAGACGAGCATCAAAGCTAGAAGAATGGTGAAAAAGCTACAAGATCAAATCGAGGTGTTCCAACATCGTTCTGCAGAGCATGAGAAGGAGATTGCCTACTTGAAGGATGAACTTCAGAAACTCGCGTGATGAATGGGCAATTCAATGATAAGCTGACCAAATCTGATGTTTGTACCAGCAATGAGGAACATAAGCTGGATGAATTTGTTGCCAAAATCACGATGTTCGAACACGAGAAGAAGTTGTCCAAGCAGGTATGTGATGAAAACAATTTTTTCATTGAGTCTCTACGTAATGAAATGTTTTCCTTGCAGAAAACTATAGGTGAAAGGGATTCTGAGATTGCAGCCCTCAACCAAGAACTCGGTCGTGTGATGGAAGAACATGTGACTCTTCGAAGCCATTGTTCAACCTTGGAACAAAAGCTCAGCAAGAGTGAGGAGATTGTCAAAATGATCAATAAGCCAAAGTCCTCATTTGCTGAAGTTCAAAGGTTGAGTCATCAGATTGCGTGTTCAGACCAGAGTAAGAACTCCTCCAATCAGAAACTGAAAGGTAAAGTGGGTGAACCAAGCACGTCTCTGAGTAAGTCCTCTCTAACTTTTGTGAAAGAAGGTTCCAACTCTGATGGTAAGGTTGATCAGGTTTCTGTGAAAGAACACCGTAAACGTTTTGTGAAGAATTTCATTCCTACTTGTCATTATTGTGGAGTTGTTGGTCATATTTGTCCTAGATGCTATAGGATGCTTAATGATTTGCATGCAGGAAGAATAAATGACTGGAACCCCACTGGTGTTCCAATGAAAACACCAAAACTGAAGGTTGATGTAAAGAACCATAAGCAACAGAAAATTTGGGTTCCCAAAAAGAATCATACTTGTCTTTCATCTCTGTTTGCTTCAAAATCCACTTCTAATTGTGATTGGTATTTTGATAATAGATGTTCTAGGCACCTGACGAGTGTTAAATCGAATTTGATTGATATTGTGCCTGTGTCTAATGGTTCTGGTTCTGTCACTTTTGGTAATGGTGTTAGTAATAAGGTAGTAGGAATTGGATGTTTGAACATGCCTGGTCTTCCTAAACTTGATAATGTTTTGTTGGTTGAGAACTTGAATGTCAATTTGCTGAGTGTGAGTCAGTTATGTGATCAAGGCTTCTCTGTAAGTTTCACTTTGAATGAATGTTTGGTTTCTGATAGGATTAATAATAATGTTCTTACAGGGTCTAGATCGCATGATAATTGCTATTTGATTGATTATATGACTTTTGACTCATGTGATACGAGTTCTGGTATTGTTAGAGAATGTGATGCTGATAGGGGTTTGAATGAAGTTGATCAATGGAGTACGTCTGACGGATGTTCTTACACCGATCAGAATCTTGTGACTGAAACTTGTTGTTCAGAAAAGGTATGGATGAAGCACATTTTTCTTAAATTTGGAACTGAGGTACAAGCCATTGACCTTTTCTATGTCCATACTTGTGCGCCTAATATTTTCAAATATTTTGTTCAACATTCCCTTAAGCGTACTAGCATGCGTTGCCACTTTACTAGAAATTTGGTTGATGATGGTTTAATTGTTCATAAATATGTTCCAGTACATAACCTTGATGCTCAAAGATTTATTTCTCTAAGGAAATCCTTAGGGATATGCATTCTCTGATTGCTTGCATGAATTTGCATTATATTGCATTTTATTGTATATATTAGTATATATATATATATATATATCTATCACATTGCTTGTAAGCATATAGGGTATATTGCATTAGGCATGCTATTGCATTTTGCATTCTCTTCACCACTAGATTCTTAATTGAAGTTCTGACTCTTCTGAAAACTTGAGCGATGTTGACTGTCTTAGACTGGCTGCGTGTTCTTACTATACTCAGGAACGTACTTATTTTCAATATTTTTTGTTTTGTCAAAAAGAGCTGACCTCTCATAAATGATCTAGAGCGATAGCTAGCACATGGTTCGTTTCCCAATGCGGGATCGACTGTGAAAAGAGTGTCTTGGACAGAAAATGTTGAGAAGCGCATAAGCTAGTGACACACATTGCATATTATTGTGTGATGTTTTAATGCGGAGTGAAACGCACTATGAATAATATGGCATGTGTTCTTGCAAAAATTGAAGTTGTGGTTCGCACTACTCTGTGTATATACATATATCCGCTTATCGTGTGTTCCTCGGGAAGTTTGAATCTCAAAGTTGATCTCTGATTGTTATCATCAAACTTGTTTAAGTTGATAAGGAAAAGATTTTATGGATCTAGTGAATTTTGTGTGCGATTTTATTTTTTTTTCATACTAGGTATATATTGCATAAGATTTCCTTCGTTGATTGAATTACTTGGGCATTAAAAATTTGTGAGGGAATTTATTTTTGGATGATAAAATTTAATTCTTCCTAATTTTGAATTAGTTGGACACATGTGTTAGTGTATTAATGGGTTTGTGTGTTCAGTTTTGATGGGAATGTTCTTACTGCATAGTATCCAACCTTTCCCTTGATTTTTAAACCTTACCCATTACATCCTGACATTTTTCATTCATTCTGTCCTCACTATATATCTTCATTTTTGGAACCTGAGAACCCCATTTTCATTTGTCTTTCTCCATGAATTATTCATTTAACCATTTGTGTTCCTACATCATTTTCTAATGTGCTTCTGAAACACTTTGATTGATGGCAAAGGCCTAGAGAAGAGATGGACAACATATTAGCGATTAGAGATCAGTTCAAGCAACGTCTTTTGTCTTCGGTCATCTCTATTTTTCTCATTTGATGTTCTTACTCAGGGGAAGATTTGCCTTTGGCATTTCAGTCTAAAAAGAAGGAGAAATAGGATGTTTCTGAAGATGTTCGGGATTATGTTCTAGTTGTTTGCTTCTGATTACTTGTGGTTGCTGTTTTTGACATGCTTCTACAGGATGTAAGAACATGTATGTTTTGTTGTTTGATTGTTTTGTCTATTCTGACAGGGGGAGATGCATTGGTCACTTTATTTGACTTAGGTTCTGATAGCTTGACGTGTTTTGATTGCTCTGATCATAGTCCTCATAGTTGTTTTGATAGGATCTGTTTTGATGTTCTTACATTACAGGTGTTTGAATAGTTTACTTCCTGATGTTCGAACATAGATAATTGCTTTGCTGTTTTGAGTTTATTTTGTAGGTTATCTTCAAGAAACAAGATTTTCGAACTGAATCCCAAAGGGGGAGATTAAGAACATTGGTTTGGCATCATGTCCGACAAACTTAAGTGTTTTCTAGAAGATTTCTTGTTAAGCAAACAAAATAAATTAAAGGGAAGTTTTTCTATTTATTTACTTATGATCTAATTAAGTTACTAATATTTATTATCAATAATATATGGTATATATTTATTGTAGTATGTATTATAGAATCCTAATCCTTTAGGAGAAGGATTACATAATAAATATCCTATATATTTACTTACAATATATGCCACATGCCATAATTAGTTCTCTATTTCTTGTAGGACAAGGAATAAGTGGCAGGAACTATGAAAGGATGAGCAATTCGTGAATAAGGACTTATGGACGTTCATGAGAAGATCTAAGGAAGATTTGGAAAGATTCACCACAAGACCTTTGAAGATTTAGAAGATCGGCTATTTTTGGAAAGTCATGTTCTTACCAGATTCTGGAAATGCAAGATTCCATTTGAAGCTCAATTCTGAAGATCTCCAAATCACATGCACGAATTCCACATCAAGGAAACTTACCTTATATGAAGGATTTCGTCCAAATCAGAAAGCAATCAATTAAGAAGGAAATTGACTCCTAAAAGGAAAGGAAGAACTTGGAAAAGACTCCACCCTAAGTAGTTGTATATATACCATGCTTGATGATCGAAGATATGATGCTGAAATAATTATCTTCCATTCAATATTCGAGCTTCAAGCCTTTTTAGTTTTATTTTGTTCACAGTTCAGTTCAAGGGTTCTTACGTATTCAAGAACTGAAGTTGTTTAGTTTGTTTTTATTAATTTCATTCAAACACTTTTGCGATCAGTACTTAGGAATTAAGTACAGTGGTTAGCTCGAGGGATTCGAGAGATAGAAGTCCACGGGACGTGGCCAGAGAAGTAATTGATAGGATCGTGTGTAGTTGTGGCTAGACTAGAAGGGAGTTCGAGTCGTGTAAGTACAAACTATACAAGTGTTCAACGGTTTATCAATGAAAGAGCTCTGAGGGGAAGTGGGATGCTTCCTTGAAGATTTTTACATCTTCGGTTTATTGCTTCCGCTATTTACGTTGTTTATCCACGTTCTTACATCGTTTTGCGCACTCGAGTTAAAAATATATCTTTCAGGAAGAAAAAGAGATCTACTTGCTGAAGCGGCGCGTGATAACAGGTAGCTCGTCCCTATTTTACACACAATCTCTTCATACACTTACATACTCTTAACATATATTCATCTTCTCAAGAATGACTTGAGCGTTGGAGGCTCTTCACAGGAAAACCCCTCCGGTGTGAGAGTTCTATTGCAAGTTTCGGCGTTCTACCGGCGAGGAAGGCAAGCTCGACACAGTTCTTAGCCGGTTGGGTGTTACACTTGTATTAAAGCAGACCGTAGAAAGTGACATGCGTTATTTGTTTAAAAAATTATGAACCTATAGTCTACACAGTGCGGACTAATGATAGGTTTATAGACATTGCAGCGGTAAAAAAAAAAAAAATTGAAATCAACAAATTTTGATGAAAAAAATTATATAATGGAACAAACAAACTGGAGGCACGTTCAATATTCTCTTTTTAAAATTAAATTTTCCTTCGATAATCTAAAAATGACACTACAACTTTTATCTTGGAAAATGATATAATCCCGTTACGAAACCATTCCGTCGTGATTTGTAACCATTAGATCATCATGTAACCGTCGTGGATAGTTGATCTAACGGTTACAAACCCCGACGGAATGGTTTCGTAATGGGACTGTAGATTCTCCCTTTATCTTGTATATAGAGTGACTTCATATATAAAAATGCAAGTTTTCGTATTACCTTAATTTTATTTCGAACTCTTCAGAAATAAACTAAAAAAAAAAAAAATGTTCACTACACAAATCCTACTACTTCCCATGGATCTAGTCCGAGTTCAAATAAGTGCAATGATCGACTAACACTAGGTTGGCCAGACACTCATGCAGGCATGAGCGCCCCAAAGTCCAACTAAATTTGAGCGACTTAAAATCAACTTTTCAACATTGCAACTCATTTCTAACTTATAATTAATTTATCATTCACTCTAAAATAATTTTTGCTAAACTGACATATTGTTAATTATGTAAATGGTACTAAAATACTTATATGAAATATAATAATGATGTATAATATATGTATATATATAAATATTTTCTACGAAAAAAATAAAACGGGACAAACGGGACGATTCGGGACAAAAATATTCAAATTCGATACCGACATTGTTTAAAATGGTTCAGTACCGGGAACGCGACAAAAATAAAGAAAGCCTTTTTGGAACATTATATTTCAGAACGGTACCATTCGGTCAGGTTCGGTACGGAAAATTTGATTTTTTTGCGCACCCCTAGTAAATTTCAAATAGTAATTTCTTAAATTTTTCCTTTCTTTACATTATGATGGAAGGTTTGATTTTTTATGAGCATTAGGCTAAATTTTCTTACTGTAAGGAGTATGTTATCTTGTGATATGATATTAGGCTAAAATTAATTGATACCCTAATTTTATTTTTTGTTTTGTAAAAATGAAATCTTTAGTAATTATTCGACCAACTTTGGCTTTATCTGATTAAAAGATTTCGATAATCTAATTTATATTGTATCGATGAATAGGGGTGGTGGGCAGTAATAGGTGAGCGATAGATAGCAATTCACATTATAATAATTAGGCCCTTCTCTAATTTCCACTAAACAACCAATGAACCAATTCCACGTGTCCCATTCATTTTATCACTGACACAAAGAAAAAGACAAGGCAAAATTTGTTAGAAGATCGTATCAAGATTTGGGATAATAAAGTATTTCCACCAAAAATTATCCCGACACATGCAATCTCCACATATTTTAATAAATTAATTTTGAGATTGTGAATCTAACACAAATAATTAAAGTAATTTGACATAAAAAAAATTCCCTGCACATCTTAATAAAAAATGTTGGGACACTATATGTATAAATTCTTAGCGTTTTGTAATTTTTTGTGTCTATCTATAGTGTTGTAAATAACTTGGGTAGATCTCGATTTTATTCATACCTTGTACATAAAAATTTCCGATTACATAGATGACATGGCTCACATTCAGATCTTAGCCCAAAGTGACAAATAAGGCCTAAGACACGGAAATCGTATCACGGACAGTCCAAGCAAACGCCATTAGAGTTGTCGATCACACAATCAGGTCAATCGCCTGCGGAAGATTTCCAGGGAAGACTGACAATCGCCTTTACCATTTGAACACGTACACATAAAACTGATATCGTTGCTTGAGATGTCCAATCAACTTTTGCACAAAAACGCATGGCGCCATCCGACGCCCCTAACTGGAACCCCACATTTGATGCATTCCCACCTTTGTGTATAAATACATCCTTCAAGCTCGGTAGAAGCAACTCAACACAAGCCAACCCAGGTCACAACAGACCTATCCAAGCAAAATTCATCTACGAACGACCCCAAAAAGGGCAATCACGATCCCCACGATCATCACCACTCCCCCATACTCCGACATATCTGATCTCCTGAAGATGACATACCATAAATCTTCAATTGTATCCATAATCATACATATTTCTAATAAAATTTCAAAGATAATATCTTCTTGCCTATCACCACAGCCAATCGAGAAAATCGGTGTCTTGCTTTTCTTTTACGCGTATTTATTATATTGCGATCTTCATATTCCGTATTATGGAAGACTCCATAATTTTATCATAACCCCCTATTAAACTGCCTTAAAGACGCTTGTCATATTCATTGACATACCACAGTCAACAGACTGACGCTAGAAGAAGGACAACAACCAAGGCTAACATCTGGACCTTACCCGAATAAAAAATTGAGTCCCGATAAGGTTTTGTCACACACATTCCTTTCATCTATTCTATAAACCCTTATCATATGAATGGCAGCACAACCGACTCTCTCATTTATATCATTGGTTTGGTGAATGGGTGACTCAACTGACCCATTCGCTTCTAATTTCCTTGTTATCTTCTCGACATTTCCCTCAAAATTTCCAAATATTTGCCTTTTGTCCCTTCTCCCCATCGAAAAGCCTAGATCTACGCTTTTGGGAAAACCCTCATGTTAGCCCACCTTCGACAACAATATAGATCGACTGGTCCACCCTCGACAAGAACGTGAGGGTGGATGGTCCATTGGTCATCGAGTAATCTCAGCTCGCTTGAAGATGGGGGCCCGAGGAATGATCAGACAAAGATGTCTTCATGAAATCTGACAAGATCCTCCCTCAGGCCCATAAATCTACAATCCTGCGATTGATTTTGTAATTGTTGGGCGATCATTGACAGATTCTTGATCATGGTCACTTCGCTGCCCGATCGACACACTGTATAAGTGCTACAAGAGTGAGGGACATGCTAGGAAAGGAACTACAAAGTAAACCACAACCTAGGTTTGAGATAACCCATAAACATCAGCAGAGGCCACAAGTCGCCCACATTATCAACGGTGATCAAGCCGATCGACATATCTACACCTGATATTCGCAGAGATGCTTCTTGGGATTTTCGCACAACATCATCACATGGCAAGAGCATCACATGTAGTTTTTATTGATTCTTGATCGTCGCATTCTATCACACCGAAAAAGGATGATATGTGCAAAGATATAATATTTTCCCGTGCAAGAACGACATGCCGATCAATTTTTGTTCCGAAGACATGCTGATCAACTTCTACTTCTGCAAACAGGCAACCGAGTCGATCAAACGACATCATCAAACAACAAATGAGGTCTTTCTATCATGCATATATAAATTAGCATTTCTTTTTATACTAGATGTGCATAGGTATGCAAAGTTACAAATGTTCAAATTGTTAGTTTTATTATTTATATACGGTCCTTGCACTGTGATATTTTGATGAGATCACTATTATTCCATATAAAATTCCATGACGTGGCAAGAGACAAATGTCTGCAATGTTGACGTCGAAGTAATGCCTCACTTTATCCTGCGATCATAATAAAAAAATTGGAATACCCCAACCAATTAATGGGAAATGATCTCCTTGAAGATACATCGGCTTATCGGAAATATTTTCTTTTTTCTTACAAAGATAAAAATGTTCTCTATTTGTCAATGATATTCTTTTTACGAGACAACTAGCGATCCCAAAAATATTTTGCCATATCAAAAATTTAGAAGCAGTGAAACCTTTGCAAAGAAAGATCAATCTTAAAGAAGACAACACTTCAATCGATCGACGATGGAATCTTTCGATTTGGTGACCTTTGCAAAGATGAATGTTCAACAATCCTTCCCTTTACGAGAAGAAACGACGAACATATCAACTTGCTTTGGCGATCAATACACACTGATCGTCAAAAGGAGATATTCAAAATCACAAAGTGTAATATATGGTTGTGGCAGGTTTTGGGTTATTGAAGTCTTTGAAAGTGTAATTTCTTCAACTTTTCATTTCTTTACATTATCATGGAAAGTTTTATTTTTTAGAGCACATTAATGGTAAATTTTAGGGGTGGGCGCGGTTCTAGACAATCCGGGATTTGACTTGTTCCGGTACCCATCCAGCTTTTATGAGCCGGTTTGGGACGAGAGACCGTCCCAAATGGACCGGTATCATTCGGGACCGGGACAAAACGGTTTGGGACCAGGACAAAACATTAAAACTAAACCCAAGAGTATTTGTCACGTAATTGTTTTCATAATTTTGATTTAAACAAACACACCAATTCAAGTATTCACTTAAACCAAGACAACTCACCTAATGATCCACCAGCACTTCGTAACTAATCCTCTCCCATGAGAGCAAAATCCTCGCGTCTGCTGAGAATCTCAGCTTTAATGCTTCTTCATCCTCATTTATTGGGGGTACCCATTGTAATCAGGTTTATCCTTTAATTTTCTTTAGCATCTGGGTTTCAGCTCGTTGTGTTTCTAATCTCCCCCCTTTTTTTCTTTTGGTCTTTTTAGGGTTTTTCTTTTTTTCCCTTCGATTCTTCTCCTGTTTGCCTCTTTCTGTTCAATCTCTTTTCTGCAGATTTCTGATCCTTCCGCTTAGGGTTGCTGAGTTCTGAGTTCATGGATGACGATCTAGCCAACAAATTGGGAGTTTTCCAACTCTCGGAGAATGAAGCAAACATTATCAATATCGCAAATGATGATATCCTTCGAAGTGAAATAGACTGTGAGAGAAGCCTGCTGGGGAGAATAGTTGGTCAGAAAAAAGCCGGCATTATAGGGTTGCGCAGGGCAGTGAATCAAATGTGGTTAATTCAAGCTCCGGTCACGGTGCGAGAAATCAGCTCAAACTTTTTCCAGTTTGTATTTGCCAACAAATAGGACAAAGAAAAAGTTCGAAATGGGAAATGTTGGACCTTTGAAGGTCAATTCCTAATCCTTAGGGATTGGAGTGAAGATTCATCCCCAGATCATGCAGAATTTCAGGAGTTAGACATTTGGGTGCAAGCTTGGAACATCCGTTAAATTGGATGGCTGCTGAAGTTGGACTTAAAATCGGAAAAGCATTCAAAAAAAGATTAAAGATGTCCAAGTGCCTCAAAGTGGATCATTAGCAGGAAAATGCATCAGACTTTTGATCTCTATGGACATTCTTCAACCTATCATCAGGTGTGCTACTATTCAACTGGGCAACAAGAAGATCATTGTCCAATTCAAGTATGAAAAGCTAGTAAGCCTGTGTTATTACTGCGGGATTTTGGGGCATATAGACAAGAACTGCTCAGCTAGATCAGAAGACATCAACTTGAACAAGCTTCAAGAGGGCAAATTTGGGGAATGGCTCAAAGCTCCTGAACATTTTTTCTCAAACCACTTGAATCAAAACACCAACTCTGGTGAACCTCATTTTGGAAGTAACTCAGTAGCCAAAACACCTGCTGAGTCTGAACCTGATCATATCCAGACCAACTCGAATCAATCTAAAGCTCAACCAGAAAACCAATCCAACCCCAATCTTCATCCTCAATCCTTGTCCCATCCCATTGTCATTCCCCACCCCCTATCGTTAGCTATTCGAAACCCAGATATCCAAACTCCTCCTCAACCAATGGATACAAAAAACCATCTCCCTCTCCAACCTTTTAACCCTTCATCTTCTGATCGTAATCCCCATACCAATGATCAACCAAACCAAACTCCCCGCTCTGATCCAATCAACCCCTTACCTTCTTCTGAACCTATCATTCCAAACCTTAACCCCCCCCTTGACCACCCACCCAGAAATTGTCTTACCTCAGAAAAAAAACCAGGGGTTGGAGGAGAAAGCAAATCCCAGCCTCCCCAATTATCCCTAAACCGAAACCAGACAAAGGGAAGAGGAACTTTCAGGCTCTTACCCTCTCAGAAAATCCAGATAATCCTCTAGATTCTCAGCCAAGTATCCAGAATAAGAAACTAAAAGTAGTCCAATCACAGGTGAAAGTGGCCAGCCTTCAAGGGCCACAAGGTGATCAATGAAGGTAGCGGTGTGGAACTGTAGAGGTGCGGGTGGCCCCTCTACGGTTTCCCAAATCAAGGAGACCTAGAAGCTCCATCACCCAGATTTTTTCTTTCTCTCAGAAACAAAAAAAAAACAAATTTCTGATTACTGTATGTAATAACCTATCTATTAATAATAATTGGGCTTCTGTGGAACCAGAAGGGAAAAGTGGAGGTTTATTTATCTGCTGGAGCAATGAAGTTCAGGTGTTCAGCATCATTAAGCACTCCTTCTGTATGGAAGTGGAATTTTGGGATGAAAAGCAGAACTGTTTGGGATGGGGGATTTTCATTTATGCAAGCACAGACAGCCACATCAGATCAAACCAATGGGCCTACCTGGAGGAAGCCAGACATAAATGGGGTCTTCACTGGTTCTTAGGTGGTGACCTAAATGATATTCTATCAGAGGGAGATAAGAAGGGGGGTAGGAAAAGATCCCCCAGCTCTTTTCATCACTTCAGGAACTTTGTTAGTGAGATGGGGATGCTTGAGATCAACATGATAGGGCATTCATACACTTGGGGGAATAACAGAGAAGGGGAGGGATTTGTAGAAGAGAAGCTCGACAGAGTGTTTGGCTCACTGGCATGGAATTCTGCTTATCCTAATGCAGCAGTTCATAATATTTTTAAAAGTGCCTCTGATCATAGCCTCCTGATGCTAGACTACTCTCAAAATCAATTTTACAAGAAAAAGAGGTTCATATTTGATAGAAGATGGTTGCAGAGGCCTGAAATCAAGGAAACTGTAGAAAAAGGTTGGCAGTATGAGCAAGGGGGTACACCTATGTACAATTTTCAACAGAAAATCAAGAAGACCCGATTAGAGATCCTGAAGTGGAGCAGCACCTTTAGATCTGAAAATGCCAGGAGGATCACTCAGCTCAACCACCAACTTTCAGAGCTAAGAACCGCAGGACATTTGATTGACTGGAGAAAATGGGATGAGTTAAAGCATGAACTGGATGTAGCTTATGAACAGGAGGAACAACATTGGGTACAGAAAGCAAGAGTTTCTTGGCTCAAACATGGGGACAAGAACTCCCAATACTTCCATGCCAAGACATTGCAGAGAAGAAGAAGGAATAATATTGCTAAACTCACCAGAGAGGATGGAGGAATCTGTGAAACTAAAGAGCAGATAGAGGCTTGCATTGAGAATTTCTATGCTAAGCTATTCAAATCAGAAGGCTCAGAAAACGGTGAAAGGCTTCTCCAAGGCATTGAACCAGTCATTTCTCAAGACATGAACTCTGAACTTATAGCTCCAGTGGAAGAGGATGAAATCAAGGCTGCCCTTTTCAGCATTAATCCCAAGAAATCCCCTGGAATCGATGGTATGACATCCCTATTCTTTCAGAAATTTTGGTACCTCATTTGCTCTGATATTTGCTGTGTAGTCAAAAGTTTCTTTGCTTCAGGTAAAATCCTCAAAAGCATAAACCACACTCTGATAACTCTCATTCCCAAAGTTTTAAACCCTGAGCAAATCTCCCACTACAGACCTATAAGTCTTTGCAGTGTTATCTATAAAGTTATTTCCAAAATTATTGCTCTGAGAATCAAACCTTGTCTTCCCCTTTGCATCAGTGAGAATCAGGCAGCTTTTGTGTCTAACAGACAAATTATGGACAATGTGATTCTTGTCCATGAAATTATCCACTTCCTTAATAGACACAGAACTGGCCCTTATTCCTTCATGGCTCTTAAACTAGACATGGAAAAAGCTTTTGATAGAATCGAATGGAAGAGTGTTAGTCAAATTATGCTGAAGTTGGGATTCTGTTCTATGTTTGTTAACTGGGTCATTTCTTGTATTTCTTCTGCTTCCTTCTCTTTTAATGTTAATGGGGAGGTAGCAGGTTTTGTGACCCCTTCTAGAGGAATAAGACAAGGGGACCCTCTGTCCCCTTATGTCTTCATTTTAGTCTCTGAAATTTTTTCTCACTTGATAAAATCTGAAACTCTGAAAGGGAACCTCTCTGGCATTCATCTTTCCAAAAATGGGCCTAAGCTCACCCACCTTTTCTTTGCTGATGACACCTTGCTTCTTGCCAAAGCTGAGCCTGCTCAAGCCACTGCTATATCGTCTATCCTTTCAGATTATCAAAGTATTACTGGGCAAAAAGTTAATCTGTCTAAATCCTCTATCTTTTTCAGCAGAAACTCCTCTACCTCCTTAAAAGCTTCAGTCTGTCACATTCTTAGGGGAATCACCCCTCAAAACTCCTCTAGATACTTGGGTTTGCCTCTGGGCATTGGGGGGAGCAAAATAGATACTTTTTCCTTTCTTTCAGTTGCTGTGGAAAAAAAGATTATGAACTGGAAGAATAAATTCCTCTCCACAGCAGGAAGGGAAGTTCTTCTGAAAGCTGTTTTGAATGCTTTACCAGTTTACTCCATGTCTTGCTTTCTCATTCCCAAAACTATTTGTGCAAAGATTGCTAGTCTATTTGCTACCTTTTGGTGGAACACAGGGAAATCAGAGGGAAAAGTGATCCATTGGAAAGCTTGGAACCTAATGACTTTGCCTAAGGATCAAGGAGGAATTGGGTTTCATGATATCCAACTGATGAACAAAGCTCTGATCACAAAACAGTTGTGGAGAATCATGACCCAACCTAATCTACTGGTCAGCAAATGTCTGAAGGCTAAATATTTCCCCAATGATAATTTCTTTTCAGTCAAACAGAAGCAAAATGGCTCTTGGCTATGGCACATCTGGCTTAAAGTCAGAGACTCCTTTCAGCTAGGATTGAGATATGATGTCAAAAAGGGGACCAGAATCAAAATCTTTGAGCACCCATGGATCCCTGGGCTGCCTGGCTTCAAACCACAGAGCAAACCCCCTCTCAACATGGACTTCTGCTGGGTCAGTGAACTTATTGATGTTACAGGAAGAAATTGGAAGAGACAAATTCTACAAGAGCTTTTCACTGAGAAGGAGCAGGCTGCTATTCTGAAGATCAACAATCTCAATCCAGAAGAAGATGACAAACTTGTCTGGCATTGTGGCAAAAATGGGAAACATTCTATTGCAGCATCTTATGATTACCTGGTGAGAGAAAAATGGAAGCTCCTAGATATTGCAGAGTCTAGTAAGGATCATGCAGATATCAGAAGGATGAGGAAGAGATTGTGGAACCTGAAAATCAAAGGAAAAATTAAACACTTCATCTGGAAGTGTTTAAACAACATTCTGCCTGTTAATGTCAACCTTGCAAAAAAAAGAGTGCCTTTGGAAACCAGATGCAGAATCTGTGGGGAGGCAGCAGAGACAATGCACCATCTGTTTTTTACTTGCCCTCATGCTGTGAGGATATGGAAGCTTGCACCCCTCAAATGGGATGGTTTGGAGCACCTTACTGATAAATTCTCTCAATGGTGGACTGCTTTGTGTGCCATTCCTCAATCAGCTGTAAATGAAGACAGAATCCAGCTCACAACTTATCTATTGTGGTGGATTTGGAAAGCGAGAAATTTGTGGGTGTTTCAAGGGATTAGGAGACCAGATAAGGCAGTTATTAGCATTGCATTAGAAGACTGGTTGGAGTTCAGCAAAGTGTCTTTTGGTTGTTAGTTTTATGTGTTCTGTTGCTTTTTCTGTTCTAGTTGGTAGGGTAGCTTCTGTTTATTTCTTGCAGTAGTTGACTAGATTAGGGCGCTGCCAGTGATCTATGTCTTTTGTGCTCTTTTGTGCAGATAGGAACATAACCCCGAGCTCTAAGCTTTGTATTAGTCGGGGATTATGAACTTATCTGTTGTTTTGTTATTTTTGGGTCTAGGGCACTTGTTGTCCCTCTGTTATTGGACTATTCAGTCCCCCCTCATGTACAAATTGTTTTGAGTTATAAAACCTATCGTTTCGAAAAAAAAAAGTATTCACTTAAACCAAATTACCATAGAGTGTTGATTCCATTATAACAAACACATCAATCCATTAAGTTTAAGTCACCCCTCACCAACATTTAAGATGTACAAAAAAAAAATCTTTAAAATAAAATTATCAAATGCATTGTTTAGTTTGTTTTTTTTTTTTTTTAGAATGTTTAGTTTTGGCTTGGAAAATTAGGCTTTTGTTTTTATATATTACAAATCTAGAATCCTATTGAAGCTCCAATGCTGAAACGACATATTGTTAATTATGTAAATGGTACTAGAATACTAATCTATATATATATAATTACTGGTTCATGAACATTTAATAAAACCTATTATATTATACCTATGTGGCATTTTCCCGCCAAAACAGAATTTTGCCTAAAAAAGGTATGTTATTTTCACGCCCAATAAATGTTCGACTAAAAAAAGTATGATTTTGGTCTGACCAGTAACGTCATTAGTCATTATTTTTAATTAATTACTGAAATGCTAATCCTGATGTGGCCTCACTTTTATTTTCCACCCTAAACCAGTTTTTTGTTCAAAAAGGTATGTTATTGCACCAATAACATTTACCGAATTATCATATTTTAATTAATTAATAAATCTGACTGGAAATTTGGCATTAATATTAATTTTTCACTTATTCTTAACTTTTCCATAAAAAAATTGTAAAGAAAAGAGAAAAAAAAATTAATAATTTTACCAACAATCAATATTATTAAAACTATAAATCCCATATATCAGCAATATAAACAAAATTCTCAGCAGTCCATCCATTTTTCCTGCAAATGATGAAAAAAAAGATTATCACTGATTTTTTAATAGAGCCTCATAAATAAAAACAAAGTGCCATTTTTGTTCCATATTTTATTATACAATACCAATCTATATAGTAACAAGTATAAACGAAATTTTTACTTTCATATAAAAATATAAGTTTGCTAAACTTGATACCCAGTTACAAAAAAGAACAAATAATAAAAAAGACACGACTTTATTAGGTATGCAAGAATAATGCTCTTAATTGGATAAGAAACAAAGCACACAAATTAACATGGAATGAACAAATATAGCATAACAAACAAAATTTATTTGACAAATAACTCAATAAACCATTTAATACTAAAAAAAATGCTTGCCAATTTGTTTATTTTAAAAATCAAAAAAATTAAATCAAAAATCTATTTATTTCTTCGTTGCATTTTTTTAACTGATTGGTGAAAATTAAAAAATCAACAAAACTTAACACATGACAATGAAATACCGCTTTACCAAAAAATCTATAATTAATCTTATAACAGAAAATCAACACACCTTGATACCAAAAAGTTATTTTAACCATTAATATGAGCAGTTCAAAATCCATGATTCATGCAATTCTTTTACAGCATATTAAAAATATATCAGTTTTCTAGACCTACCAAGTATAAGTCATTAGGTCAAATATATTAAAAATATATCAGTTTGCCATTAATATATTAAACATATATTGATGCATGATTTTTCAAAGTAAACTCCCAAAAATTTTGGTCCAAAAAAGACAGCATACAAACAAAACCTTATGCGAAGCATTTTTCCATTTTATCTACTTTATTACATCTAAAGCGCAACATACAAAGCATATCCACACATAATCCAAATAACATGAAGAGATTGAGCAACGTGTACAGCCTATTGGGAAACAAAAGACGCAAGCAAGATGCTACTGCAAATGGTATACTAATGGATGTGTATCTTAGGGTTCTTTGAATTTCTATAAGAAAGAATTACCTTTTTTCTCATATGTTGTTTCTTTTCTTCTACATCTGTGCTGCCGTTTCCATTTTGTTCTATCTACAAATATATATATATAAAAAAAAAAAAAAAAAAAAAAAATTGTTAAAAATCTTGTGTATTCATAAAACTTCAACTATGTTGCGCTTGCCATGGTCACATCTCAGGCCACATTTTGCAACATTAACATTTTCAATTAATCCAAGTAATAAAATGCAGGACATATGCACACAAGTATAGTTTAAACTTATACATCGAATTAGGACCTTCCATTGATTAAAATGTAAGGGATAATTTCAAAATTGGTCCTATAATTTGGCCACAGTCCAAAAAACCACCCATATATTGACCACTTTCAGAATTGGTCCTATAATTTCAGAATTTAATCAAATTTGGTCCTTTTTTAATCACATTTTAATTCATATTTCGGATAAAAAGGACCAAATTTGATTAAATTTTGAAATTATAGGACCAATTTTGAAAGTGGTCAATATAGGGGTGGTTTTTTAGACTGTGGCCAAATTATAGGACCAATTTTAAAATTATGCCAAAATGTATTATAAATATATACAAAAACAAAAGAGTCTACATTGTTATTTAAAAAATGTAATACTGATCAGTGATCTCCATTATTTTGAGAAAAAAAAAACAACAATTTTCTACAGATCTATGTATATTTTTCAATTCAACAATAAAAAGACTATTTAATCTTTTTCAAATTTTAGCAAATATGCTAATAACGTACAAAACTTTTTAATAATTTGAACAGAAACGGTATAAAATTTGCTTATAACCTTATAAATTAAAATAAAAACATCGAAAATCTTATAACAATGATAGAAGCATCTTCGAAAACACTCTAAATCATTAAAAATACAAACGCAAAATATTCTTTTAAAAAATTAAAACGAAGACAATGTAAAAACTGCAAATCTTCATAGATCTATAATGTCATCGCCCAATTTGAACCAAGATACTATGATTTAGTAAATCGATTTTATAAATCGGGCCGATTTCACTTTTTTCGATCTCTCTTTTTCTAGAGAAGAACATTTTTCGAGTGTTTTTCAATATCAAAGGGAAAAGCATCTTGGGATTTTTGCACAATATCATCACATGGCAAAAGCATCACATGTATTTTTTTACTGATCCTTGATAGCTGCGTTTGATCACACCAAAAAAGGCTGATATTGTAATACCCCATTCGATTGTGGATTTTTAGAGTTATTATTTATTTTTTCTTATTATTATTTGCTAATGTGATTATTGTTATTATTATTTATTTGTCTAATTACTATTAAATGTTTAAATGTTTATGATTATTATTAAATAAATATATTGTTTGTATTATAATTATAGAAAATCCGGTCCTATTTATTCCGAGCCATGTTTTATAATTGAATCGAGCGAAAATTCTTATTATCGCATTGTATTCCTTTTCGCCCGATTAAATTGATTCCCGACCCATCGTGCTAATTATTTTTTACTCGGGAGATTTAATTTTTCAACCCAATTGATTTAGGACATTACTATTTACCGCCCCCCTTATTACTAGTCACCGCCCCCCTTGGACGATTTTGCCCTTTTCATTTCTTGTGTTCGCAAGATGTCCAGCAGTTCAGAGGTAAAAAAAAAATTGTCCCGCCACAATTTTCGCACGGCACCGGCAGTGTCCGGCCGACCGGACCGGACATTCACAAAGGCGTCCGGCCGGTTCGACCGGACACGCCCATGGCCGTGCGAAAATTGTGGCCGTACGGACCGGTCGTTGTACTAACTGACAGGTCGTACGGCCCACTTGGTGTCCGGCCACGACGGCCGGTTATGACCCGGTCCGGCCGGTCGACACCATTTTTTTTTATTTTTTTTTCTTTATTTTTTTTTATTATTAATTTTAAATGCTTTAAAATTATTAAATACATTGCAGGTGTCTTTAGAAGATTTTGGAGGAGATGGTGTTGATTACCGTTCCGCTTTCAATACAACTACGCTGTTTATTAGTGATGTGGAGGCTATTAAGGATGCAAAAAGTACGGCAATTCTGAATGGTTTCTTTTTGACTATTTCAAAACACAAAAAACCCGGAAGGCTGAAGATCTTGAAGTGCGATCGAGGCGAACGTTATAGAGGCAAAAACGTAGATATGAATAAAGCTGTTTCGAGACGTTCAAAAACGAAAGCGTGCCAGTGCCCTTTTGAGATACAAGTAAAGCGTGTTGCCAGATCGACATACTGGATGATCCACACGAGTCAAGACGAAACGAAGGGATACCATAATCATTCATTTGTCGTGTATCCTGAGGGCCATCGACAGTCGCCAAAAAAATTATTCGTGAAATGACTGCTGCGCATGTGACACCAGCAAATATTTTGGCCGCCGTCCATGAAAAAAATCCAAACGACCATGCTAATCGGCGACATGTATATAACTATAGAGACTGGTTGCGTAAGGAAAGTTTTGAGGGTAGGGACATTCCTACCCAACTTCTACATTTGGCAAACAGCAGCAACTATATAGTTTATACAAATGTCAATCCGAATACAAATACGCTGACACACATATTCATGGCCCATCCTGATTCAGTGAGTCTATTCCGGACTTATTATTGGTTTGTCGGCATAGATTCGACGTACAAAACCAACATGTAATTTACATTTATAGATATGTTATTAGTATTAATTTAAATTTGTATTTTGAATTAGATTTAATGTGATTATAATTTATTTCTTTTGGTCTCACAGGTACAAGATGCTGTTGGTCGAGATGATTGGCATGACGCCGTGCAACAATAACTTTTAATTGCGTATGCCCTCATGAAGGTCGAGAAAGATGCCAGTTATGATTGGGTTCTCGACAAGTTGAGACTTCTCATAGGCTATACGGTAAGAATTTATATGAAGTACATGATTAATTTAATTAGTATATAAACGTACTTTGTGATATATGGTAAAAAAAAAATTGAGGTTTTTTTTGCGTGTCTCACTAATATTTGACGCTGCTCAGGTGCATCCTAATGCGGTTGTCAGTGACAGAGAGTTGGGCTTATTGACTCCTATTAGGAGGCATTTTCCCCAATCTACCCACTTATTCTGCACGTGGCACATCAACAAGGATGTGGAAAACAAAGTGTACAACTTGTTTGGGAAAGATAAAAATTTATCTGAGAGGTTCTTGCGCGGTCGGTGGAAGTCGATTATGAATGCCAGTACGTCGGATGAGTACGACAC
The DNA here is from genome assembly GCA_902706635.1 of Striga hermonthica. Lineage (NCBI taxonomy): Eukaryota > Viridiplantae > Streptophyta > Magnoliopsida > Lamiales > Orobanchaceae > Striga > Striga hermonthica. The sequence continues at coordinate 27,656,109 of CACSLK010034598.1, forward strand.
TGTCGTAGCTCAATTGAATGCAAAGTACGGGAATGATTCAAAAGTGGTACAATATCTCGAGGAGACGTGGCTATGCCACAAGGAGAAGTTTGTGAAAGCCTGGACGAACCAAGTAACACATTTTGGCAACACAACTACCTGTAGGGTGGAAAGTGCCCACTCTGTGTTCAAGCAGTGGCTTCGCACGTCGACTGGCGCGCTAGATAAAGTGTGGCATAAGATTGATAAGGAGATCGAGTCTCAATTGACTGAAATCATGTACATTCCTCAAATATATTATATATAAGTATAATATATTATATTATGTAAGTATATTATAATTTGTTTTGTAATGTATTAACAGGACAACACTTGAGTCTTCTAGACTTA
>CACSLK010034598.1:27672802-27689658 GCA_902706635.1 Striga hermonthica
ACGCCCGCACGCACCCAGTGCGCACAACCGTGCCAGGGACCGCCCAGCCAGCATCCGCACGGCCAACCAGCAGTCAATTAGCCAGCGCCGCAGCTGCCAAGCTGCGCCCGCGTGCGCAGCACTTGGCAAGCCGCTGGCCGAGTCAGCGCCCAACTGCTCGGTTCAGCGGACCGACAGTACGGTCCAGACCGGTTCAGACCGGCTGGGCCGGTTCAGTCAATATTTTTTTTCAGTTTCAGTCCCGGTTCATGATTTCAGTGTCATTTTCAGTAAAATTCTGTGTCCAGTTCAGTTCAGTTAATTAATATCAGTTTAGTTTCGTACTTAACCGGTTTCAGTTATATCGATTAAGTCCGAATATCATGTCAGGTTCAGTAGAGCATCTTAACATAGTTAATCAATTAATTTATCAGTCTGAGCATAGTCAGTAGTAATTGTTTATATTATTTTCAGTTTGAACAGGCATCAGCACTACTATTCAGTTTCAGCAGTTCAGGTGGGGACTCAGACTAAGTACTACATTGTTTATAATTACGCTACCATGTATGAGGTATGTATTATCAGTTCAGTATCCGCTCGGAATGGTCGCCGGTCCATTCTGGGTTCTAGTGGCCCTAATCTGCCCACTAGAGTGTGCACATGGTGTCCGGTATTAGTTTTTGCCGGCAGATGTTCAGTTATCAGTTACGTGACTTATGTCGCGAGATCAGGCCGGTATCAGACATCAGTTTCAGTTTCAGTTTCAGTTCAGTTATATATGCCAGGATCATGATATTGTTATTATATTCACTGTTTTATTTTAGTTTGAGTTTCTGCGGAGCACAGTGTCATAGTGCTCACGCCCCCACGTAATTCATGTTTTTCAGGTCGCAGAGTCGGGGACGAGGAGTGAGCTGACAGGCAGTTCAGGATATTTGTGGATATGTATATTTATGTTTTGACCACGCAGTTTTTCCGCTAAAACCTGACAGTATTTAAACTCAGTTTTTGATCCGACTTTAGTCGGTTAATACTTTATGAAACTGTTTTTATTATCAGTTTAAAATTAACGGTTTTTCAGAGAAGTCAGAGTTTTATGGTAGCACCTCGAATCAGTTTTCGCAAAGTAATATTTTAATTATTCAGAAAATTTGCGAAAAACGCGTACTCTGATAGTATTAAAGAGTCGGGGTGTTATAAATGGTATCAGAGCACGTTTCTGCGTCTCTAAAAAGTTTTTCAGTCAGTAATTTTCAGAAAAACCTGAACCGTCACGCTCACGCCTCTCCGACTACAGGTAAGTGCTGATTCAGTTTTCAGTTATAAACATATTACTTTGTCTATGCTCAGAAATCAGTAATCAGACCTAGTTAAGATGCTCGAATCAGACTCAGACATAGAGTTCAGATATGACTCTAGAATTCAGTATATTCATGACTCTAGAATTCAGTATTTTCCAGTATGACTCTAGAGTTCTTCCGGATTCACGTCAGTAATTATTGGCCACTTTTGGCAACTCGTCAAGAAATTTGTGTGCCTTAGCAATCAGTCAGAATATTATCACGTGTTCAATAATGTTGAACTTTTCCAATGTTCAGATGCCGCCCCGTAGGGAACCCGATCACCCGGTTCTTACTCAGGCCACAGTAGTCGCACAGTTTTCGCGACTATCATGCCGAGAAATTCTCCGGGCAGGGAGATCCCCGTATCGTGGACGAGTAGATTCAGAACCTTTCTCTAGATTTAATTCTAGATTTATTCAAGTCAAGTTAGCAACTTGTCAGGAGATTTGTAAGCATTTATGCTAAACAAATCTTAATAATCATGTTTCAGATATTTCTGTCGAAACCTGTCATTTTGCCAATTAGTTGGCAGACCTCAGGGAGAAATTCCTTGATTCAATTCGAGGAATAGACTCAAATTTCCTAAGTCAGATCAGTAAATAAAGTTCAGGGCAAAAATTTTCATGTTATAGGTTGTTATAATTCTCAAGTCAGTGTTAAGGTAACGGTTTCCAGTGTATAAGAGTCAATAGTCCGGGTTACCATGGAGGCTTGGAATAAAAGCCATTCAGCCGGGTACACCATGGAGGCTTGAAGCTGAAACCGGAGTAATATGATTTCAGGTAATAACAACCTTTCAAGTCAGTCATGTCAGATATTTTATCAGTCATGATATTTCAAGTTATGATTTTCAAAGATCAAGATCAGCTAATTACTTTGTACTTGCGGGACCAGTTGATACTGGAGCAGCCCTATACAGTACAGAGTTATAAATTCATATTCATGATTTACAATTTATGTTCATGATGTAAGGTCGACGTATAATAGTTGTTTAGCCGGGTTAAATGTGGCGGTCTGATATACAGACCATTAGTCCAAATTTACCTGGAAACTTGAAGTCGCACCTTACCAAGTCAAGTAAGTCAGTAAATATCACGTTTTCAAATCCGAAGCAACTATTTAGTTGTCTCGGGATAGTTTTCAGAGTTCAGACAAAGATGATTCAGTCATGTAAGAGTCAAGTCATGGCTATTCAGTTATATGAATATTCAGGCCAGTCATGTCAAGATCGAGGATAGTCTGTCTAATAAGACAAGACTTATCTAGCATTTTCAGTATAATCAGTGCCTCGATTCTCAAATTCTGATGAATCTGAGAAATCGTGGGAGATAATCATTCATGATGGACTTCTTCCTGAGGTTAAGTTTAACCTCGGAGGAAATAAACAGTTACAGGTACCACAGGAAGGCATACGCCGCGACGAAGAAGGGCCAATCGATAGCAGCAAATCGTGCTGTGATGACAAACCAACCCTTTCCACTCCAAGATGCCATGCTTGAGTCACAGTACACTGGGAGATTACAGAGAGTTAGTATCAAAGTACAGTGAGGTTACTAGCTTGAGGTATAGATGCGATCAGATTACGTCGACGACGCAGGTGCAATGTTCGCCAGGTGCTGTATGCAGGCGTGCCGCACTCACTTGATGAGGAGCAGGTGTGCCGCATTACGATGTGCCGCGAACGATGTGCCGCGTTATCGAGCAGACGTTCATGAAAGGTAATTACCAATATAGCTAGTTATCCTCATTTGTACACATGCGTGGCTCTGGAATCTTCCGGGTGTACCAACGACTGAGTTTTCCACAACCAGCGTTCAAACTGGAGATCAGCAAGCAGTCAGGAGGTGATGACCAGTACGCTCCAGAATTTCGTTTTAAGATTATGTCTTATCAGTGGAACACTTTCTTTCAGAAAAGTGTCCATTCTCAGTCAGCAGTATCCCACAATTCACTTAATTGTGAATTGATGCATCTTCAATTCAGATTAAGTCTATTATTCAGTATTAAGGTACTGAATTCTCAAGTCATGTAATCAGTAAGTATAAGCTTTAAGTTAAGCTTGTACATTCTAGTTTTAATATTTCTGAGGACGGAAATATTTTAAGGGGTGTGGATTGTAACGCCCCGTATTTTTATTAATAAAGGAAATACTAGCTTTCAGTTTTAAGCTAGCCTTTTGATATAGCCACACTGGCTCATAACGGTTCATATCATCACGGTTCGAAACTATCAAGTCGACTTCAACACAGTCGACTCCGCCAGTAAGGCTCCACGATACTCAGTCAAGAATCCCGGCTCTCGACCTATTCGACGTACAGCTGTCAACTAGAATAAGTCGATTTCTGCCAAGACAACGGTCAGACGTACGAGGGTCCACTAACGGTTGAGTGCGATCCAGTCGACTCGACTCAATATCTCAGGACGACTTAAGGAGTCTTGCAGTTCGTAGTCCTCGATAGCTTTGATACACCTCAGCGTATTGAGGGAAAGTTAAGGATAAGAAGGAAGCTAAGGAAGGATCTAGATGCTGACTAGGAAGTAGGCAGAATACGAACCGACCAGGGTATTCTGGACATTTCCAGTAAGTTGGCCGGGGCACTTTGGGGACTTCAGGTAAATGTTGTACTTCTATATAAAGGACTGAGGTAATCCCAAAACCCTAACTCCCATTCATTCTACATTTCTTCTCCATTGCTGCTGCTCTCTCAGAGCAACTCTCTCCATCTCTTTCACATACTGACTTGAGCGTCGGAGGCTCTACGCCGGAAACCCCTCCGGCGTTGAGTTCTTGCAGGTGTTCTTGCGGCTCTACGACGGTTCAAAGGCCATCAAACCAGATCTGAGCTCATTCATACCGGTTCATCTCAGATCCGAACGTTTTTCCATCAGGCCGTCCAGATCTGAGAAGAGACCCATCATTTGGCGCCGTCTGTGGGGAGTTCTTGAAGGAAGTAAGAGCTTTACACCTAGTTTGGATATGTTTCCGATGGCTGACAAGGAAGGACCGCAGAAAAACTTGAACGAAGATTTCAGGGCGGCATGGACTGACAAACGACCTCCGCCGATCCCCAACCCCAGACCACCGCTCCAAGTATTCGGTTTCCCACTGTTTGGGGCACACCCGCCATCAGGAGGACGTGTGGGGGAAGAAACGCTTATCACCCCACCAGGAGTCAAGATCCTAGCGCTCACTCAAGGGGAGACCAGTCACGTGAGGAGCACGAGCGGAGAAGTTAACGGTCGTGAGTCAATCGAGACGCTCCTAAGTCTGGGAAAGCAGCCTGGACTGCTCGAGCCAGGACAGAGACCGCTGCCCGAAGGTGAGGAGCAAATGCTGAACATAACACGGGGCGAGATGCAGAGGATGATTGCCGAAGCTGTGGCTGCCCAAATCAAACAAACACCAGTCGAACAGCCCAGGGTGGAGCGACCCCGAATCGAGCAAGCTAGGATCGAACAACCTCAAAATGAGCAGCAACCTCCTGAACGCGAACAACAGGCACAATCACATGAGAGGAAGAACGGTAGACGAGGAGGAGTCCTCTGTCAGAACCGTTAATCCACAAGCCAGAAACGACATGCTGGAGCAGCTGTTAGCACAGGTCCGAGATCTGCAAGCTCGGGTGGAAGGAAAAAAAACGGGAAGCTCGAGGGGACACCCTTTTTCACAACATATTTTAGATGCCGATTTGCCTCAAGGGTTCAGGGAGCTTAATATCTGGTATGACGGGTCGACTGATCCCTCTCGACATCTCAGAAGTTTCGAAAACATGGCAGTATTGCATCGATATAACGACCCCGTTCAGTGTCGAGCGTTCCTGACGACCCTGCGAGGACCAGCACAGGATTGGTTTCATCAATTGCCCCCGGGGGCCGTCAGGGATTTCGATGGGTTTAGCTCGAGTTTCCTAAACCAGTTCGCAAGTGTAAAAGCCCAAGAAAAGTCTTACCTCACATTGATAGGTATGCAGCAGAAAGAGGGGGAATCATTGAGGGACTACGTGGCGAGGTACACACGGGCGTGTGTCGACGTCCCCTCGGCCACTGAGGAGATCAAGTCGGGAGGTCTCACTCGAGGGCTACTCCCGGGACTGTGCAGAAATTCCCTAGCGAAACGACCCGGAAGGACGTTTGATGAAGTATTGGGAAGGTGCGCCAAATACATGAATGTCGAGGAAGCCGAAGCTGATTTCCTGCAAGCAGCCAAGCCAAAAGCTGAGCCTCGGGACGAGAAGAAGGATAAAAAGCTTGTCGCGGCAACTGAAAGGAAAGGATCCCCGAGGACCGAAAGAAAAGGACGATCAAGGGGGTGGAGGACAGCCCAATATACTCCTCTGTCGGCCTCGCATGCAAGAATACTGGAGGTTATGGAGAGAGAGATCCGTGATAACGTTGTCAGGTGGCCACAGACGAGAAAAGATGGGCCGACGAAACCTAAAAGTAACCTGTATTGTCGATTTCACAAAGACTATGGCCATAACACCGATGAATGTTGGCACCTAAAGAATGAAATCGAGAGACTAATCAAAGCAGGCCATCTGAAGGAGTTCGTTTATAAAGATCGAGAACGAACCAGTCGGCGAAGGGAGAGAAGCAAAAGCCCTCACAAGAGGGCAAGAACACCCGATAAGGAGGAGCTTCCCCAGAAAATAGGAGTAATTCACATGATATTCGGAGGGCCGACTGATGGAGATTCAAACTGGGCCAGGAAAGCCTATGCTCGAGGACACCATGGAAAAATTGAGGTGCAACAGGTCGAGGAAAATGGTCCAGTGATGAATTTTGGACCAGCAGACATGGGAGAAGTCGAGAGACCTCACAACGATGCCCTAATGATCACAGCTCAGATATCGGGCTATGAAGTACAAAGAATCTTTGTCGACACAGGAAGCTCGGTGAACGTGATTTTTTACAATTGTCTTAAACGGATGGAACTCGACATCGAGCTCTCACCCCTACACACCTCACTTTTTGGATTTAACGGCTCGGAAGTCGCACCCCTAGGAGAGACCACGCTCGTTGTCGTCCTAGGGGAAGGCGACCTAAGGAAAGTGAAAATGGTACGATTTGTCGTAGTCGATGTCGAGTCAGCCTATAATGTGATTCTGGGGAGGCCAGCGCTCTACACATTCCAAGCAGTAGTGTCAACCTACCATATGAAACTAAAATTCCCCGTGGGAGATAAAGTCGGGGAGGCCCGAGGGGACCAGAAGCTGTCAAGAACCTGCTATCAGATTGCAGTAAGGACAAACCAACGAACGGAGGTGAAAGAAGGAAAAAAGTCGGTGTCAAATGAGAAAAGACGAAGGGAAAGTAATCTTGAGCCACATGAGGAATTAATGGAAATTTAAATCGGGGAGAAAGAGGAGCAGACTACGAAAATAGGGCGAGAACTGGAAGAAGAGTTACGTCGACAATTGGTGGGACTGCTGAAAGAATTCAGGGACATATTCGCTTTCTCCCCTGAAGAGCTAACAGGAATCGATCCCGATGTCATGGAGCACAAGCTTAATGTCGACCCCCTGAAAAAGCCCATGAAGCAACGACTTAGACACCATGGCGCAGAAATCGACAAAGCCATAGAAGTCGAGGTGGATAAATTGTTGAAAGCCAAACATATCAAAGAAATTCAATTCCCAGAATGGATATCAAACACGGTGATGGTAAGGAAAGCACTAAATAAGTGGCATATGTGTATTGAATTTCGCGATTTAAATTTAGCTTGCCCAAAAGACCACTACCCCCTGCCGAGAATCGACCAGCTGGTCGACTCTACTGCTGGCTGTCAATTGCTAAGCATGATGGACGCGTCCCAGGGGTACCACCAAATCCCCTTGGCACCTGAGGATCAAAGAAAAGTCAGTTTCGTGACGAGCAAGGGCACTTATTGTTATGTCGTTATGCCTTTCGGACTTAAGAACGCAGGAGAAACATACCAAAGGTTGATGGATCGAATGTTCAAATCACAGATCGGGCGAAATATGGAAGTTTACGTGGACGATATCTTGGTGAAAAGTAGGTCCTCGATCTCGCATGTAGAGGACTTAATGGAAGCGTTTACGATACTAAGAACATTTGGAATGAAGCTGAATCCGAGTAAATGTGCCTTTGGAGTGAAGGCAGGACGATTACTGGGCTATATCATAACTGAAAGAGGCATTGAAGTGAATAAGGATAAAGTACAAGCCATACTCGACATGAGCCCACCAAAGAATGTTAGAGAAGTACAAGTCCTCACAGGTCGAAGTGCAGGCCTAAGTCGATTCATAGCCCGGGCGGCAGAAAGGAGCTTCCCTTTCTTCAAGTTACTCAAGAAAAAAGCTTTCCAGTGGGGTGACGAGGCTCAGATGGCGTTTGAAAAACTGAAGGAGTTTTTGGGCGAGCTACCATTCTTAACAAAGCCAGAGCCGGGCGACGAGTTGGTGCTCTATATCTCGGTGGGAATCTTTTCTTTAAGTTTTGTGTTGCTGCGAGAGGCTGAAGGGGCTCAACAGCCGATCTATTATACAAGTCGAGTGCTCCAGGGCGCAGAAACAAGATATTCTGAGGTCGAGAAGGCCGCATTAACGTTGGTACTCACAGCCAGAAAATTGAGGCCGTATTTCCTGAACCATGTGATAATAGTAAGGACAAATTTCCAGCTCGGTGAGACATTGGGTCGACCTACCGTGTCAGGTCGACTCGTAAAATGGGCAGTCGAACTCAGCGAATTTTCCATCAAATACGAACCTCGACGAGCTATAAAGGCCCAGGCTCTAGCCGACTTTATCCAAGAAGGGACCAAAGGAGAAAGCAAGAAATGGATGATGCACGTCGACGGGTCCTCGTCAGCTAAGGGATCTGGTCTAGGGGTAACCCTAGTGTCCCCCGAAGGCGAACAACTCGACTTCGCCATCAGAATGGGGTTTAAGGCATCCAACAATGAAGCGGAATACGAGGCCCTAATTAAGGGAATCCGACTGGCAATCGCGGGCGGAGCAACGGAAATCATGGCGCATTCCGACTCACAACTAGTAGTGGGGCAAGTATTGGGGAATTGCGAAATCAAAGAGGATCGGATGACAAAGTATGTCGAAGAAATTCAGAGCCTAGTACAAGGTTTGGATATCTTTGAGCTAGCGCAAGTACCTCGAGAAGAGAATAAGCGGGCCGACTTGCTCGCGAGAATTGCAAGCTCAAACGAAGGAAAAATGGGGAACCATATTACCACACTACACTTGGAAGGAAGTGTCCTGAGTGAGACAATGGGGGTCGATGAAAACCAAGATTGGCGAAAAACAATTCGCGAGATGTTACAAGGTCGAGTGCCGGAAGGTGATAAACAGGAGGCTGAGAAAGCAGCCCGATATTTGAGTAAATATTTTGAGATCGAAGGAGTCTTGTATAAGAAGTCGATGGTCGGGCCCCACCTGCGATGCGTTTCTGAAAGAGAAGGGGACCATGTCTTGAAGGAAATCCATGAAGGATGCTGCGGAGCACACATAGGATCGCGAGCCTTAGCTGGTAAAGCCCTTCGGGCAGGCTATTATTGGCCCAATATCAGAAAAGCAGCCGAGCGATTAATATAAGAATGCGATAGATGCCAGCGTCATGGTCAAAAACCCCACGTTCCAGCCGAAACAATGACGACGATCAGCTGCCCGATCCCTTTTTCTCAATGGGGAATCGACTTGGTAGGGCCCTTGCCAATGGGAACGGGGCAGCAAAAATTTATGGTGGTGGCCGTCGACTACTTTAGCAAATGGGTAGAAGCAGAACCACTGGCAAAAATCACTGAAGACAAAATGATACATTTCCTGTTCAATAATATCTGCTGTCGATTTGGGATTCCAAAGATCTTTATTTCAGATAATGGGACGCAATTTCAAGGAAAGCGGATCCAGGCGTGGTGTGTCGACATGGGGATCAAACAGCGATTCGTCTCAGTTGCACACCCTCAGGTGAACGACCAAGTCGAAGTGACAAACAGAACCATCTTACAAGGACTAAAGAAAAGACTGGAGAAAGCATTTGGTGCCTGGGTCGACGAGCTGACAACGGTCCTTTGGGCCTATAGGACGACCCCAAGAAGTTCAACGAGGCAGTCACCATTCCACATGGTTTACGGAATGGACGCCCTATTGCCCATCGAGGTTGGATTGGAATCTCACAGGTCAACATTCTATGAGGAAAAGACCAATGAAGAGCTAGCGAGAGAAGCTCTCGACATGATAGAAGAAATGCGAGAGGAAGCCTGGCTACGATCCGTCGAGTACAAGCAAAAGATGCGGGCAGCCTTTGACAAGAAAGTCCGCACCAGGCGATTTCAAGTGGGAGACCTTGTCCTCAAACGAGCAGATGCTCTTAAACATGTCGGAAAGCTCAAAGCCAACTGGGAAGGTCCTTACACCATCACCAAAGTACTCGAAAGGGGCGCATACGAACTCGAAGACGGTGAAGGACGACAGCTGCCGCGATCCTGGCACGTGATTCATCTCAAACCCTTTTATGCTTAAGAATTTCACTCTTTTTGTACTGAACCATGGTTGATCAAATTCTATAATGCAATCTCTCGATTTTATGCTTAAGGTTGAGACTTTTATATTTCCATGTCGATTTTATTATAGATAGAAAAATTAAGTCATATCAAGAAACAAAAGTTGCATGCCTCGAGCGAAATCTCGGCAAGGCTATAAAGCCCACGACTATAAAAGTCGACTCAAGCAACAAAAGTTGCATGCCTCGAGCGAAATCTCGGCAAGGCTATAAAAGCCCACGACTATGAAAGTCGACTCAAGCAACAAAAGTTGCATGCCTCGAGCGAAATCTCGGCAAGGATATAAAGCCCACGACTATAAAAGTCGATTCAAGCAACAAAAGTTGCATACCTCGAGCGAAATCTCGGCAAGGCTATAAAAGCCCGCGACTATGAAAGTCGACTCAAGCAACAAAGGTTGCATGCCTCGAGCGAAATCTCGGCAAGGCTATAAAAGCCCACGACTATGAAAGTCGACTCAAGCAACAAAGGTTGCATGCCTTGAGCGAAATCTCGGCAAGGTTATAAAAGCCCGCGACTGTAAAAGTCAGCTTAAACAACAAGTTGCCTCATATAACCCGTCTACGGCTGCAAAAGCACTAACTACAAAATGTGTAAGCAAAAGAAATGTCGATAAATCTACAATCGCGTAGTTGCAAATAAAAACTCGAGGAATGCATGAGCAACAACGTTGCAGGAACGTAACGACTTAAGCCAAAGATAAAATAAGGAGTAATATTTAAAAAAGATCCATTACAAGAGTCGTCTCAACCTTTACAAATTGGAAAATTAGGTCGATCAGAACAAGAATAAACGACAAATAGAAGGTAGTAAGCCTCGAAGGTACAACTAAGTTATGACATCTTCGTCGCTCTCCGCGAGGATGGTCACGACCTGATCACCATCACCGGGCCCGACAGGATGGATGGGAGAAGGCAAGGGAGCTTCCAGCTGATAAGAGAGCTTGGCCTCTCGGATAGCCTTGGCCTCGAGACCAGACCACCAAGGATAGTCGTCTGGAAGGGAGGGATCGCCTTCATAACCAGCGGGATCGGGAAGCGCACGCTTCATTGCCTTGCGGTCTAGTTTCCCGGCAAACTCAGATCCCACCACCACAGCCTCCCATGCATCGAAAGCATGATCTAAATATTGCACGGCAGCGGGGACAAGCTTGTCGAGGAAGTCAGGAGAATTGCAGAAAGCCTCAACGACTTCCTTGCGGTAGGCCTTGACAAAGGCAGAACCTAAACCAGTCCTTAGGAATGATTTTCAGCCCTGCACAATGCTGATGTCCACCTCATACATGTTGGCCTCCTGAGCCTTCTCGAGTTCGGCCTGGAGCTTCCCGTTGTCATGCAAGGCAACCGCTTTGTCGGCTTTCAGCTTGTCGATCCAGGCTTTAGATCCCTCCAGCTCTTTCTTCAGCTGGGCAATTTCTCGGAGATGTGCCTCGCATTTGTCCTCGAGGGCCTCAGTAGAGGACGAGGGGGCTCTAGTACCCGCTTTGAGGCCAGGGAGAGCGGCCGCCAAGAACTACACAAAGAAACAAATAATGGAATGCAGAAATACGCAAGACATAAACACTTAAAAACAAAGCACATACCCGAACAAGACATTGGGTAGCGTAACAAGAGCGCTCGTACTCGTTCCCCTCGACGTGAGCCTTATCGGCCTCGGGGAGCACGGAGTGAAGGTATTCTGACACCTTATGCGGTTCCGGATGATTCCAGAGTCGAGACGGCATCTTGACCAACGCGTCCTTGTAGGTGACGGACGATTCCGTCTGCCTAGGAGCAGTGTTCCCCTCGTCCATCTTCTTCTTGCCCTTGTCGGTCTTACAACGCTTAGGGTCGCCAAGGAGCAAGGGAGGGGCGCGATCATCCTGAGGCCTCTTGCGGGCACTCGGACCCGAGGACTTGCGTTTCCGAGCCATGGCAGCCGATTGTGCACCGGACCTGCCGGGTGGAAGAGGAGCAGTGGGCGTTTTCTTCACCTCGAAACGCTTGAGTGTATTAACTTAGAAAAAATAAAAGCAGAGGTTAGGAGAAAATAAGAGATGATGGGTCTTTTTCCAGATCCGGAGCGATCTGATGAGAATGGGCTCAGATCTGGAGCGAACCGATGAGGGTGAACTCAGATCCGACTTGACGGCTTCTAAACTGCTACCGGACCGCGGGAAAACCTGCAAGAACTCAACGCCGGAGGGGTTTCCGGCGTAGAGCCTCCGACGCTCAAATCAGTATATGAACAAAATGAGGAACTGCTCTGAGGAAGCAGCAGTAATGGAGGAGAATATGGAGTGAATGGGAGTTAGGGTTTAGGGCTACCTCTTCTCCTTTATATAGGAGGGAGAATTTACCTGAGATGCCTAAAATGCCCCAAGTCGGTGGTCCTGGAAAGTCCAAACTGCCCTGGTTGATTCATCTTCCCTCTTTGCTGAGTCATCCCCAGATTCCTTCTTATCCATAGGTGGACAAGGGGTTCTAATGAATACGCCGTGTATGAAGTCGGCTGCATGTTTTATGTGTCGAGATATGGGACGTCGACCTCGAGCACTCCTTCAACCACTCATGTTCCTACTGTTCAGGGGTCGTCCCCATAGGTTCTTGATTATACATTGACTTCTAGGAAGGTCGACCGACTCAAGCCGACCTTTAGAAGTCGACCTATGTCGACTTCTCGAATATCCGATACTCTGCTTTATGGTCGGTCGACTTTGAACGAAGTCGACCCAAGCACCTTCTCGTCCCGAGTCAATGCGCGGGAGGAGCTGATAACCTTGGAGTCGAGGAGAGAGAGCCTTTGGATCGGTATATCTTTATAGGGCTATATCATCTAGTCCCCCCCATAAATTACTCTAAGCAGTCGACTGCTTAAGCGTAAATTTAACGGTTGAGAGTCGCCTTTGGTCGACTCGAATGGCCTGGTCTGTCTTTATTATGGCGCTCCTGCCTCGTCTTGTATTTGTGGTATGCCCCGTTATTCGAACAGGGTACTTTGTCTTTCATTTCCAGATAAGTCTGACAACTTTTTGAATTTTAAATTTCGAAGACTCTTGAAGTGACGCGCGTCCTTTCAACCGCCGACTCTTCGTATTCCGCGCTTTATCTGAGCCGTTGACTTCCTTGTTGATCTAACGGTCATCGTTCGTTCCTGTCATATATAAGTATAGTTGGTCCTCTCCCTCAAACACTTTCCACTCTCTGAATCTCTCCATCTCTAAGTTTCCTCTGCAACTCCGGCGACCTTTTTTTTCGTCAATTTCCACCAACTCCAGTGTTCAAGTCAATTCCACAGGCCAATCATGAGTAAAATGGGTAAGTGTTTGATCTATCCTCTATCAATTCACTTCTTCTTTGTTGTGTTTCTGGGTTTTTCGATTTTGTTTGCTTTTGTTCTTATTATCTGGATGAGTTCTTTATGGTCTTCAATTTTTTTTTTTTCTTTTTATTGCAAACTTCATGCTAGATCCCTTAGGCGTACGCCTCACTTTGATTTACTGTTTTTTTTTTGTTGATAGTCGGTCTTTATCGCTCGACCTCCTGTCGATTTTCTTATCATGTCTGCCCTTATTAGTTTGCCTCTTCTCTTCATGTCGCCTTATGTCGATCTGGTCACCTACTTTCGTCGGGCCATGTCGTATCGCGTCCTTGCTTTTTTCCTTAGTCGATTGTTTTCGAGTCGACTTTTTCTTGTTTGATTTTATTTCGTGGACTGATCTTTCGACTTCGATGTTTTCTAGCTTCCCACTCCGACTCTTCTCCTGATACACTTGATAAATTGATTGATAGAGGCCTTGAGCAATCCGATTCAGTCGAGATAACTGGCTATAAGATGACTAGCATCTCTCCCCATTCTTCCTCCTCTCGTGCCTCTACCCCGAAAGTCGACTGGGAAGAGTACGATCAAGCGCTTCTGGAGGGTGGCCTGGTGGAAATTTCAAAGAGTCCTCGAGTGGGTTCCCCTCACCTCGACCTGTTTCCTTGAGGTATTCCCCTTAGGTTGTTAGATTTTACTGTATATACAACAAGTCCTGTACCTATATCAATAACTACTCCTCTCGTCGATCCTCGAGAGGTTGTAACAATAGCTTGTCCTTTGGCCAAATTGGCCGTTCTAAATCCCTTCTCTTATGCCTCTGCAGCTCAAATCGAGGGCTTTAGGCAGTTCAGTGGGCTTCCTTCCGATTGGGAGTTGGTTGTTCCTGGCCCTGATAACGACTTTGCCCGCCCTCCACAGGGTTGCCATACTTTTTTCATCGACCAGATCGTCTTTGCTCTTCGTTTTCCTATTCAAGACGAACTCCTGTCGATAAGTAACTTGTATAGTATCCCTATAAATCAATTTTCTCCCAATGCCCTGTGTATTATGATAGCTTTTATAGTCGTCTCTCGCATAGTAGTTCGCTTTTTTTTGCCCGAGTTTTTCTTCTATTGCTATAGTTATCGACTTCAGAAAGGCGCTCACTGTCTGGTCCGCCGATCTGGCGTCTCATTTCTCGATGACCTTTCTTCGAATATCACTGAGTGGAAATCGAAGTTTGTATTTATTCGTCCTCCTGTCGGTGCCTATCCTTATGTAAATAACTGGATAACCATCAAGGTGAAACAAAAGAAACGTCCTCGGTCTGCGGACTTTGAAAGGCTCTTAGAGGAGCTTAATAAGCATAATTATAGTGCCCGTCGAATAATAAGGGACCGTGAACTTGTCAATCATGCTAGAATTGTTATTCATGAGGATCTCCCTCGCCTCGACGATCCTCGTAAGTGGTTACTCGTTCTATTGCTCTTTTGTGTTCATTTTTGTCGATGGTTGCTTTCGTATTTTACTATCGCGTGTTTCTCTCTTTTTTTCTTTTTCAGTTCAAGCACTTAAGCGTTTCGAGCTTAAGAAGAAACAATCGGCCGATCAACCGGCTGTCGGTTCTGGTCCCCCTCCTCCCGGCGGGTTGGGGTCAAAGGCTGCTGCGACGGCCCTCGAGACAGCCACTGCACGGAAATCTCGAGTCGAGGCCCCTGGTGCCTCGGGTCAACGTAAACAGTCTGGTTCGGGGTCCCGCAAGAGACCTCAAGATGATCGGCCTTTAGTTCTGATCCCTGACGACCTCAAACATCGCAAGGTCGACAAGAGAAAAGAGAAAGTGGTCGAGAAGACTGCGGCGGACATTACCGTTAAGGACGTGACTGTTAAGATGCCTTCTCGGCTTTGGAACCACCCCGAGCCGTATCACGTGGCCAAGTATCTCAACTCTACTATTCCTGAGGCCGACAAGAAACGTGTCGAGGGAAATCTCTACGAACGTTCTTGCTATGCTACCCAAATGCTCGCTCGGGTATCTTTCCTTCCCTTTGCTGGTCCTTTGATTACGTATATTTTCGACTTGTCTTACCAACCTTCGAATCGTGTTTTTCGCAGTTTCTGGCAGCAGCGCTCCCCTGCCTCGAGGAGTGCAGCAAGGCCCCTGCTGTTTCTACTAAGTCCCTCGAGGACAAATGCGCGCCTCAGCGCAAAGAAATCGAGGAGCTGAAAGAGGATCTTGAGGCCGCCCAGGCCCTTATCGACAAGTTGAAGGCCGACAAGGCTGTAGCTCGCCATGCCAACGAGAAGCTCAAAGTGGACCTTGAGAAGGCTCGTGAAGAAACCCTTGCCGAGAAGGAGGCCGGCGTCGAGGAGGGGAGGAGATCGTTCTTGAAGTCTCCGATGGGCTCCATTTTTATGGAGACCTATCGTAAGGAGGTTGTCAAGGCCTTCTGCAAATCCACTGACTTCCTCGATGAGTTGGTCCCTACCGCTGTCGAGTACTTTGATTTTGCCTTCTCGGCTTGGGAGTCCGCGGTGGCGAATACCGAGCTGGCTGGAAAGGTCGACAAGGCCGCTTTGAAAGAGACCCTTCCTGACCCCGTGGGATATGCAGATGATGATTCCCTTCTCGGTGATCATCAGTGGTGGTAGGGTCTCGAGGCTCGTGCTATTTTTGAGGCCGGGCTGAGTTTTCAACTCGAAGTTCCTCCTACCCCCTTGACTGGCCCGATCAACCTGGTCCAACCGAGTGGGGCTGATCACGTGGGGAATGAGAAAGAAATCGAGCAGGGCACGGAGCCGCTTGCCGACGAGTATGCTGAAGAGCAAAGGGAGGGGGCCGATGCCGAGAAAACCGCCACAATTGTTGACGATGGTGGCGATGCTGCTGACAAGTCGGACGCTGAGTCTTAGATTTATTTTATCTTGGGATTGTGCCCGTTATGATGTCTTTGTTTTATGATTCGTTGTTTTGTCGGCGTCTTTTGTTTGTCGTCCTAAGCCTATTTTCAGGCTTGTAAAGGCCAGGGCGACTCGTCTTGTAATGGTATTATGAATATTATCATCAGTCGTTTTTCTTTCTTTTTTGTTCATTGCGTTTTTCTGCTTTCTCGAGTTATTAAAGTGTTATGGTTGTTCGCAATAATTAGGGTCAACTTTACCTGCTGCCATTCCTCCTTCTCTCAACCCCTTGTGTGAGCTGGTCGAAGTCGAGCAAAGATTTCAACAGCTCCATAGTTGTTGAAACTAAGTTTTTCGGGTCGACCTCTCCCAACCCCTTGTGAGAGCTGGTCGAAGTCGAGCACAGATTTCAACAACTTCATAGTTGTTGAAACTAAGTTTTTCGGGTCGACCTCTCCCAACCCCTTGTGCGAGCTGGTCGAAGTCGAGCACAGATTTCAACAACTTCATAGTTGTTGAAACTAAGTTTTTTCGCCACTGTTGGTAGTCTTATTTAGTGGGTTGTGTGGTTAATTCCTATTTATGCCGTAGTTGGGGTACAACTTCGATTGTTTAGGTCGACTTCGTAGTCGTGGGCTTCGTAGCCTTGCCGAGATTCCACTCGAGGCATACAACTTCGTAGTTGTTTGGATCGAATTCGTAGTCGTAGGCTTCGTAGCCTTGCCGAGATTCCACTCGAGGCATACAACTTCGTAGTTGTTTGGGTCGACTTCGTAGTCGTAGGCTTCGTAGCCTTGTCGAGATTCTACTCGAGGCAT
>CACSLK010034598.1:27711977-27735756 GCA_902706635.1 Striga hermonthica
AAACCACTCCACATTATTAATTAAAAGTCAATATTTGGTATGATTATTTAAATAAAATCTGATTTTATTTAAAATAAAATATATCAAATAGTGATTATTTTATGCTAAAATGTTTTGTATAAATAGGTGCAAAATGTTTGCACATTAATTGCTAAGTTTTGAGCAAAATTCTTCCAAGAGAAAATTCATTCAAAGAGTTGAGTGATAATACAAGAAAGTGTTCTTGAAAAATTTCCTTATAAGTATATATTCTATACTTCTTGAAAAACCGAGTAGTTTCTACTAGCGAAGAAACTATAGTCGGAACCAAAGTTCAGAAGGTGGATATGATTAGAGGGAAAACATTTGGATTCCTAAAGTGAGTAACAACAAGAAGTGATCGTTACCAAACCGGGAATTGATTTCCTCATACATCGTCGGTTTTGAAGGAGTTCAAGAACAAAGGTAATTTTTATAAATTACATATCAAATCAAAATTAGTAAAAGTTACTAGATTTTAAATGATGCTTATTCGTTATCTCGTTATACTTATGTACGGAATAAGTATTTATAAGATAAATAGTTATAAAATTTTAAATTCCGCTGTAAACTCTGTTCCGTACAGTATATCGAACCCAACAGTGGTATCAGAGCCACGTTGCAATTAGCATCTTTAAATTCAGATTTTGATTTGAAAAATTATTAAAGACACGAACTGGACTAAAAATCGAATAGAGTATTCGAAAACACGAGTCGTGCAGGATGACACGACTCATGTGACAGGTCGTGTGGGGTCACACGACCCGTGTGAGGAGTCACACGAGTCGTGTGACCGGTCGTGTCACCTCACACGGGTCGTGTGAGGTGTGACACGAGTCGTGTGACTTACTATTTTTCGAAATTTTTCATAGTCAGTTTCGTACTTTTCACACGAGTCGTGTGAGTGAGCCACACGAGTCGTGTGACATGCCACACGAGTCGTGTGATTTGTCACACGTGTCGTGTGATTGATTTTTTATCAGAAACGAGCTGTTTCGACTTAATATGAGTCATTACTACATCAACATATTAAATTAGTGAATTTATATGGTTGATTTAGGGATGATCATGAGCCTTTTATGAATGAATGATTGCATGTTTTAATGTTGCATTTTATATGATGAGATTGAAGGAATGTAATTTATCGAGACCTGCGAGTCTCTTGTATTATGATTTGTAAAATTTTAAATTTTTGTATCGTTATAAGATTAGATCAAGGTGGAGACCGTTCGATGCGAAAGGCCCACGCATGTGTGGGTAATTTTACAAGTTGTAAATCTCGAAGGCCTGTGCTTGTACGGGTAGATAAAATAAATTGTAATAGAAGTAGTTCTATTTATTTGTTTTATCACGTACAAAGGCATAGACCCATTTTGACTTGAATGGGTCGTATAGGCAAGGACATGATCATCCCACCGTCTGCATGCATTAGATGTATGTTAGGTTTATTTATGCTTGTGATTCGTGCGATGAATAATGTGGTAAATAAACACACGTAAAGATGGTAATTGATGAGATCTAAGGAACCCTAAAGAATTAATTTGATTAATTTTATATCAAATCAATGATGGAGAAAAATAAGTTGGAACTTATTAATCCAGGCCTTCCATCAAAAGTAAACGACATGAGATGCTACGATGCTTTATCACCGACCATGAGTCGTGGGGTGGTTTTGTGTCGAAAGCTGTGATCTCTACTAAGTATAAGAGATACTCATGAGATGGATTCCTCTTTGTGTTGACCATGAGTCGTGGGACATTCTGGTGGGCCGTTATCATGAATGTTTGATGGGTTTGATTTGACACTGAGTAATATATACGGTCATAAAATTGATGTATATAAGGGAAGGTGAGGCAAAGTATCTTGAAGGTTGTATAGTGATACAATTGTCAAAAATTGACTACCGATATAAATGTTTCATGCGTACTCATAAAATTGGGATATGGAATATTTTTATTGGACTTCAAGCTCACTATGAAAATTAGATTTTCATAATTAAAATAGGGGTTTTAATTAAAATAGTGGGAGAAATTTAATGTTATAGACCTAATATTAAATGAATATAAATTCCATAGTCTGATTATTTTCTGCTTCGTTTGATGTTTTGTAGATCGGTCTACTAAAATGGCTAAAAATCCAATCACAAGTATCCTTGAATAAAACAAATTAACTGAACCCAATTTTAATAAATGTTATCATTGTGGTAAAATTGGGCATTGGAAGAGGAACTGCAAGGAGTATCTTGCAAGCCTGAAAAGTTCAAGGCAATTATTTTGTTGAAGTTAACTTATCAATTAACGATTATTCTTGGGTATTGGATACCGGCTGTGGCTCACTATTTGCAATGATTTGCAAATGATGGCAAGAAGTAATAAGCTAGAAAATGAAGAAACAATCCTAAGGATGGGCAATGGGGCAACAGTTGCTGCCAAAGCAATTGGGACTGTTTATCTATCTTTAAATGATGGTGTAACAATTTATTTGACAAATTGTTTGTATGTTCCGGATGTTATAAGAAACATAATTTCTATTCCAGAATTGGATAGAGAAGGTTTTAAGTTCGTAATTGAGAATGGAAGATGTTCCATTTTCAAAGATACAACTTTTATATATTCCGGAAATTTGACAAATGGGTTATATACCATTACACCAAAAAGTCCCATCTTAACTATTCAACAAAATAAAAGAAAATTAAATAATCATAGTTCATTCACACTTTGGCATGCTCGATTAGGTCATATATCTGAAAAGAGGATTCACAAATTAGGACCAAAACTCGACCTTAGGGGAAAGGAAAGGTTGTCTACATGTGAATCATGTCTTAAAGGTAAAATGACTAAATCACCATTTGTTGGACAAGTGGAGCGAGCTAAAGGTCTGTTGGATTTGATCCATACAGATGTTTGTGGACCACTAAATGTTAGTGCCAAGGGGAACTACCACTATTTCATAACATTTACTGATGATTATTCAAGGTATGGTTATGTATACCTATTAAGGTACAAATCTAAAGTATTTGAAAAGTTCAAAGAATTCAGAAGTGAAGTGGAGAAACAAATTGGTCGTAGTATTAAAGTTCTTCGATCGGATCGAGGAGGTGAATATTTGACCAATGAGTTTCTTGATTATTTAAGAGATAATGGGATTATCTCACAGTGGACACCTCCTGGAACTCCACAACTCAATGGGGTTTCAGAAAGACAGAATCGAACATTGTTGGACATGGTTCGATCGATGATGAGTTCCACTACTTTACCTCTTTCATTCTGGGGTTATGCCTTAGAAACAACAACACATATTTTGAATAGAGTGCTAAGTAAAGTTGTACCCAGCACACCTTATGAGATATGGTGTGGCAAAACACCCTCGTACAAGTATTTAAAAGTATGGGGTTGTACTGCTTATGTGAAGCAGTTAGTGGGAGATAAGTTGGATATGAGATCCATCTTATGTAAATTTGTGGGGTATCCAAAAGAGTCTATTGGATACTATTTTTATGACCCCTCTGAACAAAAGGTGTTTGTTTCGAGAAATGCTGTTTTCTTAGAGGAAGAGTTTCTTTCAAAGAATAGCGGAGCATAGAACTTAATGAAGAACCACAAGAAATTCCACAAAATACCACAAATAGCATACCAGTAGAGACTGGACCATCTGTAACATAACCTCTTCGGAGATCTGAAAGGATTTCTAGGGCGCCTGAGAGGCTATACCTATTGTTAGAGAACAATGAAGAGGGACTCCTTTTGGATAATGATCCAATAAGTTATGATGAGGCAATGTCGGACATTGACTCAGATAAATGGCAAGAAGCTATGCAATCCGAGATAGACTCCATGTATTCAAACAAAGTATGGACTTTGGTTGATCCACCACAGGGTATAGTACCTATAGGTTGTAAATGGGTTTACGAACGAAAACGTGGTGGAGATGGAGAAGTAAATACTTTTAAAGCAAGGCTGGTTGCTAAAGGTTATATTCAAAAACAAGGTGTTGATTATGAGGAAACTTTTTCACCAGTAGCAATGCTTAAATCTATTCGGATATTGCTAGCCATAGCTGCGTATTATGACTACGAGATATGGCAAATGGATGTGAAAATTGCTTTTCTTAATGGAAACATTAAGGAAAAAATTTATATGAAAAAGCCGCAGGGTTTCATATCCAGTGGGAGCGAGCAAATGGTTTGTAAGCTTCAAAGGTCCATTTATGGACTTAAACAAGCTTCGAGGAGTTGGAACATTCGGTTTGATGAAACAATCAAAACGTTTGATTTTCATCAAAATCTAGATGAACCATGTGTTTATAAGAAGGTTACTGGGAATGCAGTTGCATTTGTTGTTCTATATGTTGATGACATTCTACTCATTGGGAATGATATAGGAATGCTACAATCAACACGGACATGGTTGTCTAAACAGTTCTCCATGAAAGATTTGGGAGAAGCATCTTTTATCCTAGGGATAAAAATCTATAGAGATAGATTTAAAAAGATGATAGGACTATCCCAGTCCACGTACATAAATAAGGTACTAAAAAGGTTTAGTATGGAAGAATCCAAACGTGGATATATTCCAATGAGTCATGGGGTTTCACTTTCTAAGACGATGTCTCCAAAGACACCTGAAGAAAGAGAACGGATGAGTCATATACCTTATGCATCAGCTATTGGTAGCATTATGTATGCAATGTTATGTACAAGACCTGATGTGGCTCATGCACTTAGTGTAACGAGCAGATATCTGTCTAATCCAGGTGAAGAACACTAGAAAGCCGTTAAGATGATTCTTAAGTACTTAAGAAGGACTAAGGATATCTTTATGGTGTATGGAAATGGAGAACTGAAACTAGAAGGCTTTACTGATTCTGGTTTTCAGTCCGATAAAGACGACTATAAATCCATGTCTGGATACTTATTCACTCTGAATGGAGCAGCAGTAAGTTGGAAAAGTTCCAAACAAGAAACGATTGCTGACTCTACAACAGAGGCTGAATATATTGATGCATCTGATGTTGCAAAGGAAGCTGTTTGGATAAGGAACTTCATCCAAGGGTTGGGTGTAGTACCATCTGTTGTTGATCCAATAACGATTTATTGTGATAACAATGGGGCTATTGAGCAAGCAAAGGAACCAAGATCTCATCAAAGATCCAAACACATTATGAGATGATACCATTTGATTAAAGAAATCATTGGTAGAGGCGACGTCGTAATGGAGCGAGTCGACTCAGCAGAAAACATAGCAGACCCCTTAACTAAGCCTTTATCACCGAAAATGTTTGAAGGACATCTTGAGAAGATGGGTCTAAGATACATGAGTGATTGGAACTAGGACAAGTGGGAGATTGTTAGAGTAGTATACCCGGCGTTCCAATTGGATTGGACGTATTCTACTTGTAAAAACAATCTATTGGAATTATATTAAATAATAAGGCATTACTTTATTTTAAGAGTAAGCATTTATCATATATTTGCACTTAAGATAAAGTCCCTAGATCACTTATAGCTATAAGATATGGTTGCGCATAGAGATGGTGATCATGGAACATATCCTGAAAGCTGTGATCTTAAATACAGTTCCAAGTCGTTGGATGTTTCGAGATGGGATATCGAATAAATCCGGAAAAGACTTGCACATAGTATGTATGCTTATTAGATAAGAATGTTGCATTCCATCAACATTAGCGTGGGACGCAAATACATATGTGGGGGTGCTTGTTAGAGAACAAGTTCACTGAACATGACCGTATGAAAATTCTTAATGAAAGTTTATCATGTCGAATAAGAATTTTCATGTTACAATAGTACATGATTAATCCTTAGACTTGAGGCACGATGGTAACTTTGTGCATATTATATTTTATTTTGATTTATCCTTTTGATTGCTAGCACAAACGTCAGTGGCCAACAAAGGATTCGACACTTATGAAGATAAGTGAATTTCTTATGTGTTTCATAGTTAGTAATTCAAAGTCTTTGGCCAAGGCGGGATGAATAGAGATTCATAAACGAATTACTAAACTTGAAATGGAATCATAGTTATTAAATCAATTTGGGTTTGGACAAAATCATACCCAAAGATTTAATCGGGAAATTGGATGTCGAAAGGATTTTACATGTATGGACTTGTAATCGAAATAGGTTTACTCGCTATTCACTTAATACTAGATTCATGCTACTTGCTAGATGTTCCCATGATATGTGGGTTCTTGAATTAAAGAGTTAATTCAAGAATAAGAGTTAATATGAATAACTCAAATTACAAAGAGTTGTAAACCCACTACTAGTATTAATTGTGAACCTAAAAGGTCACATCAATTTTTGAATGAAGGTAAAATTCAAATAGTATTTCTAAAGAGTTAGAATTAATTGACAAATCTAATTTGATTAGATATCAATTAAAAGAATATATAAAATTAATCAATGAGATTGATTAATTGAATTTTGGATATTAATTTAGTAATTAATGGAATTACTAATTAATAGTTGGAATTTAAAATTGAATTTTAAATTTCAAATCCAAATAATAATAAGATTATTAAATAAGGAAATGGAAGAATTGATTAAAATAATAAAGTCTTGAAAAATGTTTTCAAGAATTATTATTTTATTATATATCTTTAATATGATTGAAGATTAAATATTAATAAGAATAAATTAATTATGGTGGTTTGGAGTTGTTAACCAATCCACATAATTAATCTTATTTTTATAAAAACAATAATGGTGGTTATAAACCACTCCACATTATTAATTAAAAGTCAATATTTAGTATGATTATTTAAATAAAATCTGATTTTATTTAAAATAAAATATATCAAATGTAGTATCCCGTCATTTTGTTAGTATAAATTATGTTTTAGTTCCGATACTAATTTTCGGAGTTAATTATTTTCAGTCAATTCAGTTGAGATTACCGAAATTTATTTTTGACGTACCGTTTACGTTCGGAATAATTTTGGTAATTAAGCATTATGTTTAATTAAATAATTAAACATAAGAAAATGATTAATTAGCAATTAATCATCAAGTTAAGCCTTAAAGCCGTCCAAATAATTTTAATTGCTTAAGAAAAGCCGTACGCATACTTATAGTGGAATTTTGTCCAAATCCTTTCTTCATTAATAGGTAAGTTAACGTGGCATTAAGAGGTGTATTTGTGGATGATTAATCCATCTTGGTCATTAGTTAAGTAGCAAGTGTCCAAAGCCTAATAAGGCCACGCCTTCACTACGTCACCCGTCCTCATTTTTTGCCATCTATATATATGTGAGTTTTGGGAAATTTTCCCAACCTTTAGAAGCTCTATATTAGTTCTGTATATGTGAGTAAGTCCAGCCAAATAGACCAAGTAAATATCCTTAGTTCACGCACGGCAATTAGCTTCCGCCCGCACCGTAAGCATCGCACACGGCGCACACACACGCAAGGTCACGATCGATTGCGATATTCCGACGAGCACTTAAGGAGGTATAGACGTCCTCAACTCTTTTTCATGACAATAAGTTCATTTTAGGTATTAATGTTCGAATCATGTTCAAGAGTTCACGGCTATAGGTTCGGTTAATGCCTAGTTAAGTCGTAATCATGTAACTTCTCGTTTTACCCGGCAACTCTCGAACCATTCATGTTTTAATGATCAGTTTACTTCAATTTATGTTCGGTTATTTGATGATGGTCGAAGAAAAATGTTGTTTTATTCGTATAATGGCTCAAAGCCGTCGCCAGCGCACACCGCGCATGGCTACGGGCCGCCCCAAGTCATGCTATGTTAGTTTTTGTTATGGTCAGGTTATGTTATATTAAATTATGTTCAGTGAAGTCAGAGTGCTCGGGAGTTA
Organism: Striga hermonthica; assembly: GCA_902706635.1. Lineage (NCBI taxonomy): Eukaryota > Viridiplantae > Streptophyta > Magnoliopsida > Lamiales > Orobanchaceae > Striga > Striga hermonthica. The sequence continues at coordinate 27,719,835 of CACSLK010034598.1, forward strand.
GTGCTGAACGGCCGGCGAGGGTCGACCGTAGGCCACGCTGTCCGCACATAGCGGCAGCCACGCACAGCAGTCACCCGGCACCGCAGCCAGTGGGCGGGTGATACAGGTAATGCGCGGCAGGTACTGCGTTGTGATCAGTACCCGCTGCGAGTAGACGTTGGCAGTGCGCCTGTGCACGCCAACGCCCAACCAAGCGCACCAGCATGCGGTAACGCACGCCAGCGCGCGATGTCGCGCGACAGCGGGCCGCATGGTGCCAGTCGCGTTGTCCAGTGCCGATGCGCGTCCAGCGGCACTCCGCACGTACCCAGCACGCCCAGTCGTGCCTGGGACGACTGAGCAGCACCCGCAGCAAGCCAGCAGCGCCCGTGCGCGCTGCGCGCAGCACGCGGCAAGTTACTGGCCGGGCCGATGTCGACTGCCGGTTCAGTCGACCGGTAGTCCGGTCCAGACCGGCTGGACCGGTTCAGTCCCATTTTTAAATCGGTTCGGTTCTTAAGTTATGGTTTCAGCCCGGTTCATGATTTTAATGGTATTTTCAGTAAATATTTCCGGGATAATTTCAGTTCAGTAAATTCATGTCTGATCAGTTCATGTTAGGTCAGTTCCAGTTATTCCGGTTAAGTCTAAATATCATGTCAGGTTCAGTAGAGCATCTTAACGAAATTAATCAGTTAAGTTAACAGTCTGAGCATAGTCATTAGTAATTGTTTATATTATATTTCAGTTTGATCAGGTCACGAGTATCAGCACTGCCTTTATTTTCACGGATCAGGTGGGGACTCAGACTAAGTACTACATTGATCATAATTACGGTACCATGTTTGAGGTATGTATTTCATGTGAGGTATCCGCTCGGAATGGTCACCGGCCTATTCTGGGTTCTAGTGGCCTAGTCTGCCCACTAGAGTGTGCACATGGTGTCCGACATTAGTTCTTGCCGGCAGATGAGGTAACGGTCAGGGTCACGTTTGCGTGACGATATCAGATTCATGTTCATGTTATTATCGGTTTCATGTTGAGGTTATGTATATACTGATATCATGATGTTGTTATTATTTTCAATGTTTACATTAGTATGAGTTTCCACGGAGCACAGTGCCATAGTGCTCATTTCCCACTTTTATCATGTTTTTCAGGTCAGGAGGTCGGGCAGGGAGCGTGAGATGACGAAGGCTTCAGGACTTTTATATTTTGACTGTGTATATTATGACGATTTACGTTTCCGCTGATTATGTTTTGATGAACTTATGTTTTAACCGGACTTTTGGAAACTTTTATGCTTTCAGTAACAGTATGGTTTTATTAAAAATTAAGATAACGGTTTTTCCAAATTAAGTCACGTTTTACGGTAGCACCCCAAATTAGTTTTCGCAAAGTAAATGATTTTATTTTTAAATAACTTTTCGAAGTTTCGCACTCTGATTTTACGATAAGGCGGGGTGTTACAATTGGTATCAGAGCACGTTTCTGCATCTCTGACAAGTTTTTCAGTCAGTAATCTTCAACAAAAACCTGAACCGTCATGCTCACGCCCCGCCGACGACAGGTAAGTGCTGATTTATGTTTCCAGTTATAAACATATTACTTTGTCTATGCTCAGAATTATGGATCAGGACCTTAGTTAAGATGCTCGAATCAGGATCGGACTCTAGAATTTAGGACTTTCAGATATGACTCTAGAATTCAGGGCATTCAGATATGACTCTAGACATTAGTATCTTCCGATATGACTCTAGAGTTCTTCAGGATTCACATCAGTAATTATCGGCCATTTTTTGCAACTCGTCAAGAGATCTGTGTGCCTTAGTAATTAGTCAGAATGTTATCACATATTCAGTAATGTTATCACGTATTCAGTAATGTTAAACTTTCTCAATGTTCAGATGCCGCCACGTAGGGAACCCGATCATCCGGCTCCTACTCAGGCTACTGTAGTCACACAGTTCCGCGACTATCACGCTGAAAAGTTCTCAGGGCAGGGAGATCCCCGCATTGTAGATGAATGGATTCAGGGCTTGGAGTTTATCTTTGAGGTCATGGACTGCCCCGATAGATATCGCGTAATCTGCGCTCAGCTTCAGCTCACTGGTGATGCTAGGCTCTGGTGGAATGCCTACTGGAGAATGCGTCCTGGTGAGAAAGCGGGATGTACATGGGACATGCTCAAGGAGCTAGTCCGCGAAAAGTACTACCCCTCCTACTATCGGGCAGAGATGGAGCGTCAGTTCTTAGCGCTCCAGCAGGGCACTCGTACGGTTGATGAGTACGAGAGAGAGTTTACTAGACTTGCAGCTTTTGTACCGGACCTGGTTCGCACGGAGGCTCAGAGAGCGCAGCGGTTCATCGACGGGCTTTACCCAGTAGTCCGTCACAACATCGTGGGACACGGGACTCAGACCTACGCTTGTGCAGTTTCTATCGCCCAGGAGGTGGACGCTAGCATCAGGAGGGAGACCGTCCGTGATCGTGCCCAGCCATCTGCCCCAGTTCAGCCATTCGCAGCTCCACCAACTCTACCAGCTGCTCAGCCAGAAAAGGAGAAAATGAGGAAGGGGAAGGGTGCACAGACTGACCGGAGGACCCGACAGAGACAGCAGCAGGTTCCACCGTGCCCGACTTACGGACGATTTCATCGGGGAGAGTGCCATATGGGACAGGACATCTGCTACTACTGCCATTAGCCGGGACATTTTGCGAGTCGCTGTCCGAAGAGACTTCAGCAGCAGCCCCAGCTGCCTCAGCAGCCACCACAGCAGCAGCAGCCACGTCAGCAGGCACAGAGGCCGCCTCAGCAGCAGCAGCAGAGGGGCAGACAGTAGGCCCGGGTTTACGCGGTTGATTAGGCAGAGGCAGCTCAACAGCCAGGTACTATGTCAGGGATGGTGGTGCTTAATGATATTCTTGTTTTCGCTTTGTTCGATACTGGAGCAACGCATTCATTCATATCACGACGATGTCTTGATGCCATCGGAGTTCACGCCGTTACCGCTGTCGATCCTCTCGAGGTGAGTTTAGCCTCGGGACGAAAGATAGTGACTTCAGCTAAAGCCTCAGATCTTAGCCTTTCCATCGGTGGCCGAGTATTGTCTACCGACGCGTTTGTTCTCGAGATGAGGGACTTCGACCTTATTCTCGGAATGGATTGGCTATCCTTCTATCACGCAGACATCAGGTGTCATGACCGAGAGATCACTCTCTATCTTCTGGGAGACGAGTCGATCACTTTCTTTGGCTCTTGGAACCGTTCACTGCCTCATGTTGTTTCGATGGCGAAAGCCACTAAGTTGCTGCGACGAGGCAACTGCCAGGGTTATCTGGTGAGCCTTGTCGACGATTCTCAGAAAGCACGCTCACCTCATGATGTTCCAATTGTTCGCGAGTTTGTGGACGTGTTTCCAGACGAGCTTCCAGGAGGACCGCCTAACCGGCAGGTGGAGTTCTCTATCGCTCTCATTCCGGGGGCCGGTCCAGTGTCCAAAGCCCCGTACCGCATGGCGCCTAAGGAGTTGCAGGAGCTTAAGACTCAGATTCAGGAGCTGTTACGACTCGGTTTCATCCGACCGAGCGTGTCACCTTGGGGAGCACCCGTTCTCTTTGTTAAGAAGAAGGACGGATCCATGCGCATGTGTATCGACTACCGGGATCTTAACCGGTTGATGATCAAGAACAAGTACCCGCTTCCCAGGATCGACGACTTATTTGATCAGTTGAGGGGATCCTGTGTGTTTTCAATGATTGATTTACGATCAGGCTACCACCAGCTGAAGATTAAGGAGTCAGACATCACTAAGACCGCTTTCAGGACTCGTTATGGCCATTACGAGTTCGTCGTCATGCCTTTTGGTCTCAGCAATGCGCCAGCAGTTTTCATGGACCTCATGAACCGTATTTTCCATCCCTACATCGATCAGTTCGTTATTGTCTTTATTGACGATATTCTTATCTACTCGAAGAGCCAGAAGGAGCACGAGGAGCATCTGAGGGTAGTTCTCGAAACCCTCAGACGAGAAAAGTTGTTTGCAAAATTCTCCAAATGCGAGTTCTGGCTCTAGCGAGTATCCTTTCTGGGTCATGTGATTACTCAGGCAGATATCGAGGTGGATCCTTCCAAGGTCTCAGCCGTTCAGAACTGGTCGACACCGAGAAGTCCGTCCGAGGTTTGAAGTTTTCTCGGTCTAGCTGGTTATTACCGCAGGTTCATTGAGGGCTTTTCTAAGATCGCCCTCCCTCTTTCCCAGCTGACGAGGAAGACTGTGAAGTTCGACTGGACTGATCGTTGTGAGGCGAGCTTTCAGGAGCTCAAGAGAAGGTTAACTTCAGCACCGGTGTTGACTATTCCCGATCCTTCTCGGAGTTTCACCATCTTCAGTGACGCTTCGAGGCAAGGCTTGGGATGTGTCCTTATGCAGGACGGCCAGGTCCTTGCGTATGCTTCACGTCAGCTTAAGCCGCATGAGCAGAACTATCCGACGCAAGACTTGGAGTTAGCAGCAGTTGTTCATGCTCTCAAGATTTGGCGACACTATCTTTACGGTGGACGTTGCGAGATTTTTACAGATCATAAGAGCCTGCAGTACATCTTCACGCAGAAGGAGCTTAATATGAGGCAGCGCCGTTGGCTCGAGCTTGTCAAGGATTACGATTGCTCTATTCAGTATCATCCGGGAAAGGCGAACGTCATCGTAGATGCCCTAAGCCGAAAGGTGAGGGGTGATTTGACGTACGTCATTACGCAGCAGAGTCCATTGATTCAGGAGTTTGCCCAGATGCAGCTTCAGGCGATCGATGCACTTCCCATAGTCGTTTCGGGGAGTACCAGTGCCAGTGTCAGTGCCATGCAGCTTCAGCCGACGCTGAGAGAGAGAATCCGACGGGAGCAGGCTTCTGACGAGTTCATTCGCGTTATGGAGGCCAAGGTTCGCGCCAGAGGCGTCGAGGGTTTTCAGCTAGGTGCCGATGGTGCCGTATAGTTCAGAGGCAGGATCGTGGTCCCGAAGATTGAAGCGTTGCGGAAGGAGATTCTATCAGAGGCTCATACCGCACCCTATCTGGCCCATCCCGGGAGCACGAAGATGTATCACGACCTGAAAGGGTCGTTCTGGTGGCGAGGCATGAAGAAGGACGTCGCCGAGTTCGTCAGGAGATGTCTTACCTGTCAGCAAGTCAAAGTCGAACATCAGAATCCGATCGGCCTCCTGCAGCCACTGCCGATTCCGAGGTGGAAGTGGGAGGAAGTCATGATGGATTTCGTTACGGGATTACCGAGGTCGTCTGAACATCACGACGCTATCTGGGCCGTGGTCGACAGGTTGACTAAGGTTGCGCATTTCTTACCCGTTTCGATGAAGATGTCTCTGGACAAGTTGGCTGAGATATATACCCGTGGGATCATTCGACTCCACGGAGTGCCCGTTACAATCGTATCAGACCGAGATCCCAGATTCGCCAGTCGATTCTGGCACAGTTTACATGAGGCGATGGGCACGAAGCTAGAGTTCAGTTCAGCCTACCATCCGGAGACAGATGGTCAGTCCGAGCGGACTATTCAGACACTTGAGGATATGCTTCGCGCTTTGGTTGTTGACAGGGGTGCTAAGTGGGAGTCGTTGTTGCCGTACGCAGAGTTCGCGTATAACAACAGCTATCATTCTTCCATTCAGATGGCTCCTTACAAGGCACTTTACGGTCGCAAGTGTCGTTCCCCTCTTTATTGGGACGACGTCGGAGAGCGACGAGTACTCGGTCCTAAGTTGATCGAGGAGACGGCTAATCAGGTCGAGTTGATCCGGCAGAGACTCAAGACAGCTCAGAGTCGACAGAAATCTTCAGCCGATCATCATCGATGAGACATTCAATTCGAGGTTGGCGAGCCAGCCTTTCTCCGAGTTCGTCCGATTCGCGGAGTTGGCGATTCGAAAAGAGAGGGAAGCTGCACCCTCGATTCATCGGTCCGTTCGAGGTTCTCGAACGAGTAGGCGAGGTCGCGTATCGATTAGCCCTACCTCCCGAGTTATCAGGCATTCATAATGTTTTCCATGCATCTATGTTGCGTAAATACGTGTGCGACCCCGATCATGTCATTCCTCATTCGGATATTCAGGTTCAGCCAGATCTATCGTACGAGGAGCGACCGGTAGCTGTACTAGACCGTCAGGTTCGTCGGCTCCGGAAGCGAGATATTCCCCTCGTGCGTATTCAGTGGGATCGCCACGGAGCTACTTGGGAGGAGGAGTCCGATATTCGCGCTTGTTTCCCAGATTTTTAGTTTTGATGTACATATTTCTTTATCCTATGTACATAGTTCATGTATATAGTTATGTTTTGAATTTCTGGGGACGGAAATTTTGTAAGGAGGGAGGATTGTAGTATCCCGTCATTTTGTTAGTATAAATTATGTTTTAGTTCCGATACTAATTTTCGGAATTAATTATTTTCAGTCAATTCAGTTGAGATTACCGAAATTTATTTTCGAGGTACCGTTTACGTTCGGAATAATTTTGGTAATTAAGCATTATGTTTAATTAAATAATTAAACATAAGAAAATGATTAATTAGCAATTAATCATCAAGTTAAGCCTTAAAGCCGTCCAAATAATTCCAATTGCTTAAGAAAAGTCGTACGCATACTTATAGTGGAATTTTGTCCAAATCCTTTCTTCATTAATAGGTAAGTTAACGTGGCATTAAGAGGTGTATTTGTGGATGACTAATCCATCTTGGTCATTAGTTAAGTAGCAAGTGTCCAAAGCCTAATAAGGCCACGCCTTCACTACGTCACCCGTCCTCATTTTTGGCCATCTATATATATGTGAGTTTTGGGAAATTTTCCCAACCTTTAGAAGCTCTATATTAGTTCTGTATATGTGAATAAGTCCAGCCAAATAGACCAAGTAAATATCCTTAGTTCACGCACGGCAGTTAGCTTCCGCCCGCACCGTAAGCATCGCATGGCAAGTAGCATCGCACACGGCGCACACACACGCAAGGTCACAATTGATTGCGATATTCCAACGAGCACTTAAGGAGGTATAGACGTCCTCAACCCTTTTTCATGACAATAAGTTCATTTTAGGTACTAATGTTCGAATCATGTTCAAGAGTTCACGGCTATAGGTTCGGTTAATGCCTAGTTAAGTCGTAATCATGTAACTTCTCGTTTTACCCGGCAACTCTCGAACCATTCATGTTTTAATGATCAGTTTACTTCAATTTATGTTCGGTTATTTGATGATGGTCGAAGAAAAATGTTGTTTTATTCGTATAATGGCTCAAAGCCGTCGCCAGCGCACACCGCGCATGGCTACGGGCCGCCCCAAGTCATGCTATGTTAGTTTATGTTATGGTCAGGTTATGTTATATTAAATTATGTTCAGTGAAGTCAGAGTGCTCGGGAGTTAGTGCCAAACGGCCGGCGAGGGTCGGCCGTAGGCCACGCTGTCCGCACATAGCGGCAGCCACGCCCAGCAGTCACCCAGCACTGCAGCCAGTGGGCGGGTGATACAGGTAATGTGCGGCAGGTACTGCGTGTGATCAGTACCCGCTGCGAGTAGACGTTGGCAGTGCGCCTGTGCATGCCAACGCCCAACCAAGCGCACCAGCATGCGGTAACGCACGCCAGCGCGCGATGTCGCGCGACAGCGGGCGGCATGGTGCGAGTCGCGTTGTCCAGTGCCGATGCGCGTCCAGCGGCACGCCGCACGTACCCAGCACGCCCAGTCGCGCCTGGGACGACTGTGCAAGACCTGCAGCAAGCCAGCAGTGCCCGTGCGCGCTGCGCACAGCACACGACAAGTTACTGGCCGGGCCGATGTCGAAGGTCCAGACCGTTCAGACCGGCTGGACCGGTTCAGTCCCATTTTTAAATCGGTTCGGTTCTTAAGCTATGGTTTCAGCCCGGTTCATGATTTTAATGGTATTTTCAATAAATATTTCCGGGATAATTTAAGTTCAGTAAATTCATGTCCGATCAGTTCATGTTAGGTCAGTTCCGGTTATTCTCGGTTAAGTCTAAATATCATGTCAGGTTCAGTAGAGCATCTTAACGAAATTAATCAGTAAAGTTAACAGTCTGAGCATAGTCATTAGTAATTGTTTATATTATATTTTAGTTTGATCAGGTCACGAGTATCAGCACTGCCTTTATTTTCACGGATCAGGTGGGGACTCAGACTAAGTACTACATTGATCATAATTACGGTACCATGTTTGAGGTATGTATTTCATGTGAGGTATCCGCTCGGAATGGTCACCGGTCCATTCTGGGTTCTAGTGGCCTAGTCTGCCCACTATGGTGTGCACATGGTGTCCGACATTAGTTCTTGCCGGCAGATGAGGTAACGGTCAGGGTCACGTTTGCGTGACGATATCAGATTCATGTTCATGTTATTTGCGGTTTCATGTTGAGGTTATGTATATACTGATATCATGATGTTGTTATTATTTTCAATGTTTACATTAGTATGAGTTTCCACGGAGCACAATGCCATAGTGCTCATTTCCCACTTTTATCATGTTTTTCAGGTCAGGAGGTCGGGCAGGGAGCGTGAGATGACGAAGGCTTCAGGACTTTTATATTTTGACTGTGTATATTATGACGATTTACGTTTCCGCTGATTATGTTTTGATGAACTTATGTTTTAACCGGACTTTTGGAAACTTTTATGCTTTCAGTAACAGTATGGTTTTATTAAAAATTAAGATAACGGTTTTTCCAAATTAAGTCACATTTTACGGTAGCACCCCAAATCAGTTTTCGCAAAGTAAAAGATTTTATTTTTAAATAACTTTGCGAAGTTTCGCACTCTGATTTTACGATAAGGCGGGGTGTTACATCAAATATTGATTATTTTATGCTAAAATATTCAGTATAAATAGGTGCAAAATGTTAGCACATTAATTGCTAAGTTTTGAGAAAAATTCTTCCAAGAGAAAATTCATTCAAAGAGTTGAGTGATAATACAAGAAAGTGTTCTTGAAAAATTTCCTTATAAATATATATTCTATACTTCTTGAAAAACCGAGTAGTTTCTACTAGCGAAGAAACTATAGTCGGAACCAAAGTTCAAAAGGTGGATAAGATTAGAGGGAAGACATTTGGATTCCTAAAGTGAGTAACAACAAGAAGTGATCATTACCAAACCGGGAATTGATTTCCTCATACATCGTCGGTTTTGAAGGAGTTCAAGAACAAAGGTAATTTTTATAAATTACATATCAAACCAAAATTAGTAAAAGTTACTAGATTTTAAATGATGCTTATTCGTTATCTCATTATACTTATGTACGGAATAAGTATTTATAAGATAAATACTTATAAAATTTTAAATTCCGCTGTAAACTCTGTTCCGTACAGTATATCGAACCCAACACTATTCCACCATCATATCATTTCATATATTTCACCATCATCAGTATCATACGGTTTATGATTTTCACACTTTTAGTGTGATGCATTTACCATTTACAAATTTATTCTCCCCCTCATCTTAACAGATCCCTGATCTGTATTTTCAGCACTGAGTTTCTTGAGGGAAGTCCATATAATCTCTAATTCGTTCTCCATTTAAACATATAATAAGTGGACTTTGAACTCATATCACTTGCAATGTGCACATTTTTCTTTCAAGAGTTCATCATATTAGCTGAGTATATTACTACCTATATCACCTTCATATGACATTTATTTTCATTCTTTCATAATCATCTTGTGTCATTCTTTGATCAAATCATCTCGTAACTTCAGGTTACTGTCATATACACATTCTTTGATCATATAATATCGTAACTTCAGGTTATGAATCACACATGTGGCTATCTAGTGGATCCATAATATCTAGTAGCACATATGGAGGGGTAGTGGGCCCATATATATCGTTCCCCTTTCATACGCAGTTTGGTCAGATATCGATTCACAAATATTTAGCTAGTAATAATTTTACCAATCGAGAACAAAGTATCTCATATCACAAAGAATCATTTAATCATGCAAAATCATCATCATTTATATCAGTAAACATCACAATAATTCGTTGTGACCCATTTATCACAAACATATCACATCAGCTTTCGGCGGCAATAAATGCACTTCAAGTGCATATTCAGACTCGCAATAATTTAATTCAGAATCAAATCACATGCGTATCATTCCTTCTGTAGGGCAAACTCTCTGTTTTTAGAGTTGTATAGCATACGCATCATTTTTATAAATTATCAGGCAATCCATTCAGTATTTCTGAACAAAGGTCCGAGTTTACAAATGGATTTAGCACTCTCAAATATCCTTAAATATTATTCATTTGTTCCAGTAAATATCATAAAAAGGATTTATCGGTCTCGAATAGAAAGATTGAGGGTGTTAATGATTAATGATAATCAAAGTGATATTCGATGGTTGATTGAAGCAAAAGTTCAATTATCGGGAGAGTTTCCGAATTCATACAAATATATGCCAGGTATGGGTAAGAGTACTTTTGCAAAGAAACGAAGAGCAAAAAGATTAGGTGGATGCTTCAAATGTGCTCGATGGACTTGTGACACACGATGTAAATCAGTGGGGTTCGTGTCCAAAAATCAAGAAGATAAAATAGCATTTATGAAGGATGGATTGATTAAGGAGTCTATGGATCAAACGATTCGACAGATTCTTGAGACACATCCTAGTGGGTATGTGCATCGTCAGCTTCTGTCTCTATGGATTCGTTTCAAAAATGAAGAGGAACGTTATAGTCTCGAAAATATTGTTTCAAAAGATCAAGTTAGTAAAACTAGTCTTTTTATTACGAAAAATCATACTAATGAAGTTTAGTAGTTGCACTGTAATTTTCAGAAAATCTTATAGTTGTCGACATATAAGATTTATTTTAAATCCAGCACCTTGTCTATCAGTTACAATTGTCAGAAGAAAACAGTAAGATTTTTATCGTTTGGTAAAACTTTCCTTTTTAAATAGCGATTCGTTCATCATAATCTTATGCCTCACAAAACTTTGAAAAATTTCGTTTATCAATAAATAGATGGATGTTTCAGAGTCTTCGCAAGGTAATAAATTTCTTCAACCGATCAAAACCATATGTGTTCTTGGTGGTTCTAAACTGGTAAGTTGTTCTCAAAATGTTGATATTGCGAGTCAGTTAGTAAGGGATATGAGAAATCAAAAAATCAATTTACTATATGGAGGGACTAGCATCACTTTTTTTGATAATCTTTTATTGGCTGGAAAATGTTTTGAGATAGAAGTGAAAAGTATCATACCTTTTCATAGGCTTAACAAGGGTCGTCAAGGATTCCATATGCATGATGCTAACTCATTCTATTTATGATTGTATGATGGATATGGTGAACAAGAGCGACGCATTTATCATTCTTCCAGGCGGTTATGGAATGCTAATGACAATGTTCACCATTGCTTCTTGGGCAGAATTGAAACTTCATAACAAGCCCATCGATTTATTGAATTTTAATAACTTTTTACATGGTTTGCTTGTATTTTTAGACCAAGGAGTATATCAAACTTTTATATCTCCTCCAACGAGAGAAGTATTCAAATCTGTAGATACGTCTGCTGAGCTTATCAAAAAAACTTCAAGAATGCATCACATTTCAAGATTCTGTAGAAACACAAAGAGTCAAACGAAAAAGATCTTTTGATCCCTTAGGTCTCTCATTATGAACCCAGATAATAACTCTGTGTGGCAGAGTTATGGAGTTTTATACTCTCGAGACTCACCTTTCTTTTATGGGTTCTATTATGTAATATTTGCGTATTTCGTATTTATCGAGTATGTACTGCCTCTTGTCCATGTTTCCATCATATGAACTTTCTATACTTGTTTCTCAATAATATAATGTCATTTTCGCCTTTCCACAAGATAAGTGTGTAGTACTTCACGACTACAACTATTGTCATATGTGCTTCTTCTGGAGCACATTATTGCAATATTTACATGATATCGTTTTTATCAATGTGCTCTTGTCACCAGATGTCTTTCATTGCTTTTTGCCTTTCTTTTTCCCCTATATTAGGTCTTTTATTTCATTTTTAGTTCGTTTAATGTTGTGTTGTGTTTTTCCTTTATTTTGAGTTTTCTATTTTTTTCGTTCGTTTCCCGGCTTTCTCCATTTGCCTTCTCGTTTTTGGTGTGTAGGTCGGATGCTTCATGAGGACAGGATTTGAGGAAAATATTGTTTGGGCAATCATAATTAAACAAAAGGGTTTGTTGGCGACGCATAGGAAAAAACGAAACTCAATTCCGAGTTCGGACGAGCTCAAACGAGCAAAAAACGCAAAGTTGTGTAGAATAGCCCCACACCGCGCCCGTGCCGAGGCACGGCACCTGACACGACCCGACCAGAGAGCTTTCCAGGCACCGCTGCAGCGCGGTACCCCTCGCGCCGTGGCTCCCTGCACGACCCGACTTGTTTTTCGACCTGTTTTTGCTCGATTTTCGATCCCTATTTGTTTAGGCATGTTCCCAAACCTAGGGGAGGACCCCAAAACTCGTTTTTCTTCAGTTTTTCCTCTCTTCTTCTCCTTTTCTTCTCCTATCCTTCTTCTTCTTCATTTTCCTCTTCTTTTCATTATTCTTTTCCATTTTTTTTCTTCTTCTTCTTATTAGTTGGAAATTAAACTTGCAATTCGAATTCAACTCTTGGATTGGACTGATTGTAAGTTTTTCATCTAGTGTAATTCATGAGAATGATTATTTGGGGTGAATTGCTTGATTGTGTTGAATGCATGTTACATAACTAATTCTTATTGCTAGGGATAAGGGATGATTGTGCTTATTAAATTTCGTATCTGTCGGGCTCGATATGTTCAATCCCTTGTTAGGAAGAGTTATTGGGAGCGAACCGCTAGATGATTTAGCGAGAGCATCAATCTAGAATCGAACGATCAATGTATCGGTTTTGCAAATAGATCTTGAATAAATTATTCCCGATTTTCTAGCTTCTTCAACTTTGTTTCGTTTATAATTTAGCTAGATTATTGTTTTTATATTATTTCTTAGTTGGTAATTATCCTATCCCCAATCTGTTTAGTATGTTTAGGATTTATTTTACTTTTATGTGCTATCAATATCATTTCTAAATTCCTAACCACCTTCCTCGAGATATCGACCCGCGGAACGAATCTTTCAATTCGGTACTTGGTAAAAATAACAAACTGTGCTACAACACCATCAACATCAGCCGAGGCCACAAGTCACCCACATTATCAACGGTGATCAAGCCGATCGACACATCCTCACCTGATTAGCGCAGAGATGCTTCTTGGGATTTTCGTAAAAAAATAAAATGACAAGACAATCACATGTAGTTTTTATTGATCCTTGATCGTCGTGTTTGATCACACCGAAAAAGGATGATATGTGCAAAGATATAATATCTTCTCGTGCAAGAACGACATGCCGATCATTTTTTGTTCCTAAGACATGCTGAATAACTTTTATTTCTGCAAATAGGCAACCGAGTCGATCAAACGACATCATCAAACAACAAATGAGGTCTTTCTATAATGCGTATCTAAATTAGCATATTTTTTATACTAGATGTGTATAGGTAAGCAAAGCTACACATGTTCAAATTGTTAGTTTTATTATTTAAATACAATAACTGCACTGTAATATTTTGATAAGATCACTATTATCCCATACAAAATTCCATGACGTTGCAAGAGACAAATGTCTGCAAAGTTGACACCGAAGTAACGCCTCACATTATCCGGCGATCACAATAGAAAAATGGGCATACCCCAACCAATTAATGGGAAGTGATCTCCTTGAAGATTCATCGGCTTATCGACAATATTTTCTTTTTTCTTACAAAGATAAAAAAGTTCTCTATTCGTCGATGATATTCTTTTTACGAGACAACTAGTGATCTAAAAAATATTTTTCCATATCAACAATTTAAAAGCGGTTAAACCTTTGTAAGGAAAGAGCGATCTTAAACAAGACAACACTTCAATCGATCGACGGTGGATTCTTTCGACTTGGTGACCTTTGCAAAGATGAATGTTCGACAATCCTTCCCTTACGACAAGGCAGCCTCATAAACTAAGGTCGAGCAAAGGTCCCTTTGAAGGCAGACTCTGCATAAATATTTTCAATCGCCTCTCAATTATCAGCAGCATTCTCCTACTACACATTCGCTCATAAACATTCATCGCTGAAAGAAGTTTTTAAATTAAAGGCAACGTCTTACAAAAGATGTGTTATCAACCACTTTGAGAATAAACGGCGAACATATCAACTTGCTTTGGTGATCAATACACGCTGATCGTCAAATCGAGTTATTCAAAATCAGAAGTGTAATATATGGTTGTGGAAGCATTTGGGTTATTGAAGTCTTATTTGAAAGTGTCATTTTTTCAACTTTCCATGTCTTTACGTTATCATGGAAAGTTTTATTTTTTTTTAAGCACATTAATGGTAAATTTTAGGGGTGGGCACGGTTCGGGACAATCCGAGATTTGACTTGTCCTGTTACCCATCCCAAATGGACCAGTATCATTCGGGACCGGGAAAAACATTTAAACTAAACCCAAGAGTATTTGTTTCATTAAATTTTAAAATAAACAACCAACATTGTTTTCATAAATTTGCTTAAAAGCAAACACACTATTCAAGTATTCACTTAAACCAAATTATCATAGAGTGTTGATTCCATAAAAAACACATCTAAGTCACCCCTCACCAACATCTAACATCTACCACAAAAAATTGTCTTTAAAATCAAATTATCAAATGAATTGTTTAGTTTGTATTTTTTTTTTTTTTTGAATGTTCAGTTTTGTCTTGGAAAATTGGGCTTTTGTTTTTTTTTTTTATTTATGTAACACCCCGCTATTCACCGAAATCAGAGTACGCTTTTTCGCAAAGGTTCTAAATAAAGTAAATAAAATATTTATTTTTGCGAAATCTGGTTCGGATTGTTACCGTGAAAATCTGACTTTTCTGAAAAACCGTTAATTTTAAACTGATAATAAAAACGGCTATATAACGTATTAACCGACTAATGTCGGATCAAAAGCTGGGTTCAAGTACTGAAAACTGAAGCGGAATAGTAGCGTGGCCAAAACATAACGTATACATATAAAGCAAATATCCTGAACAACTCGTCAGCTCACTCCTCGTCCCCGACTCTGTGACCTGAAAAACATGAAATACGTGGGGGCGTGAGCACTAAAACACTGTGCTCCGCAGAAACTCATACTAAAGTAAAACAGTGAAAATAATAACAATATCATGATCCTGGCATATATAACTGAACTGAAACTGAAACTGATAACTGATATCTGATACCGGTACTGAATAATCTGATACTGATCTCGTGACATACGTCACCTGTCTGAAACTGAACATCTGCCAGCACAAACTAATACCGGACACCATGTTCACACTCTAGTGGGCATATTAGGGCCACTAGAACCCAGAATGGACCGGCGACCATTCTGAGCGGATACTGATAATACATACCTCAAACATGGTAGCGTAATTATAATTAATGTAGTCTTAGTCTAAGTCCCCACCTGATCCGTGAAAATGAAGGTAGTGCTGATGCCTGATCAAACTGAAAATAAAATATAAACAATTACTAAGGACTATGCTCAGACTGATTAATTGATTAATTATGTTAAGATGCTCTACTAGACTCTACATGATATTCAGACTTAATCGGTATAACTGGAACCGGTTAAATACGAAATTGAACTGATATAACTTACTGAACTGAACTGGAGCGGGAATTTTAACTGAAAATGATACTGAAATCAAGAACCGGGACTAAAACAATAAGGTATGGGCTGAACCGGTTCAGCCGGTCTGAACCGGTCTGGACCGGACCGCCGGTCTGCTGAGCCGGCTGTCGCGCACTGGCTTGGCCAGCAGGCCTGCCGAGGCTGCGCGCATGGGTGCTGCCT
>CACSLK010034598.1:27766567-27783864 GCA_902706635.1 Striga hermonthica
AAAATGACCTTAACTTACTTATTACTGTGCTGGTTTTATCTATTCTGGTTTCTCGAGTTGCTCCTTCAACTTCAGGTAAATCTTCAACTATATGTTTTCTGATTTAAGAATTATTTTCAGTCTTTGTTATTATTTCCATTTTTAATTTATTATGATAAATTTATCAAATCTTTTTCTTTCATATTCATGAAGAGGATACATACCTAGGACATGGGAAACAAGCTACAAAAGTACGTACGGTACCTTCATCACATTTTTGTCTCACCTTAACTGCATAAAATTTGTGTTTAATGAAATTTGTGCGTTGTATTCTTGTGTTTCAATTCTTTTGTGAAAGTTTGATTAAATTTTAATTATAATCCACAATATTTGTCTCTTTCGAAATAAAACACATGGTATAGTAGCACATATAAAACTTATATACTAATAAGTTGTAAAAAAAAAAATTAAAAAATGTAAACTGATCATGATGCCTAATTCTGGTCTTGGATGAATTGCCGTTTGATTCGTCTTGTCGAGGTACTTGCAAAATTTCAATCTAATCGGAGTCTTTTTAACTTTTATTGTTCTATCCAAAGTGATTTGAGTTATTCTCAGTCCGACCTAATTATGGCGTCATACATCACTGTTTTTAGCTTATCCCTTGTTGGTGTAACACCCCGCTAGCTTACAAATTGGTATCAGAGCACGTTTTTGTGTATCTGAATACTTTCTTAAGTTAGAATTTTCAGAAAAGACCCGACCACGCTACGCTCACGCCTCTCGCCGACTACAGGTAAGTGCTGAGTTACAGTTTATATATATTTGAACGAATCCTTAAGTCTATGCTCAGTAAGAGGGTATCAGATATTTGACCCTAGAAGCCAGTAAGATGCTCGAGTATTTTCAGAACGTAGTCGGTTGTCTCAGTTACTTGATGATTCGACTTTAGTATTCTCGGGTTATTTAGCGACTCGTCAAAAAATTTGTGTACTTAAGCAGTTAGTCAGCTAATCTCTTATCTAATAATGTTAAACATTTCAATGTTCACATGCCTCCTCGTAGAGATCCAGACCAACAGGGACTTCCTCAGGCCACAGTGGTCGCACATTTTCGCGACCACAGGGATTTCAATGTTCTTCTGATTCTTTGAAATCACTCGGAGGGAGCTTATATAGCACCTCCGAGGCCATTTTGCTAAAAACCTTGGACTGAACAACATGATTTCAACATGATCTCCCTAAAATGAACTTAGTTACATAAAAAGAGGGTAAAGGGATGTATACCCTTTAGTTCGGTCGAGGATTGCACGATAGCTTGCGTGCGTGTTAGTGCTTATGTGCGTACGTTCTTGCTTCTCCTTTGCTTCCTCTTTCCTTAGCTATTTTTGTACTATTTTTCTACAATATTTTCCTTACTATTTTCCCTCAGATTTTTGGCTGAAGTTTGGCTAGTTTTTGCGTGAAATGCATGGGAAAAAATATCCCACAAGCTCGGTTATTTAAAGGGATAAAACCGAGAGGTAAAACTCGGTCAAAGGGGAGATGAATGACGATTTTTCCCTTGCTGCCATGTGTCTCGGCCAAGTGCTGAGGTTTGGCATTTTAGGCTTAGTCATCGCCGAGGTGTCAAGCATGCACGGGCCTAGTCATCGCCCGTGCGTGGGTGTTGCGCCACATGTGCAAGCATGTAGGTGATTCACCACCCCACTTGCACACCCAACAATTATCCCTTGGTAAATCCTCACGGAAATCTTTAAGGAAATGGATTGGGATTTACATTGCTTGATCATGGTGCTTAGGGCAATATAAGCATGCTTAGGGCATGGTAACTTGCGCTACGCGCAATGCCGTGCGCTGTGCACGGTCGCGTGCGCGAGCTACACACATGATTACGCACGATGTGCGTGCATAGTGTACATTGTATGCACTCATGACTTAACATGACTTCAAAATTAAATTCCGAACATTCTTAACTTTCAATAATTAATCCCGACTAATAATGTCTAATGTCCGTTTATAAAATAAACGGTTCGAAAATTAATTATAGAATTGACTCGGTTAATAATTAACTGAATAGACTTTTCGACTTAAAGTCGAACTTATTCGCTGAAAATGAACGGGAATAATAAAAGAAAATACATCACTTTTATTAACAAGAAACTAGGTTATTACAGTTGGACTCTTTTTGTTGAGACAATTGTACCTCTAAAATTTCAGCTCAATTGAAGTTTTCTTGCTAATTCTCGAATTAAAATATTTGGGACGTTTTATGTTTTACCTAATACTGTGTCATTTGACATCTGTTTCAGACAAACGATGGATATGACCTCAGTCGTGGATGGTCAAATTTACAAAATTTCAGTCGAATATGAATCCATTTGGTCGCTCAATATTCTATTTAAATTTATGCATGCAAAATCAATTTTCATTCTGTGTCGAGTTCGTGATAATCTTAAATAGTTCGATCCTTATATGTATTTGAAAAATATGTGCACTATGTTTTATGTCTGTTAAAACATTGATATGGAAAACTAACCCAACATTCTACATGTTTGTTTTTGTGGTTATTTGGAATTAAATACTCATATTTATTATTTGTCAATTATGATTAATCTTGATGGTGTCCTAATTTGTATTTTTTAACAGAAACAAATTAATGAAGCAAAATCAATCCCAAGGGCAAGCATTGGAATGAAAAAAATAAAGGTGTTTTCTGGAAGAATGAATGTTGAGATTGATGATTATAATCCTGACCCAGGACCAAATCATCCTGGAAAACCTCCAAATCGTCCACGAAAATCTCCTCCCAAAAGAAAATCTCCTCCCAAACGACCTCTTCAAAGTCCACGAAAATCTCCTACCCGTAAAACCTCCTCAACGTCGATGAAGACCTAGAAAAGTGTTTTGTCTTAATTTCTAAATTGTAGCCTTTTATGGTGTTAAATGAGTTATACATGGAAACTGAAATCCATGGTCTAAGTTTAAAAAGTGTCTTGTCATGTTTACGTGGTTTTATAGAATATTATTAAGTGTCTAATAACTAAGGTCTTGTCGTGTTTATGCTTAAATAGATATTATTAATCATTAAATAAAAAACTTATATTTTATGTTGGCCTAATGTCTCTCATCTCTTTAAGTTTTCGAGTGATATTGCCACAATAACATAATGGTTAATGTAAAGTTTGACATAATACATGCCAAAATTTTGTGGCACTTTCTAATGATGCACATCATTTGTGTTACCAATTGTGTCAAAAAGTTATGTTAAACTAGCATTATGCTTTTTCAAAGGCATGGATGGATTTTTTTTTCTTTTGAAGTTTTGAGCTAAAAAATACTTTAGTGCATGCTTGGATATACATATATTTAAAAAAAAAGTCTTAACTCAAAATTTAACTCATATCTCACTATTCTCAATATTATCAATATAAATAAATAATATCAATCACTCATACTTACACATTAAATCAACTATAATTTATTATTCATAAACTCACATAATTAACCAGAAATGATCTAAACTAACTTTTTCAAAATTAACTCTGCTTAACAACCTATCAAAACGCAATGTATCTATATCCAAGCATGATATGGAATATTGCATATTGGACAGGTTTGCCGGGTCAATCGAATAAAATAAGCCAGTGATCTGGTCGAGACGGACCCTCGCAAGTACTTGCTTCACCGGGCTCTGGGCGAAGGAAAATATTGTCAAAAGGCGTGGTCGTTGAGTCGACCACTTCGTACCTTAGCGACAGCTCAGCGTCCACTTCAGACGTGGACGAACGTCGGAATATATGAGGAAATCTCCAGCACGTGGAAAGAGGACACGCAGCGCATAAGGAGTGGTCCAGGGCGATAACGGTTTCTGAAATTCCCTGACACATGACGACGCATTTTCTGACACCAGGATAGTGGTGGCGAGCGATCGTACGGACGAGCAGGAAGTGTAAGAACATTGGTTTGGCATCATGTCCGACAAACCTAAGTGTTTTCTAGAAGATTTCTTGTTAAGCAAACAAAATAAATTAAAGGGAAGTTTTTTTATTTATTTACTTATTATTTATTTGAGTCACTAATATTTATTATTAATAATATATGGTATATATTTATTGTAGTATGTCTTATGGAATCCTAATCCTTTAGGAGAAGGATTACATAATAAATATCCTATATATTTACTTACCATATATGCCACATGCCATAATTAGTTCTCCTTTTCTTGTAGGACAAAGAATAAGTGGCAAGAACTATGAAAGGATGAGCAATTCGTGAATAAGGAGTTCTGGACATTCATGAGAAGATCTAAGGAGGATTTGGGAAGATTCACCACAAGATCTTTGAAGATTTGGAAGATCGGCTATTTTTTGGAAAGTCATGTTCTTACCAGATTCTGGAAACGCAAGATTCCATTTGAAGCTAAATTCTGAAGATCTCCAAATCACATGCACAAATTCCACATCAAGGAAACTTACCTTACATGAAGGATTTCGTCCAAATCAGAAAGCAATCAATTAAGAAGAAAATTGACTCCTAAAAGGAAAGGAAGAACTTGGAGAAGACTCCACCCTAAAGAGTTGTATATATACCATGCTTGATGATCGAAGATATGATGCTGAAATAATTATCTTCCATTCAATATTCGAGTTTCAAGCCTTTTTAGTTTTATTTTGTTCACAGTTCAGTTCAAGGGTTCTTACGTATCCAAGAACTGAAGCTGTTTAGTTTGTTTTTTTTAATTTCATTCAAACACTTTTGTGAGCAGTACTTAGGGATTAATTACAGTGGTTAGCTCGAGGGATTCGACAGATAGAAGTCCACGGGACGTGCCGGAGAAGTAATTGATAGGATCGTGTGTAGTTGTGGCTAGACTAGAAGGGAGTTCGAGTCGTGTAAGTTCAAACTATACAAGTGTTCAACGGTTTATCAATGAAAGAGCTCTGAGAGGAAGTGGGACGCTTCCCTGAAGAGTTTTACATCTTCGGTTTATTGCTTCCGCTATTTACGTTGTTTATCCACGTTCTTACATCGTTTTGCGCACTCGAGTTAAAAATATATGTTTCAATCGGCACCAGAGCAGTGTTCCTGTTCTAATCACAGGATAAAGATCTTTGGGTCTTTGGGTATGTCACCATGAACTACGACATGTCTGTTTCGCGCCCTCCGTACCTCAATAGTTCGAACTATGGGTACTGGAAATCCATGATGGTAATTTTTCTTCGGTCTCTTGGAAAAAGAACTTGGCAAGTCATCAAATCAGGTTGGTCAACACCTTTGATGGAGAAATCACCCGAAGAAGGAAGGATCCTCATCCTCTGTTGTTGGTCCTCGTGTTCTTGTTGAAAAACTGAGAGATTTGTGGACTGATGCGGAAAGACTAATAGAAGAAGCTAATTTTCGGACTCTATATGCTATCATGTCTGCTGTAGATCCCACTCGTCACAAGATAAACATTCAGTGCACAACTGCTCAAGAAGCCTGGAGGATTTTGGAAAGACAGTTTGAAGGTACAAACGTGGTAAAAACCTCAAGGCTCCAAAGAGTTTCTACGGAACTAGACGAGATTCGCATGAGGGATGATGAGAATATTGACATGTACTATGCCCGGTTCTGCGATTTAGTAAACCAAAGCGCAATACTTGGTGAACCGGTTTCTGAGGCAAGACAAGTGCAGAAGTTAATGAGAACCTTACCGGATAGGTTTGGAATTAAGATTACAGCATTGGAGAGTTTTCAGAGAATTCAAAAGCTGGGCATTGATGATCTTCTGGGTGAGTTGCGTACCTTTGAAATAAATCATGGATTTGACTCGATTAAGATAGGGAAAAGAAAAGGCTTAGCTCTAATAGCCAAGGTTCTTACACCTATGTTGGAAGAGGAAGATTCAGATGAAGAATCTTTCAATGCTAAAGAGATTATGAAAGCCCTTGCCTTTCTTACTAAAAATGCCTCAAAGCTGAAGAAATTACAGAAGATAAGGTTTTAAGGAAACAAGCCCTCTGAAGGTGGCAATAACACTTCTCAGCAACTTGGTGAGCGAGGTTCCAGCATACAACAGTACAAGGTTCAGAACATCGACCAAGGAGTTGAAAGGGACCAATGTCGGGAATGCAAAGGGTTCGGTCACTTTCAGAAGGAATGTCTGAATTTCACGAGGAAGAACAAAACCTATCGAGCCACGTGGGATGATGATGAAGAAGACGATGACCAGCAACACACGAACAACTTTGTCGTCACTTCTCCCAACAACTTCACGTGCTATACAGCCTCTCAAAAGCCTTGTGATGCAGATTCAGGTATGTGTTCTTACACGTATAATTCTCATAGTGATTCTGATGATTCTGGAGATGGTTCTTTTGAAGTAGACATGGAAACCCATAAGCTTGCATTAGAGACGAGCATCAAAGCTAGAAGAATGGTGAAAAAGCTACAAGATCAAATCGCGGTGTTCCAACATCGTTCTGCAGAGCATGAGAAGGAGATCGCCTACTTGAAAGATGAACTTCAGAAAACTCGCGTGATGAATGGGCAATTCAATGATAAGCTGACCAGATTTGATGTTCGTACCAGCAATGAGGAACATAAGCTGGATGAATTTGTTGCAAAAATCACGTTGTTTGAACACGAGATGAAGTTGTCCAAGCAGGTATGTGACGAAAACAATTTTGTCATTGAGTCTCTACGTAATGAAATGTTTTCCTTGCAGAAAACTATAGGTGAAAGGGATTCTGAGATTTCGGCCCTCAAACAAGAACTCGGTCGTGTGATGGAAGAACATGTGACTCTTCGAAGCCATTGTTCAACCTTGGAACAAAAGCTCAGCAAGAGTGAGGAGATTGTAAATATGATCAATAAGCCAAAGTCCTCATTTACTGAAGTTCAAAGGTTGAGTCATCAGATTGCGTGTTCAGACCAGAGTAAGAACTCCTCCAATCAGAAACTGAAAGGTAAAGTGGGTGAACCAAGCACGACTTTGAGTAAGTCCTCTCTAACTCTTGTGAAAGAAGGTTCCAACTCTGATGGTAAGGTTGATCAGGTTTCTGTGAAAGAACACCGTAAACGTTTTGTGAAGAATTTCATTCCTACTTGTCATTATTGTGGAGTTGTTGGTCATATTCGTCCTAGATGCTATAGGATGCTTAATGATTTGTATGCAGGAAGAATAAATGACTGGAACCCCGCTGGTGTTCCAATGAAAACACCGAAACTGAAGGTTGATGTAAAGAACCATAAGCAACAGAAAATTTGGGTTCCCAAAAAGAATCATACTTGTCTTTCATCTCTGTTTGCTTCAAAATCCACTTCTAATTGTGATTGGTATTTTGATAATGGATGTTCTAGGCACATGACGGGTGTTAAATCGAATTTGATCGATGTTGTGTCTGTGTCTAATGGTTCTGGTTCTGTCACTTTTGGTAATGGTATTAGTAATAAGGTAGTAGGAATTGGATGTTTGAACATGCCTGGTCTTCCTAAACTTGATAATGTTGTGTTGGTTGAGAACTTGAATGTCAATTTGCTGAGTGTGAATCAGTTATGTGATCAAGGCTTCTCTGTAAGTTTCACTTTGAATGAATGTTTGGTTTCTGATAAGATTAATAATCATGTTCTTACAGGGTCTAGATCGCATGATAATTGCTATTTGATTGATTATATGACTTTTGACTCATGTGATACGAGTTATGGTATTGTTAGAGAATGTGATGCTGATAGGGGTTTGAATGACGTTGATCAATGGAGTACGTCTGACGGATGTTCTTACACCGATCAGAATCTTGTGACTGAAACTTGTTGTTCAGAAAAGGTGTGGATGAAGCACATTTTTCTTAAATTTGGAACTGAGGTACAAGCCATTGACCTTTTCTAGATGAAGCACATTTTTATTAAATTTGGAACTGAGGTACAAGCCATTGACCTTTTCTATGACCATACTTGTGCGGCTAATATTTCCAAATATTCTATTCAACATTCCCTTAAGCGTACTTGCATGCGTTGCCACTTTACTAGAAATTTGGTTGATGATGGTTTAATTGTTCATAAATATGTTCCAGCACATAACCTTGATGCTCAAAGATTTATTTCTTTAAGGAAATCCTTAGGGATATGCATTCTCCGATTGCTTGCATGAATTTGCATTATATTGCATTTTATTGTATATATTAGTATATATATATATATATATATATATATATATATCTATCACATTGCTTGTAAGCATATAAGGTATATTGCATTAGGCATGCTATTACATTTTGCATTCTCTTCACCACTAGATTCTTAAATGAAGTTCTGACTCTTCTGAAAACTTGAGCGATGTTGACTGTCTTAGAATGGCTGCGTGTTCTTACTATACTGAGGAACGTACTTATTTTTAATATTTTTTGTTTTGTCAAAAAGAGCTGACCTCTCATAAATGATCTAGAGCGATAGCTAGCACATGGTTCGTTTCCCAATGCGGGATCGACTGTGAAAAGAGCGTCTTGGACAGAAAATGTTGAGAAGGGCGTAAGCTAGTGACACACATTGCATATTATTGTGTGATGTTTTTATGCGGAGTTATAAGGTGGTCACCCTCATAAAAACCGTAGTGCTTTAAAAAAAATGTAGGATCCTTGCTTAAAATCATGGTGCAAAGTAGTGGGGTTGACTTTCACTATTGCAGTGATTGTTACTAAGTGAAACACACTATGAATAATATGGCATGTGTTCTTGCAAAAATTGAAGTTGTGGTTTGCACTACTCTGTGTATATACATATATCCGCTTATCGTGTGTTCCTCGGGAAGTTTGAATCTCAAAGTTGATCTCTTATTGTTATCATCAAACTTGTTTAAGTTCATAAGGAAATGCTTTTATGGATCTAGTGAATTTTGTGTGTGATTTTATTTTTTTCATACTAGGCATATATTGCATAAGATTTCCTTCGTTGATTGAATTACTTGGGCATTAAAAATTTGTGAGGGAATTTATTTTTGGATGATAAAATTTTATTCTTCCTAATTTTGAATTAGTTGGACACATGTGTTAGTGTGTTAATGGGTTTGTGTGTTCAGTTTTGATGGAAATGTTCTTACTGCATAGTATCCGACCTTTCCCTTGATTTTTAAACCTTACCCATTACATCCTGACATTTTTCATTCATTCTGTCCTCACTATACATCTTCATTTTCGGAACCTGAGAACCCATTTTCATTTATCTTTCTCCATGAATTATTCGTTTAACCATTTGTGTTCCTACATCATTTTCTAATGTGCTTCTGAAACACAGCAAAGGCCTGAAGAAGAGATGGACAGTATATCAGCGATTAGAGATCAGTTCAAGCAACGTCTTTTGTCTTCAGTCATCTTTATTTTTCTCATTTGATGTTCTTACTCAGGGGGAGATTTGCCTTTGGCATTTCAGTCTAAAAAGAGGGAGAAATAGGATGTTTCTAAAGATGTTCGGGATTATGTTCTAGTTGTTTGCTTCTGATTACTTGTGGTTGCTGTTTTTGACATGTTTCTACAGGATGTAATAACATGTATGTTTTGCTGTTTGATTGTTTTGTCTATTCTGACAGGGGGAGATGCATTGGTCACTTTATTTGACTTAGGTTCTGATAGCTTGACGTGTTTTGATTGCTCTGATCATAGTCCTCATAGTTGTTTTGATAGGATCTGTTCTGATGTTCTTACATTGCAGGTGAGTAGTTTACTTCCTGATGTTCGAACATAGATAATTGCTTTGCTGTTTTGAGTTTATTTTGTAGGTTATCTTCAAGAAACACGATTTTCAAACTGAATGCCAAAGGTGGAGATTGTAAGAACATTGGTTTGGCATCATGTCCGACAAACCTAAGTGTTTTCTAGAAGATTTCTTGTTAAGCAAACAAAATAAATTAAAGGGAAGTTTTTCTATTTATTTACTTATGATTTAATAAATTACTAATATTTATTATTAATAATATATTGTATATATTTATTGTAGTATGTATTATAAAATCCTAATCCTTTAGGAAAAGGATTACATAATAAATATCCTATATATTTACTTATCATATATGCCACATGCCATAATTAGTTCTCTTTTTCTTGTTGGATAAGGAATAAGTGGCAAGAACTATGAAAGGATGAGAAATTCGTGAATAAGGAGTTCTGGACGTTCATGAGAAGATCTAAGGAAGATTTGGAAAGATTCACCACAAGATCTTTGAAGATTTGGAAGATCGGCTATTTTTGGAAAGTCATGTTCTTACCATATTCTGGAAACGCAAGATTCCATTTGAAGCTCAATTCTGAAGATATCAAAATCATATGCACGAATTCCACATCAAGGAAATTTACCTTACATGAAGGATTTCGTCCAAATCAGAAACCAATCAATTAAGAATGAAATTGACTCCTAAAAGGAAAGGAAGAACTTGGAGAAGACTCCACCCTAAGGAGTTGTATATATACCATGCTTGATGATCGAAGATATGATGCTAAAATAATTATCTTCCATTCAATATTCGAGCTTCAAGCCTTTTTAGTTTTATTTTGTTCACAGTTCAGTTCAAGGGTTCTTACGTATCCAAGAACTGAAGCTGTTTAGTTTGTTTTTCTTAATTTCATTCAAACACTTTTGTGATCAGTACTTAGGGATTAAGTACAGTGGTTAGCTCGAGGGATTCGAGAGATAGAAGTCCACGGGACGTGGCTGGATAAGTAATTGATAGGATCGTGTGTAGTTGTGGCTAGACTACAAGGGAGTTCGAGTCGTGTAAGTACAAACTATACAAGTGTTCAACGGTTTATCAATGAAAGAGCTCTGAGGGGAAGTGGGACGCTTCCTTGAAGAGTTTTACATCTTCGTTTATTGCTTTTGCTATTTACGTTGTTTATCCACGTTCTTACATTGTTTTGCGCACTCGAGTTAAAAATATACGTTTCAGGAAGAAAAAGAGATCTACTTTCTGAAGCGGCGCGTGATAACAGGTAGCTCGTCCCAATAAATAGGGACGACAACTCTCATTTTACACACAATCTCTTCATACACTTACGTACTCTTAACATATATTCATCTTCTCAAGAATGACTTGAGCGTTGGAGGCTCTTCACAGGAAAACCACTCCGGTGTGAGAGTTCTATTGCAAGTTTCGGCGTTCTACCGGCGAGGAAGGCAAGCTCGACGCAGTTCTTGGCCGGTTGGGCGTTACACTTGTATTAAAGCAGAACGTAGAAAGTGACATGCGTTATTTGTTTAAAAAATTATGAACCTATAGTCTATACAGTGCGGACTAATGATAGGTTTATAGACATTGCAGCGGTAAAAAAAAATTTGAAATCAACAAATTTTGATGAAAAAATTATATAATGGAACAAACAAACTGGAGGCACGTTCAATATGCTCTTTTTAAAATTAAATTTTCCTTGATCAATGCCCACGATAATCTAAAAATGACACTACTACTTTTATCTTGGAAAATGATACAATCCCGTTACGAAACCATTCCGTCGTGATTTGTAACCATTAGATCATCATGTAACCGTCGTGGATAGTTGATCTAACGGTTACAAACTCTGACGGAATGGTTTCGTAATGGGACTGTAGATTCTCTCTTTATCTTGTATATAGAGTGCTTCGTATATAAAAATGCAATTTTTCGTATTACTTTAATTTTATTTCGAACTCTTCAGAAATAAAAAGAAAAAAAAGAAAAAAAAAAGTTCACTACACGCATCCTACTACTTCCAATGGATCTAGTCCGAGTTCCAATAAGTGCACTGATCGACTAACACTAGGTTGGACAGACACTCATGCAGGCCTGAGCGCCCCAGAGCCCAACTAAATTTGAGCGACGTAAACTCAACTTTTCAACATTGCAACTCATTTTTAACTTATAATTAATTTATCATTCACTCTAAAATAATTTTTGCTAAACTGACATATTGTTAATTATGTAAATAGTACTAAAATACTAATATGAAATATAATAATGATGTATAATATATGTATATATATAATATTTTCTACGAAAAAAATAAAACGGGACAAACGGGACGATTCGGGACAAAAATATTCAAATTCGATACCGACGTTGTTTAAAATGGTTCAGTACCGGGAACGGGACAAAAATAAAGAAAGCCTTTTCGGAACATTATATTTCAGAACGGTACCATTCGGTTAGGTTCGGTACGGAAAATTTGATTTTTTTGCGCACCCCTAGTAAATTTCAAAAGGTAATTTCTTAAATTTTTCCTTTCTTTATATTATGATGGAAGGTTTGATTTTTTATGAGCATTAGGCTAAATTTTCATACTGCAAGGAGTATGTTATCTTCTGATATGATATTAGGCTAAAATTAATTGATACCCTAATTTTTTTTTTTTTTGTTTCGTAAAGAGGAAATCTTTAGTAATTATTCGACCAACTTTGGCTTTATCTGATTAAAAGATATCAATAATCTAATTTATATTGTATCGATGAATAGGGGTGGTGGGCAGTAATAGGTGAGCGATAGATAGCAATTCACATTATAATAATTAGGCCCTTCTCTAATTTCCACTAAACAACCAATGAACCAATTCCACGTGTCCCATTCATTTTATCGCTGACACAAAGAAAAAGACAAGGCAAAATTCGTTAGAAGATCGTATCAAGATTTGGGATAATAAAGTATTTCCACCAAAAAATATCCCGACACATGCAATCTCCACATATTTTAATAAATTAATTTTGAGATTGTGAATGTAACACAAATAATTAAAGTAATTTGACATAAAAAAAAATAATTCCCTGCACATCTTAATAAAAAATGTTGGGACACTATGTATAAATTCTTAGCGTTTTGTAATTTTTTGTGTCTATCTATAGTGTTGTAAATGACTTGGGTAGATCTCGCTTATATTCATACCTTGTACATAAAAATTTCCGATTACATAGATGACATGGCTCACATTCAGATCTTAGCCCAAAGTGACGAATAAGGCCTAAGACACGGAAATCGTATCACGGACAGTCCAAGCAAACACCATTAGAGTTGTCGATCACACAATCAGGTCAATCGCCTGCGGAAGATTTCCAGGGAAGACTGACAAACGCCTTTACCATTTGAACACGCACACATAAAACTGATATCGTTGCCTGAGATGTCCAATCAACTTTTGCACAAAAATGCATGGCGCCATCCGAAGCCCCTAACTGGAACCCCACATTTGATGCATTCCCACCTTTGTGTATAAATACCATCCTTCAAGCTCGGTAGAAGCAACTCAACACAAGCCAACCCAGGTCACAACAGACCTATCCAAGCTAAATTCATCTACAAAAGACCCCAAAAGGGGCAATCACGATCCCCACGATCATCACCACTCCCCCATACTCCGACATATCTGATCTCCTTAAGATGACATACCATAAATCCTCAATTGTATCCATAATCATACATATTTCTAATAAAATTTCGAAGAAAATATCTTCTTGCCTATCACCACAGCCAATCGGGAAAATCGGTGTCTTGCTTTACTTTTACGCGTATTTATTATATTGCGATCTTCATATTCCGTATTATGAAAGACTCCATAATTTTATCATAACCCCCTATTAAACTGCCTTAAAGACGCTTGTCATATTCATTAACATACCACAGTCAACAGACTGACGCTAGAAGAAGGACAACCACCAAGGGTTACATCTGGACCTTACCTGAATAAAAAATTAAGTCCCGATAAGGTTTTGTCACACACATTCCTTTCATCTATTTTATAAACCCTTATCAGATGAATGGCAGCACAACCGACTCTCTCATTTATATCATCGGTTTGATGAATGGGTGACTCAACTGACCCATTCGCTTCTAATTTCCTTGTTATCTTCTCGACATTTCCCTCAAAATTTCTAAATATTTGCCTTTTGTCCCTTCTCCCCATCGAAAAGCCTAGATCTACGCTTTTGGGAAAACCCTCATATTAGCCCACCTTCGACAACAATATGGATCGACTGGTCCACCCTCGACAAGAACGTGAGGGTGGATGGTCCATTGGTCATCGAGTAATCTCAGCTCGCTTGAAGATGGGGGCCCGAGGAAAGATCATACAAAGATGTCTTCATAAAATCTGACAAGATCCTCCCCTCAGGCCCATAAACCTACAATCCTGCGATTGATTTTGTAACTGTTGGGCGATCATTGACAGAGTCTTGATCATGGTCACTTCGCTGCCCGATCGACACACTGTATAAGTGCTGCAAGAGTGAGGGACATTCTAGGAAAGGAACTACAAAGTAAACCACAACCTAGGTTTGAGATAACCCATCAACATCAGCAGAGGCCACAAGTCGCCCACATTAACAATGGTGATCAAGACGATCGACATATCTACACCTGATCTGCGCAGAGATGCTTCTTGGGATTTTCGCACAATATCATCACATGGCAAGAGCATCACATGTAGTTTTTATTGATTCTTGATCGTCGCATTCGATCACACCGAAAAAGGATGATATGTGCAAAGATATAATATTTTCCCGTGCAAGAACGACATGCCGATCAATTTTTGTTCCGAAGACATGCTGATCAACTTTTACTTCTGCAAACAGGCAACCGAGTCGATCAAACGACATCATCAAACAACAAATGAGGTCTTTCTATCATGCATATATAAATTAGCATTTCTTTTTATACTAGATGTGCATAGGTATGCAAAGTTACAAATGTTCAAATTGTTAGTTTTATTATTTATATACTGTCCTTGCACTGTGATATTTTGATGAGATCACTATCATCCCATATAAAATTCCAGGACGTGGCAAGAGACAAATGTCTGCAATGTTGACGTCGAAGTAATGCCTCACTTTATCCTGCGATCATAATAAAAAAATTGGCATACCCCAACCAATTAATGGGAAATGATCTCCTTGAAGATACATCGGCTTATCGAAAATATTTTCTTTTTTCTTACAAAGATAAAAATGTTCTCTATTTGTCAATGATATTCTTTTTAAGAGACAATTAGCGATCTCAAAAATATTTCGCCATATCAAAAATTTAGAAGTAGTGAAACCTTTGCAAGGAAATATCAATTTTAAAGAAGACAACACTTCAATCGATCGACGATGGAATCTTTCGACTTGGTGACCTTTGCAAAGATGAATGTTCAATAATCCTTCCCTTACGACAAGGCAGCTTCATAAACCAAGGTCGAGCAAAGGTCCCTTTTAAGGAAGACTCCGCATAAATATTTTCAATCACCTCTCAATTATCAGCAGCTATCTCCTACTATACATTCGCTCATAAACATTCATAGCCGAAAGAAAATTTTAAATT
Source organism: Striga hermonthica (assembly GCA_902706635.1). NCBI lineage: Eukaryota > Viridiplantae > Streptophyta > Magnoliopsida > Lamiales > Orobanchaceae > Striga > Striga hermonthica. The sequence goes on from CACSLK010034598.1 coordinate 27,781,832, forward strand.
AAAGGAAAAGTCTTACAAAAGATGTGTTATCAATCACTTTGAGAAGAAACGGCGAACATATCAACTTGCTTTGGCGATCGATACACGCTGATAGTCAAAAGGAGATATTCAAAATCACAAAGTGTAATATATTGTTGTGGCAGGTTTTGGGTTATTGAAGTCTTTGAAAGTGTAATTTCTTCAACTTTTCATTTCTTTACGTTATCATGGAAAGTTTTATTTTTTAGAGCACATTAATGGTGAATTTTAGGGGTGGGCGCGGTTCTGGACAATCCGGGATTTGACTTGTTCCAGTACCCATCCAGCTTTTATGAGCCGGTTCGGGACAAGACACCGTCCCAAATGGACCGACATCATTCGGGACCGGGACAAAACGGTTTGGGACCAGGACAAAACATTAAAACTAAACACAACAGTATTTGTCACGTAATTGTTTTCATAATTTTGATTTAAACAAACACACCGATTCAAGTATTCACTTAAACCAAATTACCATAGAGTGTTGATTCCATTATAACAAACACATAAATCCATTAAGTTTAAGTCATCCCTCACCAACATTTAAGATGTACAAAAGAAAAAATGTCTTTAAAATAAAATTATCAAATGCATTGTTTAGTTTTTTTTTTAGAATGTTTATTTTGGCTTGGAAAATTGGATTTTTGTTTTTATATATTACTAATCTAGAATCCTATAGAAGCTCCAATGCTGAAATGACATATTGTTAATTATGTAAATGGTACTAGAATACTATTCTATATATATATATATATATAATTACTGGCTCATGAACATTTAATAAAACCTATTACATTATACCTATGTGGCATTTTCCCGCCAAAACAGAATTTTGCCTAAAAAAGGTATGTTATTTTCACGCCCAATAAATGTTCGACTCAAAAAGGTATGATCTTGGTCTGACCAGTAACGTCATTAGTCATTATTTTTAATTAATTACTAAAATGCTAATCCTGTTGTGGCCTCACTTTTATTTTCCACCCTAAACCAGTTTTTTGTTGAAAAAGGTATGTTATTGCACCAATAATGTAACACCCCGTCTTATTGTGAAATCAGAGTGCGAAAATTTCGCAAAGTTATTTAAAAATAAAGTCTTTTACTTTGCGAAAACTGATTCGGGGTGCTACCGTAAAACATGACTTATTTTGGAAAACCGTTATTTTAAATTTTAACAAAATCATACGGTTTACTGAAAGCATAATTTTTTACGAAGTTCGATCAAAAGATAAGTTCGTCAAAACCATAATCAGCGGAAACGTAGTATCGTCATAATATATATACAGTCATAAAAGTGGGTCGTGAGCACTATAACACTGTGCTCCGTGGAAACTCATACTAATGTAAACATTGAAAATAATAACAACATCATGATCTTGGCATATACATAACCTGAACATGAAACCGGTAATAACATGAACATGAATCTGATATCATCACGTGAACGTGAACCATGACCGTTACCTCATCCGCCGGCACAAACTAATGTCGGACACCATGTGCACACTCTAGTGGGCAGACTAAGGCCACTAGAACCCAGAATGGACTGGCGACCATTCCGAGCGGATACTGAACTTATAATACATACCTCAAACATGGTAGCGTAATTATAAACAATGTAGTACTTAGTCTGAGTCCCCACCTGAACTGCTGAAACTGATGGTAGTGCTGATGCCTGATCAAATTGAAATATAATATAAACAATTACAACTGACTATGCTCAGACTGATAAATTAACTGATTAATTATGTTAAGATGCTCTACTGAACCTGACATGACATTCGGACTTAATCGGTATAACTAAAACTGGTTAAGTACGAAACTGAACTGATATTAATTAACTGAACTGAACTGGACCCGGAATTTTAACTGAAAATGACACTGAAATCATGAACCGAGACTGAAACTGATAAATACTGACTGAACCGGTCCAGCCGGTCTGAACCGGTCTGGACCGGACTGCCGGTCTGCTGAACCGGGCAGTCGGGTGCTGGCTCGGCCAGCGGCCTGCCGAGCGC
>CACSLK010034598.1:27796889-27811580 GCA_902706635.1 Striga hermonthica
CCCACACGCGCAGCCTCGGCAGGCCCACTGGCTCAGCCAGCACCCGACGGCCCGGTTCAGCAGACCGGCAGTCCGGTCCAGACCGGTTCAGACCGGCTGGACCGGTTCAGTCAGTATTTTATAGTTTCAGTCCCGGTTCTTGATTTCAGTATCATTTTCAGTTAAAATTCTAGGTCCAGTTCAGTTCAGTAAATTAATATCAGTTCAGTTTTGTATTTAACCGGTTCCAGTTATACCGATTAAATCCGAATATCATATCAGGTTCAGTAGAGCATCTTAACATAATTAATCAGTTAATTTATCAGTCTGAGCATAGTCAGTAGTAATTGTTTATATTATATTTAAGTTTGATCAGGCATCAGCACTACCTTTAGTTTCACGGATCAGGTGGGGACTCAGACTAAGTACTACATTGTTTAATTACGCTACCATGTTTGAGGTATGTATTATCAGTTCAGTATCCGCTCGGAATGGTCGCCGGTCCATTCTGGGTTCTAGTGGCCCTAATCTGCCCACTAGAGTGTGCACTTGGTGTCCGGTATTAGTTTTTGCCAGCAGATGTTCAGTTATCAGTTACTTGACTTATGTCACGAGATCAGTATCAGATTATTCAGACCGGTATCAGATATCAGTTTCAGTTTCAGTTCAATTATATATGCCAGGATCATGATATTGTTATTATATTCACTGTTTTACTTTAGTTTGAGTTTCTGCGGAGCACAGTGTTTTTGTGCTCACGCCCCCACGTATTTTATGTTTTTCAGGTCGCAGAGTCAGGGACGAGGAGTGAGCTGGCGGGCAGTTCAGGATAGTTGGGGATATGTATATATATGTTTTGGCTACAATACTATTTCGCCATCAGTTTCAGTACTTTTAAACAGCTTTTGATCCGACACTAGTCGGTTAATAAATTATAACCGTTTTTATTATCAGTTTAAAAATTAACGGTTCCTCAGAAAAGTCAGATTTTCACGGTAGCACTCCGAATCAGTTTTCGCAAACATAAATATTTTCTTTATTTATTTAGAAAATTTGCGAAATAGCGTACTTTGAATTTCAGTAAAAAGTCGGGGTGTTACAAAGACAATGTAAAAACTGCAAATCTTCATAGATCTATAATGTCATCGCCAAATTTGAACCAAGATACTATGATTTAGTAAATCGATTTCATAAATCGGGCCGATTTCACTTTTTCGATCTCTCTTTTTCTAGAAAAGAACATTTTTTGAGTGTTTTTCAATATCAAAGGGAAAATCATCTTGGGATTTTTGCACAATATCATCACATGGCAAAAGCATCACATGTATTTTTTTACTGATCCTTGATAGCTGCGTTTGATCACACCAAAAAAGGCTGATATGTGCAAAGATATAATATCATCCTGTGCAAGAATGACATGTCGGTTAATTTTTGTGCCTGCGACATGCTGATCAACTTTTATTTATGCAAATAGGCAACGGAGTCGATCAAACGACATCATCAAACATCAAATGAGGTCTTTCTATCATGCATACCTAAATTAGCAATTTTTTTATACTAGATGTGTATAGGTAAGCAAAGTTACACATGTTCAAATTGTTAGTTTTATTATTTATATACGATCACTGCACTTTGATATTTGGATGATATCACTATCATTCCATACAAAATTCCATGACGTGCCAAAATGATATATTGTTAATATTTATGTATATATATAATTATGGTGTCTTTCATATTCCGTATTATGAAAGACACCATAATTTTATGATAACCCCCTATTAAACTGCCTTAAAGACGCTACATACCACAGTCAACAGACTGACGCTAGAAGAAGGACAACCATCAAGGGTTACATCTGGATGGAATTAGAGGGAAAAAGAGAGAATAGTAAAAATATTTCTCTTAGGTATATTTTTCATTATAACTGAAGCTCCTATTTATAGGAAACTTCCGACGGCACAACTTGTAATTATATAAATACATCGAGGGAAAAATAGTCATTCACATACATTATATTGTAATAAATAATTCACAACACTCCCCCTTGAATGACTATTTCTAAACATATTTTAACTGATTTGTACAAAGCCCAATCTGAATAGCTTGAAGTGTATCTTGTAGCCATCGGTACTGGTACTTCAGTATATCAGGAAAACCTGGTGGGACAAAACCTAAGCATTGTGGTAGCACATTATTGCTCCCCCTCAAAAAGATCATCTTTAATGGAGTATCTACGTGCTGCCTCGTTAAAACCTTGTCAAGAAAACCCGGGGGGACAAAACTTGATCGAAGGAAAAAGAGTACAGCTACTCCAGTGTTTTCTCATCATCATGAGGAATCATATCAATTATCCAGTAGTCCTCATTATACCATGAATATGCCTCGTTAAAACCTTATTAGGAAAAACCCAGTGGGATAAAATCGTAATTAAGGAAAAAGAGTACACTACTTATGTAAATACACCATCCATGTCATCTCATTAAAAACCTTGCTAGGGAAACCCAATGGGACAAAAACCTCAGCCAAGGGAAAAAGAGTACAACGCGTATTCCATATATTCACCATAATAACCTTTCTATAACTTTCATGAATATCATATTGATTCATTCAGATTTTTAGATATTGATGGTATTTATGACAATATGCCATATCATGCTTTTGTGCAACTATCATTCTTAAACTCATTCTCATCATCAACCGATTTCAATGGTCTTACTGCCAATAGTTCCCAATATTCTCGTTTCAGCTATTCTCATCAATATCATTTATATAGTGTTATTCATTTGTTTGTGTCAACACTTACTCATTTCCATTATTCCCCTTAATATATTGAAATATCTCATTATCAGTTGAATTCATCAATAGTATATATATGCCTCCTTTCATCACTTATTTGGGGAATTTCAACTTGCACAATGCCAACCCTTCCACCGTATTATTTGTTAGAGTAGTATACCCGGCGCTCCAATCGGATTGGACGTATTCTACTTGTAAAAACAATCTATTGGAATTATATTAAATAATAAGGCATTACTTTATTTTAAGAGTAAGCATTTATCATATATTTGCACTTAAGATAAAGTTCCTAGATCACTTATAACTATAAGATATGGTTGCGCATAGAAATGGTGATCATGGAACATATCTTGAAAGCTGTGATCTTAAATACAGTTCCAAGTTGTTGGATGTTTCGAGATAGGATATCGAATAAATCCGAAAAAGACTTGCACATAGTATGTATGCTTATTAGATAAGAATGTTGCATTCCATCAACATTAGCGTGGGACACAAATCCATATATGTGGGTGCTTGTTAGAGAACAAGTTCACTGAACATGACCGTATGAAAATTCTTAATGAAAGTTTATCATGTGGAATAAGAATTTTCATGTTACAATAGTACATGATTAATCCTTAGACTTGAGGCACGATGGTAACTTTGTGCATATTATATTTTACTTTGATTTATCCTTTTGATTGCTAGCACAATCATATAAAGGGATATTTTGGGTATTATATTAATATGTATGGAAGTTTGTCAGTGGCCAACAAAGGATTCGACACTTATGAAGATAAGTGAATTTCCTATGTGTTTCATAGTTAGTAATTCAAAGTCCTTGGCCAAGGCGGGATGAATAGAGATTCATAAACGAATTACTAAACTTGAAATGAAATCATAGTTATTAAATCAATTTAGGTTTCGACAAAATCATACCCAAAGATTTAATCGAGAAATTGGATGTCGAAAGGATTTTACATGTATGGACTTGTAATCGAAATAGGTTTACTCGCTATTCACTTAATACTAGATTCATGCTACTTGCTAGATGTTCCCATGATATGTGGGTTCTTGAATTAAAGAGTTAATTCAAGAATAAGAGTTAATATGAATAACTCAAATTACAAGGAGTTGTAAACCCACTACTAGTATTAATTGTGAACCTAAAAGGTCACACCAATTTTTGAATGAAGGTAAAATTCAAATAGTATTTCTAAAGAGTTAGAATTAATTGACAAATCTAATTTGATTAGATATCAATTAAAGGAATATATTAAATTAATCAATGAGATTGATTAATTGAATTTTGGATATTAATTTAGTAATTAATAGAATTACTAATTAAATAGTTGGAATTTAAAATTGAATTTTAAATTTCAAATCCAAATAATAATAATATTATTAAATAAGGAAATGGAAGAATAGATTAAAATAATAAAGTCTTGAAAAATATTTTCAAGAATTATTATTTTATTATTTATCTTTAATATGATTGAAGATTAAATATTAATAAGAATAAATTAATTATGGTGGTTTGGAGTTGTTAACCAATCCACATAATTAATCTTATTTTTATTAAAACAATGATGGTGGTTATAAACTACTCACATTATTAATTAAAAGTCAATATTGGTATGATTATTTAAATAAAATCTGATTTTATTTAAAATAAAATATATCAAATATTGATTATTTTATGCTAAAATGTTTTGTATAAATAGGTGCAAAATGTTTGCACATTAATTGCAAAGTTTTGAGCAAAATTCTTCCAAGAGAAAATTCATTCAAAGAGTTGAGTGATAATACAAGAAAGTGTTCTTGAAAAATTTCCTTATAAATATATATTCTATACTTCTTGAAAAATCGAGTAGTTTCTACTAGCGAAGAAACTATAGTCGGAACCAAAGTTCAAAAGGTGGATACGATTAGAGGGAAGGCATTTGGATCCTAAAGTGAGTAACAACAAGAAGTGATCGTTACCAAACCGGGAATTGATTTCCTCATACATCGTCGGTTTTGAAGGAGTTCAAGAACAAAGGTAATTTTATAAATTACATATCAAATCAAAATTAGTAAAAGTTACTAGATTTTAAATGATGCTCATTTGTTATCTCGTTATACTTATGTACGGAATAAGTATTTATAAGATAAATACTTATAAAATTTTAAATTCCGCTGTGAACTCTGTTCCGTACAGTATATCGAACCCAACAGTGGTATCAGAGCCACGTTTCGATTAGCATCTTTAAAATCAGATTTTGATTTGAAAAATTATTAAAAACACGAACTGGACTAAAAATCGAATAGAGTATTCGAAAACACGAGTCGTGCAGGATGACACGAGTAACGCCCCGAATTTTAGTAATAAAGGAAAATACTAGCTTTTATATAAGCTAACCTTTGTTAATAAATATTCAAGTTAATGTTTAAGTTGAAGTTATTCAGCTAGTTATGTTTCAAGTTCGACGTTAAGTCGAAAGTATATTCGGTTAAATTTAGTAACCGAGTCAACGATAATAATTAATCTCAGTCTGTTTATTTAATAAATAGACATCAGTGAATCAGGATTAATTATTCTAGTATTGACATAGTAATCGAATTTGAGAATATTCGATAAATCGTCAAAGATAAGTTTCAAGCCAGTTATTGAATTCCAGTTTTAAGATTGACTGTTAGTCGACTTAGTGTTCGGTTTAATTATTCAGTAACCGCTCACGATTAGCTTATGCTTAAGCAATTGTCATTAACTCTTGCTTAATTAGCTTAATCCATGTTTAAGCTAATTAATCATAATTAGCTTAAATAATCATAATTAGCTTAATGTTAATGATGACTAATTAACATTAATGAGGATTAGTTTGAGGTTAATCATAATCATGTTTAGCTTAGCGTTGAGTAAGCTTAGCACGGCCATTAGTGCACTAAGGCACGTTTAGCTCGGATATTACGTCCGAGAGATTAGCCATACACCCGAGTGTAAGGCTCATGATAGCCTAGTACATGTGGAAGCTTGAGGTTTAAGGACACAATGACTAAGCAAGTCATGGGGTGAGTAAGCACCCCAAACGCCACCTTTCGGCCTTAATCGTACGGCAAGTGGCGAGAGGCCATTTGACCGAGACCTTCTCACCACTGATCACCATCGTTTATTTTCTTATAAATCTGAGAGTGTGGTGAAAATATAGCTTAGTATCTAAGCCATACACTCAGCAAGTGCTTAGCAAGAATTAAGCAAGTTTAAGATTATTTTCATGCACACACGCACGAGATCAAAGGACTATGTCCGTTCTTGTGATTTCAGCCAAACAATTAAGAAGGTAACCTCATATTCAGCAACTTTTCATGTTAGTAATATCATGTTAAGTTCAGATTATTCAGTTCACGTCAAGAATTCATGAGAAAATGTGAACTATACTCGGTTTTGGTACTCATAGGTCATGATCGAGTGATGTTCGGTTTTATGCGAATAACACCGAGCAATTCATGTCTATTGAGAATTTTGGGTCAATATATGTTCAGTTTTAAAAGATAGGTCGGGACAAGTTGAAGTTTTGTTCATGATTTGACTTAAGGAAGTGAGCTGCGCATGTAGCGCACACTCACGGGCCGTTGTGTACCCTCTCATGTTATCTTTCAATATGATCAGAATTGTTCTAGTAACCCCTATCTCAATAGTCTTTAAATAGTATATTATGATCAGTTTCTTGGGGTTGTTCGATAAAAGTTCATATCTGTTCGAGGATTTGGCTTAACACTGAACACGGGGGCACGGTGCGCACGCCTTGACGTTATACTAGTCTATCGAGTGAAGTTCATGATTTTTAGATAAAATCAGTAAGTATAGTTATGTTATGTTTAAATAAGTGGAAACATGTTGATATTACCAGAGGAAATCGCCGGACGGCCGACGAGGGTCGGCCGTACTTGCGCTGTCCGCACGTCGCGGCTACAGCGTACCGGCAGATGTATATGTAGTGCGGGTGATGCACGGTCTAGGTCGTATGGAGTCCGTACCCGCAGTAGGTAATTATTGGCAGTGCGTACGCGCACGCCAACGCTTAGTCCTGCGCGCCAGTGTGCGGTAACGCATGCCAGCGCGCAGCATCACGCGTCAATGGCCTTGGCAGTGCCCAAACGAGCCGCACGAGTAGCCAGCGCTGCGAGTGATGCCTAGTAGCACCCGCACAGCGCCAGTCACATCTAGCCAGCATCTGCGTACGCGTTCATGCGTCCAAGTACCTGCCGTGGTGCATGTCAGCGCCCGACAGTGTTCAGCGGCGCTTGGTGCCAACGCACATAGCGTCTGGCAGTGCCAGTCAGTAGCCCAGCGTCCAGTTGACCATCGGTTGTGCACAGCAAGTATCCAATGGTCATGTCCAGTGCACGTAACACGCACGCTAGTAACCGGTGTAGTGTGTACGATGCACCAGTGCACGTTAGTCACGCAGGCTGTACCCAGTGGCCGCCAGCGTGCATAGTAGCCCGAATACATGCACCACTCACGCCCAACAGTCATAGCCACGGCCAGTCCAGGCAGCGTTCGCACACGCGGCCTTGGCAGGTTCGTTGGCCGAGTTAGTCCCCGACCGACCGGTCCGAGCAGACCAGCGGTCCGGCCAGACCGGTTCAAAGCAGTTCAGACCGGTTCCTTCATATTTTATTATTTTTAGTTCAGGTTCATGATTTCAGTCCCAGTTATCAGTTAAATACCGAGTCTGGTCCAGTCCAGTAAATTCATGTCAGTTCAGTTCCGAGTTTATTCAGTTCCGGTTATACCGGTTAAGTCCAAATATTATGTTTAAGTCCAGTAGAGCATCATGTTAAACAGTTATTTTATCAGTCTGAGCATAGCATTTAGTAATTGTTTATATTATTTTCAGTTTGATCAGGACACAGATGATCAACACTTACATTTTCAGATCAGCAGTTCAGGTGGGAACTCAGACTGGGTATTACATTGATTATAATTACTCTACAATGTTTTAAGGTATGTATATGAGTTATTCCACTTTGGGTGGAGGCGCGAGGCCTTAATTGCCCATCCAAAGTTCTGGTGGAGGCGAGGCCTTAATCCATCAGAGTGTGCACATGCGCACATAGTGTCCGAGGAGGTTCAGATCAGTTACAGACCTTGTGTCTGGAGTTTACAGTTTACTTATATATACCTGCAGCCATGAAATTGACATTATTATTAATGTTTACTTTAGTATGAGTTTTCACGGAGCACAGTGGACTTGAGTGCTCACGCTCCCACTTTTATCATGTTTTTTCAGGTCGTGAAGTCGGGCCGGAGGAGTGAGATGACGGAGCTGTTCAGGATTATGCTTATAAAGTTTAAATTGCCTAAGATTTATGCTTATAAAGCTTAAATTATGTTTTATACAGTTTGAATTTGGCATAGCAGTGTCGATATTATTTTTAGCAAACTTGTTTTCACGATCACGGTACTGCTATCCAATTTCACCACTACAGTTTCCGCTGATGTTTTACTATTCGTCATTCTTAGTCAAATGGATCAGTCGGCGAACTGTTAGTTGGTTTTTCAAAACCAAAAGTTTAGATTTGTCAGTCAGTAATGTATTTTAGTAGCATCTTGAATCAATATTTCGCAATGTAAAATGTTTTAATTTGAATGTAATTGCGAAAAACGCACTCTGATATTTATGGAAAAGCGGGGTGTTACAGTTGGTATCAGAGCACGTTTTTGCGTCTCTGAAAGTTTTCATGAGTCAAAAATTTTCAGAAAACCTGAACACGTCACGCTCACGCCTCGCCGACTACTAGGTAAGTGTTGATTTATGTTTTAACTTATAAATAATTTACTATTTCTATGCTCAGAAATTCCTCAGTTATGATTTAGTTAAGATGCTCGAATCATGTTCAGGATCAGTAGTCAGTACACTCGGGATTTTATGTCAATATTCCCTAGTCATGTTTAGCGACTCGTCAAGAAATTTGTGTACTTTATTGATTAGTTTCAATAAAGTCATCAGTAAGGATGTTTGAATCACAATTAAGAACCTTAGAAAGGGGCTAAATTTGAGAACTCTAGATTAAATTCTAGATTTATTCAGGTCGAGTTTACGACTCGTCAAGAGATTTGTAAGCATTTATGTTATACAAATCTTAGTAATCATGTTCCTCAGACATTTTCTTTCGAAAATTGCTCATTTTGCCAACCAGTTGGCATATTTTAAGAAAGAATTCCTTGACTTAGATCAGGGAATAGACTCAGATTTCCTAAGTCAGATCAGTAAATCAAGTTCAAGGTTATATTTTCACGCTAGAGGTTGTTATATTTCCTAAAATATTATCAGAAGTAACGGTTTCCAGTGTATAAGAGTCAATATTTCGGGTTACCATGGAGGCTTGAAATAAGAGCCATTAAGCCGGGTACACCATGGAGGCTTGAAGCTGGGACTGGAGTAGTATAGTTTCAGGAAATGACAACCTTTAGAGTCAGTTAAGTCAGGTATCTTACCAGTTAGATACTCTGAGTTTAATTTACAAAGTTCAAGATCAGTTATTTATTCAGTACTTGCGGGACCAGTTGATACTGGAGCAGCCCTATATAGTACATAGTAAGAAGTTAATGTTCATGAGTTAAGGTCGGCGTATAATAGTTACCAAGTCGGGTTAAATATGGAGGTCTGATATGCATATTATTACTCCAAATTTACCTGGAAACTTGAAGTCGTACCTTATTAAGCCACAGTAAGTCAAGTAAGTCAGTACATGTCATGTTTCAAATTCCGAGGCGACTATTTAGTTGTCTCGGGAGAGCTTTCAGAGTTCAAGATAAGATGATTCAGTCATGTAAAAGTCAAGTCATGATTATTCAGTTATATGAATATTTAGGCTAGTCATGTCAAAGCCAAAGATGGTCTGTCTAATAAGACAAGACTTATCAGTTATTTCAAGTATGTCCATGCCTCGATTCTCAAATTCTGAGAATTTGAGAAATCGTAGGAAAGATTAGTTCATGATAAACTTTTCTTGAGGTTATGTCTGACCTCAGGGAAGGTAAACAGTTGCAGGTACAACCTGTCTATTTACGACACGGCGAAGAAGATTAATCAACAGCAACAGATCATGCCATGATGAAAACCGAGCTTTCCATTCAAGGACGCATGACGCCAGAAGAGAAGGATTCCATACCATATTGAGTCACAGTACACTGGGAAATCACAGAGAGTTAGCATTATAGTACATTGAGGTTACTAGCCGACAGATATGATCAGCCATACAGACTACGTCGACATCGCAACTACAATGTTCACCAGGTGCTGTATTTAGGTGTGCCGCACTCACTTGATGAGGAGCGGGTATGCCGCATTACAATGTGCCGTGAACGATGTGCCGCGTGTCGAGTAGATGTTCACGAAAGGTAGTTGCCAGGATTGCTAGTTATCCTCATTAGTACATGTGCTTATCTCTGAAATTTTCCGGAGGTATGAACGACTGGGAGTTACTACAACCAACGTTCAGACCGAAGATCAGCAATCAGCCAGGAGAAGATGACCAGTACGTACAAGAATTATGCTTTTAATGTCATGTATAATCAGTAGAACACTTTATTTCGGAAAAGTGTTCATTTTCAGCTATCAGTAATCGACAATTCCCTTAATTGTGAATTGAGAATCTTCCAGTTAAAAGTCAAGTCTAATGTTCAGTATTCATTGTTGAATTCTCAGTATATCAGTAAGTAAGTATAAGCTTCAAGTTAAGCTTGTACGTTTAGTTTTAGTATTTCCGAGGACGGAAGTATTTTAAGGAGGGTAGATTGTAACGCCCCGAATTTTATTAATAAAGGAAAATACTAGCTTTTATATATAAGCTAGCCTTTGTTAATAAATATTCAAGCTAATGTTTAAGTTGAAGTTATTCAGCTAGTTAAGTTTCGAGTTCGACGTTAAGTCGAAAGTATATTCGGTTAAATTTAGTAACCGAGTCAATGATAATAATTAATCTCAGTCTGTTTATTTAATAAATAGACATCAGTGAATCAGGATTAATTATTCCAGTATTGACATAGTAATCGAATTTGAGAATATTCGATAAATCGTCAAAGATAAGTTTCAAGCTAGTTACTGAATTCCAGTTTTAAGATCGATTGTTAGTCGACTTAGTGTTCGGTTTAATTATTCAGTAACCACTCACGATTAGCTTATTCTTAAGAAATTGTCATTAACTCTTGCTTAATTAGCTTAATCCATGTTTAAGCTAATTAATCATAATTAGCTTAAAGTAATCATGATTAGATTAATGTTAATGATGATTAATTAACATTTATGAGGATTAGTTTGAGGTTAATCATAATCATGTTTAGCTTAGCGTTGAGCAAGCCTAGCACAGCCATTAGTGCACTAAGGCACGTTTAGCTCGGATATTACGTCCGAGAGATAAGCCATACACCCGAGTGTAAGGCTCATGATAGCCTAGTACATGTGGAAGCTTGAGGATTAAGGACACAATGACTAAGCAAGTCATGGGGTGAGTAAGCACCCCAAACGCCACCTTTCGGCCTTAATCGTACGGCAAGTGGCGAGAGGCCATTTGGCCGAGACCTTCTCACCACTGATCACCATCGTTTATTTTCTTATAAATCTGAGAGTGTGGTGAAAATATAGCTTAGTATCTAAGCCATACACTCAGCAAGTGCTTAGCAAGAATTAAGCAAGTTTAAGATTATTTTCATGCACACACGCACGGGATCAAAGGACTATGTCTGTTCTTGTGATTTCAGCCGAATAATTAAGAATGTAACCTCATATCCAGCATCTTTACATGTTAGTAATATTATGTTAAGTTCAGATTATTCAGTTCACGTCAAGAATTCATGAGAAAATGTGAATTATACTCAGTTTTGGTACTCATAGGTCATGATCGAGTGATGTTCGGTTTTATGCGAATAACGTCGAGAAATTCATGGCTATTGAGCATTTTGGGTCAATATATGTTCAGTTTTAAAAGATAGGTCGGGACAAGTTGAAGTTTTGTTCATGATTTAACTCAAGGAAGTGAGCTGCGCATGTAGCGCACACTCACAGGCCGTTGTGTACCTTCATGTTATCTTTCAATATGATCAGAATTGTTCGAGTAACCCCTGTCTCAATAGTCTTTAAATAGTATATTATGATCAATTTCTTGGGGTTGTTCGATAAAAGTTCATATTTGTTCGAGGATTTGGCTTAACACCAAACACGGGCGCACGGTGCACACGCTTTTACGTTATACTAGTCTATCGAGTGAAGTTCATGATTTTTTGATAAAATCAGTAAGTATAGTTATTTTATGTTTAAATAAGTGGAAACATGTTGATGTTACCGGAGGAAGTCGCCGGACGGCCGACGAGGGTCGATCGTACTTGCGTTGTCCGCACGCCGCGGCTACAGCGTACCGGTAGATGTATATGTAGTGCGGGTGATGCACGGTCTAGGTCGTGTGGAGTCTGTACCCGCAGCAGGTAATTATTGGCAGTGCGTACGCGCACGCCAACGCTTAGTCCTGCGCGCCAGTGTGCGGTAACGCATGCCAGCGCGCAGCATCACGCGTCAATGGCCTTGGCAGCACCCAAACGAGCCGCACGAGTAGCCAGCGCCGCGAGTGATGCCTAGTAGCACCCGCGCAGCGCCAGTCACATCTAGCCAGCATTTGCGTACGCGTTCATGCGTCCAAGTACCTGCCGTGGTGCATGTCAGCGCCCGACAGTGTTCAGCGGTGCTTGGTGCCAACGCACATAGCGTCTGGCAGTATCAGGCAGTAGTCTAGCGTCCAGTTGACCGTCGGTTGTGCACAGCAAGCATCCAATGGTCATGTCCAGTGCACGCAACACGCACGCTAGTAACCGGCGTAGTGTGTACGATGCACCAGTGCACGTTAGTCACGCAGGCTGTACCCAGTGGCCGCCAGTGTGCATAGTAGCCCGAATTCATGCACCATTCACGCCCAGCAATCAGAGCCACGACCAGTCCAGGCAGCGTTCACACACGCGGCTTTGGCAAGTTCGTTGGCTGAGTTAGTCGCCGACCGAGCAGACCGGCGGTCCGGCCAGACCGGTTCAAAGCAGTTCAGACTGGTTCGTTTATATTTTATTATTTTTAGTCCCGGTTCATGATTTCAGTCCCAGTTATCAGTTAAATTCCGAGTCCGGTCCAGTCCAGTAAATTCATGTCAGTTCAGTTCCGAGTTTATTCAGTTCCGGTTATACTGGTTAAGTCCAAATATTATGTTTAAGTCCAGTAGAGCATCCTAACATGTTAAACAGTTATTTTATCAGTCTGAGCATAGCATTTAGTAATCGTTTATATTATTTTCAGTTTGATCAGGACACAGATGATCAGCACTTACATTTTCAGATCAGCAGTTCAGGTGGGAACTCAGACTGGGTATTACATTGATTATAATTACTCTACCATGTTTTAAGGTATGTATATGAGTTATTCCACTTTGGGTGGAGGCGCGAGGCCTTAATTGCCCATCCAAAGTTCTGGTGGAGGCGCGAGGCCTTAATCCATCAGAGTGTACACATGGCGGACATAGTGTACGAGGAGGTTCAGTTCAGTTACAGACCTTGTGTCTGGAGTTTACAGTTTACTTATATATACCTGCAGCAATGATATTGACATTATTATTAATGTTTACTTTAGTATGAGTTTCCACGGAGCACAGTGGACTTGAGTGCTCACGCTCCCACTTTTATCATGTTTTTTCAGGTCATGAAGTCGGGCCGGAGGAGTGAGATGACGGAGCTGTTCGGGATTATGCTAATTAAGTTTAAATTACCTAAGCTTTATGCTTATAAATCTTAAATTATGTTTTATACAGTTTGAATTTGGCATAGCAGTGCCGATATTATTTTAGCAAACTTGTTTTCACGATCACGGTACTGCTATCCAATTTCACCACGACAGTTTATGCTGATGTTTTACTGTTCGTCATTCTTAGTCAAAAGGATCAGTCGGCGAACTGTTAGTTGGTTTTTAAAAACCAAAAGTTTAGATTTGTCAGTCAGTAATGTACTTTAGTAGCATCCCGAATCAGTATTTCGCAATGTAAAATGTTTTAATTTGAATGTAATTGCGAAAAACGCACTCTGATATTTATGGAAAAGCAGGGTGTTACAACACGACTCGTGTGACAGGTCGTGTGGGGTCACACGACCCGTGTGAGGAGTCACACGAGTCATGTGACTGGTCGTGTCACCTCACACGGGTCGTGTGAGGTGTGACACGAGTCGTGTGACTTAATATTTTTTGAAATTTTTCATAGTCACTTTCGTATTTTTCACACTGTAATATCCCAACTTTTATCAGTATTAATAATATTTCAGTTCTGATATTATATTTTCGGAGTTATTAATTTCAGTTATTTCAGTCAAAATCACCGGAACTATTTTCGACGTACCGTTTACGTTCGAAATAATTTTGGTAATTTAACATTATGTTTAATTAGATAATTAAACATAATTAAGTGATTAATTTAACTTAATCACGAGATAGGTTAATGGTTCGGATTTTATTCCGAGTTCATGTTCATAGCCGTGCGAGTGTCGTGCGAGTGTCTCGGTCCATAGGTTCATGCGCGTGCGCGTCCGCGTGTTCGTCCGGGAGAAGGCCTTGTGCGCGAGCGTTGCGGATCGAGTTCATGTAGCCGTGCGCGTGTTCACCCGAGGTCCGTGCGTCATACGCGTCCGTGAGCGTCGCGCGTTGCATGAGGGCGGAGCATCCGAGGTGCACATCCGGCCACTTCCGCAACAATCCGCGCCCAACATCTTCACGTGTGTCCGCGCCCACGTTCCCTCATTGTCCGCGCACGTCCTTGGCACGTAGTGGGCGGAGACTCCTATGTGCGTTGTCCCCTTTTGTCCGCAAACCCGCGCGCATTTTGTGCACAAGTACCCGAGCATTTGGCTTGATGCTCACGTGAGCT
>CACSLK010034598.1:27854265-27889691 GCA_902706635.1 Striga hermonthica
GTGCCAGGGACCACCCAGCCAGCGTCCGCACGGCCAGCCAGCAGTCAATTAGCCAGCGCCGCAGCTGCCAGGCAGCGCCCGCGTGCGCAGCACTTGGCAAGCCGCTGGCCGAGTCAGTGCCCAACTGCTCGGTTCAGCGTACCGGCAGTCCGGTCCAGACCGGTTCAGACCGGCTGGGCCGATTCAGTCAATATTTTTTTTTTCAGTTTCAGTCCCGGTTCATGATTTCAGTGTCATTTTCAGTTAAAATTCCGGGTCCAGTTCAGTTCAGTTAATTAATATCAGTTCAGTTTCGTACTTAACCAGTTTCAGTTATATCGATTAAGTCCGAATATCATGTCAGGTTCAGTAGAGCATCTTAACATAGTTAATCAGTTAATTTATCTGTCTGACCATAGTCAGTAGTAATTGTTTATATTATTTTCAGTTTGAACATGCATCAACACTACTATTCAGTTTCAGCAGTTCAGGTGGGGACTCAGACTAAGTACTACATTGTTTATAATTACGCTACCATGTTTGAGGTATGTATTATCAGTTCAGTATCCGCTCGGAATGGTCGCCGGTCCATTCTGGGTTCTAGTGGCCCTAATCTGCCCACTAGAGTGTGCACATGGTGTCCGGTATTAGTTTTTGCCGGCAGATGTTCAGTTATCAGTTACGTGACTTATGTCGCGAGATCAGACCGGTATCAGACATCAGTTTCATTTTCAGTTCAGTTCAGTTATATATGCCAGGATCATGATATTGTTATTATATTCACTGTTTTATTTTAGTTTGAGTTTCTGCGGAGCACAGTGCCATAGTGCTCACGCCCCCACGTATTTCATGTTTTTCAGGTCGCAGAGTCGGGGACGAGGAGTGAGCTGACGGGCAGTTCAGAATATTTGTGGATCTGTATATTTATGCTTTGACCACGCAGTTTTTCCGCTAAAACCTTCAGTATTTAAACTCAGTTTTTGATCCGACTTTAGTCGGTTAATACTTTATGAAACCGTTTTTATTATCAGTTTAAAATTAACGGTTTTTCAGAAAAGTCAGAGTTTTATGGTAGCACCTCGAATCAGTTTTCGCAAAGTAATATTTTATTTATTCAGAAAATTTGCGAAAAATGCGTACTCTGGTAGTATTAAAGAGTCGGGGTGTTACACATGGCCGTGGCGTGCGCACCGTGCGCCGCCTTCGGCGTTAAGCCGCTTCTCGGCCAAACATGAATTTCTCCCGAGTAACATTAACCAACTGAACTTAACATGACATAATATGATCAAAATAACATGATTTATTTGGGATATTATCAACATAAAACAACATAGCTCGGTGAGACATGATATGGCCCGTGGCGTGCGCTATGAGCGCCGCTCATGTCCTTTGGCAAAATTTACCGATCAAACATGAAAATCCCTCGAGTAACCTGACTTATTTGATCATGAAACAACATATAACAACTAAATAAATAAAGTTTACTCGAGGATTCCCGAAATAGATTTGAACCATCACATGATCATGACTTATAGGCAATAAACCGAACATAACTAGGCTTTACTTGACATGAACTAAACATGGATCTCTAACTGGTCATATTAACATTAATTGATCAAGAAAATGATGATACCTCCTTGAACTCTCGGCTGGCACGCAAGATGCTCATGATCATTCGGTGCGGTGTGCTCGTGAGCTCTCCGTGTGCGTGCACCGTGTGGTAAGCTAGCTTGTGCGAGAGTTCTCCTTTAATTCCTCACTTCTCCCTTCACTTAGCTCTCCTATACTTACTTAAATATGGCTGAAGATAGTACTTGAGGAAATGGAATTTCTTCCCAACTCTTAACATATAAGTATGGGCGAAAGTTTATGAAGAGGTGAGGAATATTGATGTCCAATCATTTCTTGCCATTTGCTAGCCTTAGGTGCTCTAATCACACTTAGTCATCAACTAATTGGCTTAGTCATATGTTAAGTGTTGGAATAGTGACACATCATGCTTAAAATGCATGTCAAATTCTATGAATTATCCCAAATTGCTCACGGCAATTTAATGAGTTTGGAGCATGATTAATCTTTAATTAAGCCCACTAACATATTAATTGTTGATTAATGCATGATCATTAGACTAAGCTTGATACTTAATTACCGTAATTATTCCGAACATAAACATGACGTCGAAAATAATTTCGGATAATCTCGACTGAAAATCATTCATTCCGAAAATAATACTCGACAATATTATTATAGCGGAATTAAATACATGATTTATTATTATTAACATGACGGGATATTCCTGACTGAATAATTAATTCTGAACTCATTAATTAAATAAACGAATCGAAATTAAATCTGGAAACTTATTCGGTTACTTAAATAATTAAACTGAATAATTTATCGACTATTAGTCGAACTTGGAATATAACTAACTGATTAACTCGAACTTGAACATGAACATGATTATTTATTAACAAAGGCTAGCTTAAAACTAAAAGCTAGTATTTTCCTTTATTAATAAAATACGGGGCATTACAATCCACCCCCCTTAAAATATTTCTGTCCTCGGAAATACTAAAACTGGAATGTACAAGCTTAACTTAAAGCTCATACTTACTGATTTACATGACTTGAAAATTCAGTATTTTAATACCGAATAATGAACTTGATCTGAACTGAGGAACCATCAATTCACAATTAAGTGAATGGACACTTTTCTGTCTGACAATGGACACTTTTCTGAAATAAAGTGTTCCACTGATTATACATGTTAGTAAAACATACTTTTTGAGTGTACTGGTCCTTATTTCTTGGCTGATTGCTGATCTTCGGTCTGAACGTTAGTTGTGGATAGACTCCAGTCGTTGGTACACTCGGAAAACTCCAGAGATACGCACATGTAAAAATGAGGATAACTAGCAATATCGGTAATTACCTTTCGTGAACATCTACTCCATAACGCGGCATATCATTCGCGGCACATTGTAATGCGGCACACCTGCTCCTCATCAAGTGAGTGCGGCACGCCTGCATACAATA
This sequence comes from Striga hermonthica, assembly GCA_902706635.1. Lineage (NCBI taxonomy): Eukaryota > Viridiplantae > Streptophyta > Magnoliopsida > Lamiales > Orobanchaceae > Striga > Striga hermonthica. Next base: position 27,857,281 of record CACSLK010034598.1, read on the forward strand.
CCTGGCGAACATTGCACCTGCGTCATTGACGTAATCTGTATAACTGATCCTGTTTGTACCTCAAGCTAGTAACCTCAATGTACTATAATGCTAACTCTCTATGATTTCCCAGTGTACTGTGACTCAAGCATGGCATCCTTCTCTTCTTGCGACCTGCATCCTTGAATAGAAAGCCTCAATTTATCTTCACGACGTTGTCTATTGTTGTTGATTGGCCCTTCTCCGTTGTACCTGCAAATCTTTACCTTCCCTGAGGTTTAACATAACCTCAAGAAAAGTCTATCATGAGCTAATCTTTCCTGCGATTTCTCAAATTTCTCTGAATTTGAGAATCGTGGTACTGGATATACTTGAAATGATATTTAAGTCTTGTCTTATTAGACAGACTATCCTTGATCTTGACATGATTGGCCTGAATATTCTCATAACTGAATAATCATGACTTGACTTTTTCATGACTGAATCATCTTTGCCTGAACACTGAAAGTTATCCCGAGACAACTAAATAGTCGACTCAGAATTGGAAACATGACATTTACTGATTTACTTGACTTGATAAGGTGCGACTTCAAGTTTCCAGGTAAATTTGGACTAATAATCTGTATTAAAGACCTCCATATTTAACCTGGCTGAACAACTATTATACGTCGACCTCAAATCATGAACATTAACTTTAAATCTTGAACATTGACTCATTACTATGTACTGTATAGGGCTGTCCCAGTATCAACTGGTCCCGCAAGTACAAAGGAATTAGCTGATCTTGATCTTTTGGAAACTTTAACTTGAAGTATCCTAACTGACAAAATACATGACATGACTGACTTTAAAGGTTGTGATCACATGAAATCATACTGCTCCGGTCCCAGCTTCAGAAAACCTCCATGGTATACCCGGCTGAGTGGCTCTTATTTCAAGCCTCCATGGTAACCAGGACTATTGACTCTTATACACTGGAATGTTACTTTAACAATGGTTTGAAAAAATATATCAACCTTTAACCTGAAAACTTTTGCCTTGAACATGATTTACTGATCTGACTTAAGAATATTTTGAGTCTATTCCTCGAATTGAATCAAGGAATTCCTCCCTGGAGTCTGCCAATTGATTAGTACAATGGCAATTTTCGATAGAACATGTCTGAGGAACATGATTACTAAGATTTGTATAACATGAGTGCTTACAAATCTCTCGACGAGTCGTGAACTTTGACCTGAATAAGTTTAGAATTTAGTCTAGAGTTCTCAAAGTTAGCCCCTTTCTAAGGTTCTGAATTCTGATTTGAGCATCCTTACTGATGACATCATACTGAGTATAGACATAGTAATTCGAAGCTGATCATTAAAGCACACTTATCTCTTGACAAGTTGCCAAACATGACTGGGGAAAGTACTGACATTAAATCCTGAGTATACTGACTACTGATCCTGAACATGATTCGAGCATCTTAACTAAGTCATAACTGAGGTGTTTCTGAGCATAGACAAAGTAATATGTTGTGCACACTCTAGTGGGCAGACTAAGGCCAGTAGAACCCAGAATGGACCGGCGACCATTCTGAGCAGATACTGATAGTAAATACCTCAAACATGATGGCGTAATTATAATCAATGTAATACCCACTCTGAGTCCCCACCTGAATTGCTGATCAGAAAATGTAAGTGCTGATTGCCTGCAAAACTGACATATATAAACAATTACTATGTACTATGCTCAGACTGATTAAAATAGCTGTTAAGATGCTCGACTCGATCTGAATAATTAACTGGAACCATTTCAGGTCTATCTTAACTGTTAAGAAAGACTGAACTGAACTGATACTGTTAAACTGAACTGAACTGACAGCACATCACTGAACATGACCGAACTGAAATTTAACTGACATACTAAACTGAACTAACTAACTGACTAGACTGAAAAATACGGAATTGAATTGAATTTACTGAACTGAACTGGAAATTGAACTGAAAATGGAATTTAAAACATTAACCGAGACTAAAATATGAAATTATGGACTGAACCGGTCTAACTGGTCTGAACCGGACTGAACCGGTCTGGCTGGACCGCCGGTCTGCTGGGGTTGGACGGTCGGCCGCTGACTCGGCCCGCGGCCCTTGCTGCGGCTATGGGCGTGACTGCTGGTGATCTGGGTGCGGGCACGGCCACTTCAGGGCCTGCCCTGGCCACGTCCGAGGGTGTTGCGTGTGCCTGGCCATGGCTGGTATGAGTTAGGTCCGTCGGGCGTGACCAGAGGCACTATCGAACACTATGTGCGTTGGCTGTCGTGCGACTGAGAACAGTCGGGTGACACCGTACACCACAACGTGCATCTGAGCACTAAAGGGTGCGCACAGGCGCTGGCTGGCATGACTGGCACCGTGCGGGCACTGCCGTGCGATACCCATGGTGCTGGTTACTCAGGCGGCCGGCTGAGCGCTGCCGAGGCCACTGGTGTACGATGCTGCGTGCTGGCGGATTCTACCGCACGCTGGTGTGCTCGACTGAACGTGGTAAATGCGTACGCGCATTGCCAACCACTGACTGCTGTTACGGGCAGCTATGTGCCGCTGCCATGGACATGTGCACACGCTGGCATCCCGTACTGCTTTGAGTGCCGGCACGCACAGCTGCTATGTGCGGCAGCGTGCATACGTCTGGCCCTTGCCGGCCGTTCGGCGATTTTACTCGACCAACTTAACTTGAAATGACATGAAATGACTTGACCTGATCAAACTTGCTGAAAACACTTAAACATGAATTTTTGCACAAGAAGCTAAACACGACCATGGCGTGCGCTCTTGCACCGCTTACGGCGTTAAGCCGTTTTTCGACCATACTTGCTTTTCCCTCGACAACTGACACATAACCGATCAAGAAATAATATTTACTGAATAAATTGACATGAAGTGCTAGAAGGTCTATCACTTAACATGATCGATAACCATGCTCGGCCCGTGGTACGACCACGCCCCTCGGCCAACTCAACGAATAAACATGAAAACTCTTCGAGCACATGAGTTTAACTGAACATAATATGGCATGACATGACTGAATTCATAAAGTTTGCTCGAGATACTTGAATTAAAACATGACATGCTCGATGAGCTAAATGCACGGGCATGAGTTATTTAAGGCTAATACTTGAAATCGATTACATAACATAGGTTGAACATGATGTTACTAATAACATCACAAGAATTGAGCTAAAGATACCTCTCCACTTGCTCGCCTGATTGAACAACGCTCGATCACATTGAGCTAAAGATACCTCTCCACTTGCTCGCCTGATTGAACAACGCTCGATCACTCGGAGCTCCGTGCGTACGGCGTCTCTCGCGCACGGTGCGGTGCGGCTATGCGTGCGATCTCTCACAACTAAGGCAAGGTCTCTCAAATTTCACTAACTCTCTCAATCTCTATACTAGGCATATATAATAGGGGATGTAGGGAGAACAAAATTCTCCCTAACTGTCGCTTATATACATGACCGAAAATAGAGTGGTGAGGTGTAGGCTTGGTGTCACCTTAATTCTATGCCACTTGTTACAAGCTTGGAGACTTAGAATGATTAATCATGCTTAATCTATCTTAGTCACCACTTAAGCCCTCAACATATGCCACCTCATGCTTAAAATTTGAGACAAATTCTCCCCAATAACTCTACAAAATAGCTCACGGCATTTTGATGTAATTTGACCAAAATTATTTTAAATGCCACGACATTTAAATTAGAGCAACATAATTAAGCATAATTAAATGCTTAATTATTTAATTAGGCATGATACTTAATTAACAAAATTATTCCGAACATAAACGGAACATCGAAAATAATTTCGGGTAATCTCGACTGAAATAATTAATTCTGAACTCATTAATTAAATGAATCAGAATTAAATCTGGAAACTTATTCGGTTACTGAAATAATTAACCGAATAATTTATCGACTAATAGTCGAACTTGGAATATAACTATCTGATTAACCTGAACCTGAACTTGAACATGAACATGATTATTTATTAACAAAGGCTAGCTTAAAATTAAAAGCTAGTATTTTCCTTTATTAATAAAACTCGGGGTGTTACAATCCACCCTCCTTAAAATCCTCGGAAATATTAAAACTAAATGTATAAGCTTAACTCGAAGCTTATACTTACTTGCTGATATAACTGAGAATTCAGCAATGACTACTGAACATTAGATTTTGATCTAATTACTGCTGACTGAGAATGGACACTCTCAAATTCACAATTAATTGAATTGTTAGATACTGCTGACTGAAAATGGACACTTTCCTGAAATAAAGTGTTCCGCTGATTATACATGATATTAAAACATAATTCTTGAGCGTACTGGTCATCATTTTCTGGCTGCTTGCTGGTCTTCAGTCTGAACGTTGGTTGCGGAAAAACTACAGTCGTTGGTACACTCGGAAAACTCAAGAGATACGCACATGTACAAATGAGGATAACTAGCAATATCGATAATTACCTTTTGTAAACATCTACTCGATAACGCGGCACATCGTTCGCGGCACATTGTAATGCGGCACACCTGCTCCTCAACAAGTGAGTGCGGCACGCCTGCATACAGCACCTGGCGAACATTGCACTTGCGTTGTCGACGAAGTCTGTGTAACTGATCATATCTGTACCTCAAGCTAGTAACCTCAATGTACTATAATGCTAACTCTCTGTAATCTCCCAGTGTACTGTGACTCAGGCATGGCATCTTTCTCTTCTTGTGACATGCATCCTTGAATAGAAAGCCTTAGTTTGTCTTCACAGCGTTGTCTATTGTTGTTGATTAGCCCTTCTCCGTTGTACCTGCAAATCTTTACCTTCCCTGAGGTTTTAACATAACCTCAAGAAAAGTCCATCATAAACTAATCTTTCCTGCGATTTCTCAAATTTTCTGAATTTGAGAATCGAGGCATTGGACATACTTGAAATGACAGATAAGTCTTGTCTTATTAGACAGACTATCTCAACGATGACATGACTATCCTCAACGATGACATAACTGAATAACCCTGACTTGACTTTTACATGACTGAATCATCTTATCTTGAACTCCGAAAGCTATCCCGAGACAATTAAAATCACCTCGGAATTTAGAACATGACATTTACTGATTTACTTGACTTGATAAGGTGCGACTTCAAGTTTCCAGGTAGAATTGGATTAATAGTCTGTATTGCAGACCTCCATATTTAACCCGGCTGGACAACTATTATACGTCGACCTTAAATCATGAACATTAACTTTAAATCTTGAACATTGACTCATGACTATGTACTGTATAGGGCTGTTCTAATATCCACTGGTCCCGCAAGTACAAAGGAATTAGCTGATTGTGATCTTTGAAAATCATAACTTGAAATATCATGACTGATAAAATACATGACATGGCTGACTTTAAAGGTTGTTATTACATGAAATCATACTACTCCGGTGCCAGCTTCAAGCCTCCATGGTAACCCCGTTGAGTGGCTCTTATTTCAAGCCTCCATGGTAACCCAGACTATTGACTCTTATACACTGGAAACCGTTACTTTAACAATGGCTTGAGAAGTATAACAACCTTTAACATGAAAATTTTCGCTTTGAACATGATTTACTGATCTGACCTAGGAAATTTGAGTATATTCTCTGAGCTGAATCAAGGAATTCCTCATTGGAATGTGCCAACCGATTGGCAAAATGAGAAATTTTGATAGAAAAATGTCTGAGGGGCACGATTGCTAAGATTTGTACAATATAAGTGCTTACAAATCTCTTGACGAGTAGTTAAATTGACCTGAATAAATCTAGAATTAAATCTAGAGTTCTCAAACTTAGCCCTTTTTCTAAGGTTCAAAATTCTGATTCGAACATCCTTACTGATGACATTATTGAAACTGATCAATAAAGCACACAAGTTTCTTGACGAGTTGCTAAACATGACTGGGGAATACTGACACTAAATTCTGAGTATACTGACTACTGATCCTGAACATGATTCGAGCATCTTAACTAAGTCATAACTGAGGTATTTTTGAGCATAGACATAGTAATTTGTTTATAATTTAAAACATAAATCAGCACTTACCTGTAGTCGGCGAGGCGTGAGCGTGACGTGTTCAGGTTTTCGTAAAATTTCTGACTCATGAAAGCTTTCAGAGACACAAAAACTTACTCTGATACCATCTGTAACACCCTGCTATTTCATGAAAATCAGAGTACGCGTTTTGGCAAAATCTTTGAATAAAAATATTTAATTTGCGAAATACTGATTCGGAGTGTTACCGTAAAAACGTGACTTGTCTTGAAAATCGTTATTTAAAGAAAATAAAACGGTTTAGCGTAGTATAAACACTGATTATCAATCGGGTCTGAGTTTGACAAAATAGTAATAAATAGCGGAAAGCATAGTGTCGCCAAAACATGATTAAACATATTTACAAACTTCTGAATCACACGCCCGCTCACTCCTCGGCCCCGACCATGTGACCTGAAAAACATGAATAATGAGGGGGCGTGAGCACTAATCCACTGTACTCCGCAGAAACTCATACTGAAGTAAACAGTGAAAATAATAACAATATCTTGATCCTGGCATGAACATGAACATGAAACCGGTACTGAATAATCATGACCTGATACTGATGGTGAGATAATATCATCACCTGCCTGTGCACACTCTAGTGGGAAGACTAAGGCCACTAGAGCCAAGAATGGACCGACGACCATTCCGAGCGGATACTGATAATACATACCTCAAACATGGTAGCGTAATTATAATCAATGTAATACCCAGTCTGGGTCCCTACTTGAATTGCTGATCTAAAAATGTAAGTGTTGATTGCCTGCAAAACTGACATATATAAACAATTACTAAGTACTATGCTCAGACTGATTAAAATAGCCGTTAAGATGCTCGACTCGATCTGAATAATTAACTGGAAACATTTCGGGGTCTATCTTAACTGATTAGAAAGACTGAACTGAACTGATACTGTTAAACTGAACTGAACTGACTGCACATGATTGATCATGACTGAACATGACCGAAGTGAAATTTAACTGACATACTGAACTGAACTGACTAACTGACTAGACTGAAAAATATGGAACTGATATGAATTTACTGAACCGAACTGGAAATTTAACTGAAATTGGAATTTAAAACATGAATCGAGACTAAAATATGAAATTATGGACTGAACCGGTCTAACCGGTCTGAACGGGACAAAACCGGTCTAGCCGGACCGCCGGTCTGCTGAGGTTGGACGGTCGGCCGCTGACTCGGCCCACGGCCCTTGCTGCGGCTATGGGCGCGGCTGCTGGTGATCTGGGTGCGGGCACGGCCGCTGCAGGGCCTGCCCTGGCCACGGCCGAGGGTGCTGCGTGTGCCTTGCCATGGCTGGTATGAGTTAGGTCCGTCGGGCGTGACCTGGGGCACTATCGAACGCTATGTGCGTTGGCTGTCGTGCGACTGAGCACAGTCGGGTGACACCGTACACAACAACGTGCATCTGAGCACTAAAGGGCGCGCACAGGCGTTGGCTGGCATGACTGGCACCGTGCGGGCACTGCCGTGCGATACCCATGGTGCTGGCTACTCGGGCGACCTGCTGGGTGCTGCCGAGGCCACTGGTGTGCGACGCTGCGTGCTGGCGGATTCTACCGCACGCTGGCGTGCTCGACTGAACGTGGTAAATGCGTACGCGCATTGCCAACCACTGACTGCTGTTACGGGCGGCTATATGCCGCTGCCATGGACATGCGCACTGTTGGTGTTATATACTTAAGCTTTGCTTTAGTGGATATTACACTTGTTATTTCTCTATGAATGATAATTATGTTTGGTTAAATAAGTTCCACGTTCTGTTGTTTTGAATATAGATAAGTGGGTCGTCATCGGGCGTACCGAAGATCACTATATCAGTTACTTGCGAAACAAGAATCATTGGTTCACAACCTAGATGGAATTGAACAACCCATCGGAACGGTTGTAGTGTCAACAGTACGGTTTGTCTTGACCGATTAGTTGCACTAGTACACTTATGTATTGAACAGGATCCCAGAGAGGGATGTTCGTTTTATAATGATCGTCGTAAACGAACTAGGCCTCAGTTAATTATTGCGTGCTCTTAACCCGTAAGATATTAAATAGGCATGTGCACATAATTGTCTTTGCTTTGATTCTTTGGGTGAGATCCAAGCAGGGTCGACATACTTAATGAATTGGGTAATGACATTATGTGTTCGATGTGCTATTAGGATATTTACGGTCACCATGTGCGTTAGTCTGATGATGTCCCCGAAGTGAGTTCATGAAGGAATATTGTGCTAAACCCTGCAGGTGGATTTATTCCGGCATAATATGAATGCTATGAGCGAGCGCTAGCTTCGGTAATATAATATATTAATTAATTCTTGATTATCAGTGATCGAATAAATTAATGGACATGATATCTTAAACATGGGGAGGTAAATCGGATAATTATAATAAGGAGTCTCAAATGTAATTTGGGATAGGTGAAGGGAGTGCAATAATATTATTGTGGTGGACTTTAATATTATTAATATCTTAATTATGGGGTTGCTCCACAGTACTAATATATTAGAAGCCCTTATCCTATTCTCCTTAGGGTCCCTATTGTAGCTCTATATATACAGCATTAGGCTCTTGGAAGAGAACACACAATCACATAACCCAGCAACACGTCCGCCCCCTCTCTCTCTCTCTTCCAAGGAGTTGTTCTACTTCTTGTGCTCCACTGATACAAGATCTAGATAGCTGTTTGAGAATACAGTAGAAAATCTTAAGGTATATACGGGATTCCAATCAAATCTATCATCCATCCAAACCGGAGACAAAAACCAGCAAGTGACCGTACCACGACGACCAAGACGACGAGTCGAAGAGATCGCCGTCGAGATCGCCGCCAGCCGCCGCCGCACGCGCCTACACGCGCCACCGGAGGATTGCTGCTGCTAAGACTCACACGCGCGCGTGAGAGTGCGTGGAAGCTCTGATTTCCGACCGGTCAACGCCGTTGACTTTGCCGTGACGCCAGCTTCCTGGATTGGTCAAGTTTGTTCGATTCCGAGGAGATTTGATTTGCGGTCATCCGTTCGGGTCAGCCAGATCTACATAAATTTTAAGCCGTAAGTTTCCTACATCAAACCTTTAGATCCGCTGCGCATAGGTTTATGTTTGAATGTTAATCTGTGATTTGTGCATATCGAGATCCTCATAGATCCCAACACGCACACGCTGGCAGCCCGTACTGATTTGACTGCCGGCACGCACAACCGCTATGTGCGGCAGCGTGCGTATCTGGACCTTACCGGCCGTTCGGCGATTTTGCTCGACCAACTTAACTTGAAATGACATGAAATGACTTGACATGATCAAACTTGCTGAAAACACTTAAACATGATTTTTTGCACAAGAAGCTAAACACGGCCGTGGCGTGCGCTCTTGCGCCGCCTACGGCGTTAAGCCGTTTCTCGACCTTACTTGCTTTTCCCTCGACAACTGACACATAACCGATCAAGAAATAATATTTAATGAATAAATTGACATAAAGTACTCGAAGGTCTATCACCTAACATGATCGATAAGCATGCTCGGCCCGTGGTACGCGCTACGTGCGCGACCACGCCCCTCGGCCAACTCAACGAATAAACATGAAAACTCTTCGAGCACATGAGTTTAACTGAACATAATATGGCATGACATGACTGAATTCATAAAGTTTGCTCGAGATACTTGAATTAAAACATGACATGCTCGATGAGGGCTAAATGCACGGCCATGAGTTATTTAAGGCTAATACTTGAAATCGATTACATAACATAGGTTGAACATGATGTTACTAATAACATCACAAGAATTGAGCTAAAGATACCTCTCCGCTTGCTCGCCTGATTGCACAACGCTTGATCACTCAGAGCTTCCGTGCGTACGGCGTCTCTCGCGCGCAGTGGGGTGCGGCTATGCGTGCGATCTCTCACAACTAAGGCAAGGTCTCTCAAATTTCACTAACTCTCTCAATCTCTATACTAGGCATATATAATAGGGGATGTAGGGAGAACAAAATTCTCCCTAACTTATGCTTATATACATGACCTAAAATAGAGTGGTAAGGTGTAGGCTTGGTGTCACCTTATTTCTATGCCACTTGTTACAAGCTTGGAGACTTAGAATGATTAATCATGCTTAATCTAGCTTAGTCACAACTTAAGCCCTCAACATATGCCACCTCATGCTTAAAATTTGAGACAAATTCTCCCCAATAACTCTACAAAATGGCTCACGGCATTTTGATGGAATTTGAGAAAAATTATTTTAAATGCTACGACATTTAAATTAGAGCAACATAATTAAGCATAATTAAATGCTTAATTATTTAATAAGGCATGATACTTAATTACCAAAATTATTCCGAACATAAACGAAACATCAAAAATAATTCCGGGTAATCTCGACTGAAATAATTAATTCCGAACTCATTAATTAAATGAATCGGAATTAAATCTGGAAACTTATTCGGTTACTGAAATAATTAACCGAATAATTTATCGACTAATAGTCGAACTTGGAATATAACTAGCTGATTAACCTGAACTTGAACATGAACATGATTATTTATTAACAAAGGCTAGCTTAAAATTAAAGCTAGTATTTTCCTTTATTAATAAAACTCGGGGTGTTACATTGCGGCCCTCAAACAAGAACTCGATCGTGTGATGGAAGAACATGTGACTCTTCGAAGCCATTGTTCAACCTTGGAACAAAAGCTCAGCAAGAGTGAGGAGATTGTCAAAATGATCAATAAGCCAAAGTCCTCATTAGCTGAAGTTCAAAGGTTGAGTCATCAGATTGCGTGTTCAGACCAGAGTAAGAACTCCTCCAATCAGAAACTGAAAGATAAAGTGGGTGAACCAAGCAGGTCTCTGAGTAAGTCCTCTCTAACTTTTGTGAAAGAAGGTTCCAACTCTGATGGTAAGGTTGATCAGGTTTCTGTGAAAGAACACCGTAAACGTTTTGTGAAGAATTTCATTCCTACTTGTCATTATTGTGGTGTTGTTGGTCATATTCGTCCTAGATGCTATAGGATGCTTAATGATTTTCATGCAGGAAGAATATCTTGACTGGAACCCCGCTGGTGTTCCAATGAAAACACCAAAACTGAAGGTTGATGTAAAGAATCATAAGCAACAGAAAATTTGGGTTCCCAAAATGAATCATACTTGTCTTTCATCTCTGTTTGCTTCAAAATCCACTTCTAATTGTGATTGGTATTTTGATAACGGATGTTCTAGGCACATGACGAGTGTTAAATCGAATTTGATTGATGTTGTGCCTGTGTCTAATGGTTCTGGTTCTGTCACTTTTGGTAATGGTGTTAGTAATAAGGTAGTAGGAATTGGATGTTTGAACATGCCTGGTCTTCCTAAACTTGATAATGTTTTGTTGGTTGAGAACTTGAATATCAGTTTGCTGAGTGTGAGTCAGTTATGTGATCAAGGCTTCTCTGTAAGTTTCACTTTGAATGAATGTTTGGTTTCTGATAGGATTAATAATCATGTTCTTACAGGGTCTAGATCGCATGATAATTGCTATTTGATTGATTATATGACTTTTGACTAATGTGATACGAGTTCTGGTATTGTTAGAGAATATGATGCTGATAGGGGTTTGAATGACATTGATCAATGAAGTACGTCTGATGGATGTTCTTACACCGATCAGAATCTTGTGACTGAAACTTGTTTTTCAGAAAAGGTGTGGATGAAGCACATTTTTCTTAATTTTGGAACTGAGGTACAAGCCATTGACCTTTTCTATGACCATGCTTGTGTGGCTAATATTTCCAAATATTCTGTTCAACATTCCCTTAAGCGTACTAGCATGCGTTGCCACTTTACTAGAAATTTGTTTGATGATGGTTTAATTGTTCATAAATGTGTTCCAGCACATAACCTTGATGCTCAAAGATTTATTTCTCTAAGGAAATCCTTAGGGATATGCATTCTCTGATTGCTTGCATGAATTTGCATTATATTGTACTTTATTGTATATATTAGTATATATATATCTATCACATTGCTTGTAAGCATATAGGGTATATTGCATTAGGCATGCTATTGCATTTTGCATTCTCTTCACCACTAGATTCTTAATTGAAGTTCTGACTCTTCTGAAAACTTGAGCGATGTTGACTGTCTTAGACTGGCTGCGTGTTCTTACTATACTGAGGAACGTACTTATTTTCATTATTTTTTGTTTTGTCAAAAAGAGCTGACCTCTCATAAATGATCTAGAGCAATAGCTAGCACATGGTTCGTTTCCCAATGCGGGATCGACTGTGAAAAGAGCGTCTTGGACAGAAAATGTTGAGAAGGGCGTAAGCTAGTGACACACATTGCATATTATTGTGTGATGTTTTTATGCGGAGTTATAAGGCGGTCACCCTCATAAAAACCGTAGTGCTTTAAAAAAAAATGTAGGATCCTTTCTTAAAATCGTGGTGCAAAGTAGTGGGGTTGACTTTCACTATTGCAGTGATTGTTACTAAGTGAAACGCACTATGAATAATATGGCATGTGTTCTTGCAAAAATTGAAGTTGTGGTTTGCACTACTCTGTGTATATACATATATCCGCTTATCGTGTGTTCCTCGGGAAGTTTGAATCTCAAAGTTGATCTCTGATTGTTATCATCAAACTTGTTTAAGTTGATAAGGAAAAGATTTTATGGATCTAGTGAATTTTGTGTGCGATTTATTTTTTTTCATACTAGGCATATATTGCATAAGATTTCCTTTGTTGATTAAATTACTTGGGCATTAAAAATTTGTGAGGGAATTTATTTTTGGATGATAAAATTTTATTCTTCCTAATTTTGAATTAGTTGGACACATGTGTTAGTGTGTTAATGGGTTTGTGTGTTTAGTTTTGATGGGAATGTTCTTACTGCATAGTATCCAACCTTTCCCTTGATTTTTAAACCTTACCCATTACATCCTGACATTTTTCATTCATTCTGCCCTCACTATATATCTTCATTTTCGGAACCTGAGAACCCCATTTTCATTTGCCTTTCTCCATGAATTATTTGTTTAACCATTTGTGTTCCTACGTCATTTTCTAATGTGCTTCTGAAACACTTTGATTGATGGCAAAGGCCTGGAGAAGAGATGGACAGCATATCAGCGATTAGAGATCAGTTCAAGCAACGTCTTTTGTCTTCGGTCATCTCTATTTTTCTCATTTGATGTTCTTACTCAGGGGGAGATTTGCCTTTGGCATTTCAGTCTAAAAAGAGGGAGAAATAGGATGTTTCTGAAGATGTTTGGGATTATGTTCTAGTTGTTTGCTTCTGATTACTTGTGGTTGCTGTTTTTGACATGTTTCTACAGGATGTAAGAACATGTATGTTTTGCTGTTTGATTATTTTGTCTATTCTGACAGGGGGAGATGCATTGGTCACTTTATTTGACTTAGGTTCTGACAGCTTGACGTGTTTTGATTGCTCTGATCATAGTCCTCATAGTTGTTTTGATAGGATCTGTTCTGATGTTCTTACATTGCAGGTGTTTGAGTAGTTTACTTCCTGATGTTCGAACATAGATAATTGCTTTGCTGTTTTGAGTTTATTTTGTAGGTTATCTTCAAGAAACACGATTTTCGAACTGAATGCCAAAGGGGGAGATTGTAAGAACATTGGTTTGGCATCATGTCCGACAAACCTAAGTGTTTTCTGCAAGATTTGTTGTTAAGCAAACAAAATAAATTAAACGGAAGTTTTTCTATTTATTTACTTATGATTTAATTAAGTTACTAATATTTATTATTAATAATATATGGTATATATTTATTGTAGTATGTATTATGGAATCCTAATTCTTTAGGAGAAGGATTACATAATAAATATCCTATATATTTACTTACCATATATGCCACATGCCATAATTAGTTCTCTTTTTCTTGTAGGACAAGGAATAAGTGGCAAGAACTATGAAAGGATGAGAAATTCGTGAATAAGGAGTTCTGGACGTTCATGAGAAGATCTAAGGAGGATTTGGAAAGATTCACCACAAGATCTTTGAAGATTTGGAAGATCGGCTATTTTTGGAAAGTCATATTCTTACCAGATTCTGGAAACGCAAGATTCCATTTGAAGCTCAATTCTGAAGATCTCCAAATCACATGCACGAATTCTACATCAAGAAAAAACTTACCTTACATGAAGGATTTCGTCCAAATCAGAAAGCAATCAATTAAGAAGGAAATTGACTCCTAAAAGGAAAGGAAGAACTTGGAGAAGACTCCGCCCTAAGGAGTTGTATATATACCATGCTTGATGATCGAAGATATGATGCTGAAATAATTATCCTCCATTCAATATTCGAGCTTCAAGCCTTTTTAGTTTTATTTTGTTCACAGTTCAGTTCAAGGGTTCTTACGTATCCAAGAACTGAAGCTGTTTAGTTTGTTTTTCTTAATTTCATTCAAACACTTTTGTGATCAGTACTTAGGGATTAAGTACAATGGTTAGCTCGAGGGATTCGAGAGATAGAAGTCCACGGGACGTGGCCGGAGAAGTAATTGATAGGATCGTGTGTAGTTGTGGCTAGACTAGAAGGGAGTTCGAGTCGTGTAAGTCCAAACTATACAAGTGTTCAACGGTTTATCAATGAAAGAGCTCTGAGGGAAAGTGGGACGCTTCCCTGAAGAGTTTTACATCTTGGGTTTATTGCTTCCGCTATTTACGTTGTTTATCCACGTTCTTACATTGTTTTGCACACTCGAGTTAAAAATATATGTTTCAGGAAGAAAAAGAGATCTACTCGCTGAAGCGGCGCGTGATAACAGGTAGCTCGTCCCTATAAATAGGGGCGAGAACTCTCATTTTACACACAATCTCTTCATACACTTACATACTCTTAATATATATTCATCTTCTCATGGTTGACTTGAGCGTTGGAGGCTCTTCACAAGAAAACCCCTCCGGTGTGAGAGTTCTATTGCAAGTTTCGGCGTTTTACCGGCGAGGAAGGCAAGCTCGACGCAGTTCTTGGCCGGTTGGGCGTTACATTTGTATTAAAGCAGACCGTAGAAAGTGACATGCGTTATTTGTTTAAAAAATTATGAACCTATAGTCTATACAGTGCGAATTAATGATAGGTTTATAGACATTACAGCGGTAAAAAAAATTTGAAATCAACAAATTTTGATGAACAAAATTATATAATGGAACAAACAAACTGGAGGCACGTTCAATATGCTCTTTTTAGAATTAAAATTTCCTTGATCAATGCCCACGATAATCTAAAAATGACACTACAACTTTTATCTTGTAAAATGATACAATCCCGTTACGAAACCATTCCGTCGTGATTTGTAACCATTAGATCATCATGTAACCGTCATGGATAGTTGATCTAACGGTTACAAACCCCGACGGAATGGTTTCATAATGGGACTGTAGATTCTCCCTTTATCTTGTATATAGAGTGACTTCGTATATAAAAATGAAAATTTTCATATTACCTTAATTTTATTTCAAACTCTTCAGAAATAAAAAGAAAAAAAAGAAAAAAAATGTTCACTACACGCATCCTACTACTTCCAATGGATCTAGTCCGAGTTCCAATAAGTGCACTGATCGACTAACACTAGGTTGGCCAGACACTCATGCAGGCCTGAGCGCCCCAGAGCCCAACTAAATTTGAGCGACTTAAACTCAACTTTTCAACATTGCAACTCATTTCTAACTTATAATAAATTTATCATTCACTCTAAAATAATTTTTGCTAAACTGACATATTGTTAATTATGTAAATGGTACTAAAATACTAATATGAAATGTAATAATGATGTGTAATATATGTATATATATAATATATTCTACGAAAAAAATAAAACGGGACAAACGGGACGATTCGGGACAAAAATATTCAAATTCGATACCGACATTGTTTAAAATGGTTCAGTACCGGGAACGGGACAAAAAGAAAGCCTTTTCGGAACATTATATTTCAGAACGGTACCATTCGGTCAGGTTCGGTACGGAAAATTTGATTTTTTTGCGCACCCCTAGTAAATTTCAAAGAGTAATTTCCTAAATTTTTCCTTTCTTTACATTATGATGGAAGGTTTGATTTTTTATGAGCATTAGACTAAATTTTCTTACTGTAAGGAGTATGTTATCTTCTGATATGATATTAGGCTAAAATTAATTGATACCCTAATTTTATTTTTTGTTTCGTAAAGATAAAATCTTTAGTAATTATTCGACCAACTTTGGCTTTATCTGATTAAAAGATATCAATAATCTAATTTATATTGTATCAATGAATAGGGGTGGTGGGCAGTAATAGGTGAGCGATAGATAGCAATTCACATTATAATAATTAGGCCCTTCTCTAATTTCCACTACTCAACCAATGAACCAATTCCATGTGTCCCATTCATTTTATCACTGACACAAAGAAAAAGACAAGGCGGAATTAGTTAGAAGATCGTATCAAGATTTGGGATAATAAAGTATTTCCACCAAAAAATATGCCGACACATGCAATCTCCACATATTTTAATAAATTAATTTTGAGATTGTGAATCTAACACAAATAATTTAAGTAATTTGACATAAAAAAAATTCCCTGCACATCTTAATAAAAAATGTTGGGACACTATGTATAAATTCTTAGCGTTTTGTAATTTTTTGTGTCTATCAATAGTGTTGTAAATAACTTGGGTAGATCTCGATTTTATTCATACCTTGTACCTAAAAATTTCCGATTACATAGATGACATGGCTCACATTCAGATCTTAGCCCAAAGTGACGAATAAGGCCTAAGACACGGAAATCGTATCACGGACAGTCCAAGCAAACACCATTAGAGTTGTCGATCACACAATCAGGTCAATCGCCCGCGGAAGATTTATCGCCTTTACCATTTGAACACGTACACATAAAACTGATATCGTTGCCTGAGATGTCCAATCAACTTTTGCACAAAAACGCATGGCGCCATCCGACGCCCCTAACTGGAACCCCACATTTGATGCATTCCCACCTTTGTGTATAAATACCATCCTTCAAGCTCGGTAGAAGTGTTTGTAATATTTTTGGGCATGTGGTAACCGAGCTACCCGACTCGGGTCGTTCTCAAAGGAAGGCTCTTCGGAGCTTCGTTCACTACCTAGTCGTCAAAGTCACACAACCGAAAAGGTCCTAAACATTCTACTCGCAAATTGAGGGTTTGAATAAAGCTAAGCTAATCTACGAAATTGAAATCGAAAGCAAGTAAAGCACGCAAGAAAATTAGAGAAATCAAGGGGGAAAGAGAGATTTTGGTTCACCGGAGTCATCATGATCAAAAGCACGCAAAAATCCAACCATTGCCATGTTCGCTAAAAACCCTAGAAAGTCAAATCAAACTCTAGCATGAATCGAGCAAGAATTCAACTCCTATCTCACTTAGTCAAACATTCATGATCCAAAGCAACAATCTTTTCTTCTAAAATCTCAAGCACAATATCAATTTACCAAAGCAATAAAGATATCCGAGGTAATGGGGCTTAAAAATAAGTTACCCACTCCAACATGCACTCGGGAGAAGAAACGGAATCAAAAGCTTGAAACTTTGCTCAAAACAATGTCGCCGGAAGTTCGCCGGAAAACTTGATTCATAAAGCTCCAAACCAAAATAAAAAGAAAAAAGAGAAAATAGAGAGGAAATTCCCAACTTAAAAGTTGGGAAATGAGGGTTGTCGGCAAAAATACAAAGCAAGATATCTATATATAGCTACACCACAAACACACACTAAAAACACACACATTTAACAATTTAGCACTCGCTAGGTAGCGAACTAGTTCGCTAAGCGAATTGGTCTTGTGGTCTTGTGCACACTCGCTAGGCGGCGAACGCGTTCGCTAGGCGAACTGGTCTTGTGATCTTGTGCACACTCGCTAGGCGGCGAACGCGTTCGCTAGGCGAACTGGTCTTGTGGGTCTTGTGCACACTCGCTATGCGGCGAACACGTTCGCTAGGCGAACTAGACTTCCGGATCTCTTGCACAGTAATGACTCGATAATGGCTCGGGGGTTCTCGGAATGGTTCATGCTCTCGGAACTTGGCTCGATTCTTCTCTTTCATCTTCGAAAATGGACCTAAAAATTGCACCAAAAACAGGAGAAAGTACGCCAAAATACAAATAACAAAGAGAAAATAAAAACACACGGAATCAACTAAAATGGACCGGTTAGATACGAAAACCAACCTAAAACCGACTCAACTACACACATAAAGCACATAAAAAGAAGCACAAAAACACAATAAACAAGAAGCAACTCAACACAAGCCAACCCAGGTCACAATAGACCTATCCAAGTGAAATTCATCTACGGAAGACCACAAAAGGGGCAATCACGATCCCCACGATCATCACCACTCCCCCCATACTCCGACATATCTGATCTCCTGAAGATGACATACCATAAATCCTCAGTTGTATCCATAATCATACATATTTCTAAAAAAATTTTGAAGAAAATATCTTCTTGCCTACCACCACAGCCAATCGGGAAAATCGGTGTCTTGCTTTACTTTTACGCGTATTTATTATATTGCGATCTTCATATTCCGTATTATGAAAGACTCCATAATTTTATCATAACCCCCTATTAAACTGCCTTAAAGACGCTTGTCATATTCATTGACATACCACAGTCAACAGACTGACGCTAGAAGAAGGACAACCATCAAGGGTTACATCTGGACCTTACCCGAATAAAAAATTGAGTCCCGATAAGGTTATGTCACACACATTCCTTTCATCTATTCTATAAACCCTTATCAGATGAATGGCAGCACAACCGACTCTCTCATTTATATCATCGGTTTGATGAATGGGTGACTCAGCTGACCCATTCGCTTCTAATTTCCTTGTTATCTCTTCGACATTTCCCTCAAAATTTCCAAATATTTGCCTTTTGTCCCTTCTTCCCATCGAAAAGCCTAGATCTACGCTTTTGGGAAAACCCTCATATTAGCCCACCTTCGACAATGATATGGATCGACTGGTCCACCGTTGACAAGAACGTGAGGGTGGATGGTCCATTGGTCATCGAGTAATCTCACCTCGCTTGAAGATGGGGGCCCGAGGAAAGATCAGACAAAGATGTCTTCATGATATCTGACAAGACCCTCCCCTCAGGCCCATAAACCTACAATCCTGCGATTGATTTTGTAACTGTTGGGCGATCATTGACAGAGTCTTGATCATGGTCACTTCGCTGCCCGATCGACACACTGTGTAAGTGCTGCAAGAGTGAGGGACATGCTAGGAAAGGAAATACAAAGTAAACCACAACCTAGGTTTGAGATAACCCATCAACATCAGCAGAGGCCACAAGTCGCCCACATTATCAACGGTGATCAAGCTGATTGACATATCTACACCTAATCTGCGCAGAGATGCTTCTTGGGATTTTCGCACAATATCATCACATGGAAAGAGCATCACATGTAGTTTTTATTGATTCTTGATCGTCGCGTTCAATCACATCAAAAAAGGATGATATGTGCAAAGATATAATATTTTCCCGTGCAAGAACGACATGCCGATCAATTTTTGTTCCGAAGACTGTTGGGATCTATGAGGATCTTGATATGCACAAATCACGGATAAACATTCAAACATAAACCTATGCGCAGCAGATCTAAAGGTTTGATGTAGGAAACTTACGGCTTAAAATTTATGTAGATCTGGCTGGCCCGAACGGATCACCGCAAATCAAATCTCCTCGGAATCGAACAAACTTGACCAATCCAGGAAGCTGGCGTCACGGCGAAGTCAACGGCGTTGACCGGTCGGGAATCGGAGCTTCCACGCGCTCTCACGCGCGCGTGTGAGTCTCAGCAGCAGCAATCCTCCGGTGGCGTGTGTAGGCGTGTGCGGCGGCGGCTGGCGGCGATCTCAACGGCGATCTCTTCGACTCGTCGTCCTGGTGGTCGTGGTATGGTCACTTGCTGGTTTTGGTCTCCGGTTTGGATGGATGATAGATTTGATTGAAATCTCGTATATACCTTAAGATCTTCTACTGTATTCTCAAACAGTTATCTAGATCTTGTATCAGTGGAGCACAAGAAATAGAACAACTCCTTGGAAGAGAGAGAGAGAAGGGCGAACGTGTTTGCTAGGTTATGGGATTGTGTGTTCTCTTCCAAGAGCCTAATGCTGTATATATAGAGCTACAGTAGGGACCCTAAGGAGAATAGGATAAGGGCTTCTAATATATTAATACTGTGGAGCAACCCCACAATTAATATATTAATAATATTAAAATCCACCACAATAATATTATTGCACTCCCTTCACCTATCCCAAATTACATTTGAGACTCCTTATTATAATTATCCGATTTACCTCTACATGTTTAAGATATAATGTCCATTAATTAATTCGATCACTGATAATCAATAATTAATTAATATATTATATTATCGAAGCTAGCGCTCGCTCATATCATTCATATTATGCCGGAATAAATCCACCTGCAGGGTTTAGCATAATATTCCTTTATGAACTCACTTCGGGGACATCATCAGACTAACGCACATGGTGATCGTAAATATCCTAATAGCACATCGAACACATAATGTCATTACCCAATTCATTAAGTATGTCGACCTGGCTTGGATCTCACCCAAAGAATCAAAGCAACAACAATTATGCACATGCCTATTTAGTATCTTACGGGTTAAGAGCACGCAATAATTAACTGAGGCCTAGTTCGTTTACGACGATCAGTATAAAACGAACATCCCTCTATGGGATCCTTTTCAATACATAAGTGTACTAGTGCAACTAATCGGTCAAGACAAACCGTACGGTTGATACTACAACCGTTCCGATGGGTTGTTCAATTCCATCTAGGTTGTGAACCAATGATTCTTGTTTCGCAAGTAACTGATATAGTGATCTTCGGTATGCCCGATGACGACCCACTTATCTACATGAAAAACAACAGAACGTGGAACTTATTTAACCAAACATAATTCTCATTCATCAAGAAATAACAAGTGTAATATCCACTAAAGCAAAGCTTAAGTATATAACACCAACAAAGACATGCTGATCAACTTTTACTTTTGCAAACAGGCAACCAAGTCAATCAAACGACATCATCAAACAACAAATGAGGTATTTCTATCATGCATATATAAATTAGCATTTCTTTTTATACTAGATGTGCATAGGCATGCAAAGTTACAAATGTTCAAATTGTTAGTTTTATTATTTATATACGGTCCTTGCACTGTGATATTTTGATGAGATCACTATCATCCCATATAAAATTCCATGACGTGGCAAGAGACAAATGTCTGCAATGTTGACGTCGAACTAATGCCTCACTTTATCCTGCGATCATAATTAAAAAATTGGCATACCCCAACCAATTAATGAGAAATGATCTCCTTGAAGATACATCGTCTTATCGGAAATATTTTCTTTTTTCTTACAAAGATATAAATGTTCTCTATTCGTCAATGATATTCTTTTTACGAGACAACTAGCGATCTCAAAAATATTTCGCCATATCAACAATTTAAAAGTAGTGAAACCTTTGCAAGGAAAAATCAATCTTAAAGAAGACAACACTTCAATCGATGGACGATGGAATCTTTCGACTTGGTGACCTTTGCAAAGATGAATGTTCAACAATCCTTCCCTTACGACAAGGCAGCCTCATAAACTAAGGTCGAGCAAAGGTCCCTTTTAAAGAAGACTCCGCATAAATATTTTCAATCGCCTCTCAATTATCAGCAGCTATCTCCTACTATACATTCGCTAGTAAAACATTCATAGCCGAAAGAAAATTTTAAATTAAAGGCAACGTCTTACAAAAGATGTGTTATCAATCACTTTGAGAAGAAACGACGAACATATCAAGTTTCTTTGGCGATCAATACACACTGATCGTCAAAAGGAGATATTCAAAATCACAAACTGTAATATATGGTTGTGGCAGGTTTTGGGTTATTGAAGTCTTTGAAAGTGTAATTTCTTCAACTTTTCATTTCTTTACGTTATCATGGAAAGTTTTATTTTTTAGAGCACATTAATGGTAAATTTTAGGGGTGGGCGCGGTTCTGGACAATCCGGGATTTGACTTGTCCCGGTACCCATCCAGAGTTTATGAGCCGGTCCGGGACGAGACACCGTCCCAAATGGACCGGTATCATTCGGGACCGGGACAAAACGGTTTGGGACCAGGACAAAACATTAAAACTAAACCCAAGAGTATTTGTCACGTAATTGTTTTCATAATTTTGATTTAAACAAACACACCGATTCAAGTATTCACTTAAACCAAATTACCATAGAGTGTTGATTCCATTATAACAAACACATCAATCCATTAAGTTTAAGTCACCCCTCACCAACATTTAAGATGTAAAAAAAAAAAATGTCTTTAAAATAAAATTATCAAATGCATTGTTTAGTTTTTTTTTTTTTTTTTTGAATGTTTAGTTTTGGCTTGGAAAATTAGGCTTTTGTTTTTATATATTACAAATCTAGAATCCTATTGAAGCTCCAATGCTGAAATGACATATTGTTAATTATGTAAATGGTACTAGAATACTAATCTATATATATATATATATAATTACTGGTTCATGAACATTTAATAAAACCTATTATATTATACCTATGTGGCATTTTCCCGCCAAAACAGAATTTTGCCTAAAAAAGGTATGTTATTTTCACGCCCAATAAATGTTCGACTCAAAAAGGTATGAGTTTGGTCTGACCAGTAACGTCATTAGTCATTATTTTTAATTAATTACTAAAATGCTAATCCTGATGTGGCCTCACTTTTATTTTCCACCCTAAACCAGTTTTTTGTTCAAAAAGGTATGTTATTGCACCAATAACATTTACCGAATTATCATATTTTAATTGATTAATAAATTTGACTGGAAATTTGGCATTAATATTAATTTTTCACTTATTCTTAACTTTTCCATAAAAAAATTGTAAAGAAAAGAGAAAAAAAAAATTAATAATTTACCAACAATCAATATTATTAAAACTATAAATCTCATATATCAGCAATATAAACAAAATTCTCAGCAGTCCATCCATTTTTCCTGCAAATGATGAAAAAAAAGATTATCACTGATTTTTTAATAGAGCCTCATAAATAAAAACAATGTGCCATTTTTGTTCCATATTTTATTATACAATACCAATCTATATAGTAACAAGTATAAACGAAATTCTTACTTTCATATAAAAATATAAGTTTGCTAAACTTGGTACTCAGTCACAAAAAAGAACAAATAATAAAAAAGACACGACTTTATTAGGTATGCAAGAATAATGCTCTTAATTGGATAAGAAACAAAGCACACAAATTAACATGGAATGAACAAATATAGCATAACAAACAAAATTTATTTGACAAATAACTCAATAAACCATTTAATACTAAAAAAATGCTTGCCAATTTGTTTATTTTAAAAATCAAAACATTTAAATCAACAATCTATTTATTATTTCGTTGCATTTTTTTAACTGATTGGTGAAAATTAAAAAATCAACAAAACATAACACATGACAATGAAATACCGCTTCACCAAAAAAATATAATTAATCTTATAACAGAAAATCAACACACCTTGATACAAAAAAGTTATTTTAACCATTAATATGAGCAGTTCAAAATCCATGATTCATGCAATTCTTTTACAGCATATTAAAAATATATCAGTTTTCTAGACCTACCAAGTATAAGTCATTAGGTCAAATATATTAAAAATATATCAGTTTGCCATTAATATATTAAACATATATAGATGCATGATTTTTCAAAGTAAACTCCCAAAAATTTTGGTCCAAAAAAGACAGCATACAAACAAAACCTTATGCGAAGCATTTTTCCATTTTATCTACTTTATTACATCTAAAGCGTAACATACAAAGCATAAACTCCACACATAATCCAAAAATCATGAAGAGATTGAGCAACGTGTACAACCTATTGGGAAATAAAAGACGCAAGCAAGATACTACTGCAAATGGTATACTAATGGATGTGTATCTTAGGGTTCTTTGAATTTCTATAAGAAAAAATTACCTTTTTTCTCATATGTTGTTTCTTTTCTTCTACATCTGTGCTGCCATTTCCATTTTGTTCTATCTACAAATATAAAAAAAAAAAAAAAATGTTAAAAATCTTGTGTATTCATAAAACTTCAACTATGTTGCGCTTGCCATGGTCACATCTCAGGCCACATTTTGCAACATTAACATTTTCAATTAATCCCAGTGATAAACTGCAAGACATATGCACACAAGTATATTTTAAACTTATACATCGAATTAGGACCTTCCATTGATTAAAATGTAAGGGATAATTTCAAAATTGGTCCTATAATTTGGCCACAGTCCAAAAAACCACCCATATATTGACCACTTTCAAAATTGGTCCTATAATTTCAGAATTTAATCAAATTTGGTCCTTTTTTAATCACATTTTAATCACATTTTGGATAAAAAGGACCAAATTTGATTAAATTTTGAAATTATAGGACCAATTTTGAAAGTGGTCAATATAGGAGTGGTTTTTTAGACTGTGGCCAAATTATAGGGCCAATTTTAAAATTATGCCAAAATGTATTATAAATATATGCAAAAACAAAAGAGTCTACATTGTTATTTAAAAAATGTAATACGGATCAGTGCTCTCCATTATTTCGAGAAAAAAAAAACAACAATTTTCTACAGATCTATTTATATTTTTCAATTCAACAATAAAAAGACTATTTAATCTTTTTCAAATTTTAGCAAATATGCTAATAACGTACAAAACTTTTTAATAATTTGAACAGAAATGGTATAAAATCTGCTTATAACCTTATAAATTAAAATAAAAACATCGAAAATCTTATAACAATGATAGAAGCATCTTCGAAAACACCCTAAATCATTAAAAATACAAACGCAAAATATTCTTTTAAAAAATTAAAACGAAGACAATGTAAAAACTGCAAATCTTCATAGATCTATAATGTCATCGCCCAATTTGAACCAAGATACTATGATTTAGTAAATCGATTTCATAAATCGGGCTGATTTCACTTTTTCGATCTCTCTTTTTATAGAAAAGAACATTTTTCGAGTGCTTGCAGCTCTTGACTTGTTTTTTAGAATATATTTTCATTTCTTTTTCGGGATTTAAATTCCTTGCTAGGCCTTTGGCAGTAGAAGGGATTTTTTTCCTTAGTTGCTTTTAGTTTGTCTTTATTCCTCTCGTTGAGGCTCTAGGCCACCTTCGAGTGTGTCTCTCATTTTTAGATTTGTATTCCAGTTGTACTGCCCTTGTATTTGGACTATGTCCTCCTTTGAGTTTATGATAATTATTCTGTCGTTTTGGGGAAAAAAAAAAGGGAAAAGCATCTTGGGATTTTTGCACAATATCATCACATGGCAAAAGCATCACATGCATTTTTTTACTGATCCTTGATAGCTGCGTTTGATCACACCAAAAAAGGCTGATATGTGCAAAGATATAGTATCATCCCGTGCAAGAACGACATGTCGATTAATTTTTGTGCCTGCGACATGCTGATCAACTTTTATTTATGCAAATAGGCAACGGAGTCGATCAAACGACATCATCAAACATCAAATGAGGTCTTTCTATCATGCATACCTAAATTAGCAATTTTTTTATACTAGATGTGTATAGGTAAGCAAAGTTACACATGTTCAAATTGTTAGTTTTATTATTTATATACGATCACTGCACTGTGATATTTGGATGATATCACTATCATTCCATACAAAATTCCATGACGTGCCAAAATGATATATTGTTAATATTTATGTATATATATAATTATGGTGTCTTTCATATTCCGTATTATGAAAGACACCATAATTTTATCATAACCCTCTATTAAACTGCCTTATAGACGCTTGTGATATTCATTGACATACCACAGTCAACAGACTGACGCTAGAAGAAGGACAACCATCAAGGGTTACATCTGGATGGAATTAGAGGGAAAAAGAGAGAATAGAGAAAATGTTTCTCTTAGGTATATTTTTCATTATAACTGAAGCTCCTATTTATAGGAAACTTCCGATGGCACAACTTGTAATTCTATAAATACATCGAGGGAAAAATAGTCATTCACATACATTATATTATAATAAATAATTCACAACACTCCCCCTTGAATGACTATTTCTAAGCATATTTTAACTGATTTGTACAAAGCCCAATCTGAATAGCTTGAAGTGTATCTTGTAGCCATCGGTACTGGTACTTCAGTATATCAGGAAAACCCGGTGGCACAACACCTAAGCATTGTGGTAGCACATCATTGCTCCCCCTCAAATAGATCATCTTTAATGGAGTATCTACGTGCTGCCTCGTTAAAACCTTGTCAAAACCCGGTGGGACAAAACTTGATCGAAGGAAAAAGAGTACAGCTACTCCAGTGTTTTCTCATCATCATGAGGAATCATATCAATTATCCAGTAGTCCTCATTATACCATGAATATGCCTCGTTAAAACCTTATTAGAAAAAACCCAGTGGGATAAACTCCTAATTAAGGAAAAAGAGTACACTATTTATGTAAATACACCATCCATGTCGTCTCATTAAAAACTTTGCTAGGGAAACCCAATGGGACAAAAACCTCAGCCAAGGGAAAAAGAGTACAACGCGTATTCCATTTATTCACCATAATAACCTTTCTATAATTTTCATGAATATCATATTGATTCATTCAGATTTTTAGATATTGATCGTATTTATGACAATATGCCATATCATGCTTTTGTGCAACTACAACAACAACAACAACATACCCAGTATATTCCCAACTGGTAGGGGTCTGGGGGGTCAATTGTACGCAGACCTTACCCTTGTAATTATACAAGGAGGCTGTTTCCGTAGCGACCCAAGGTGCATAGCGTCATTTGATATATTTTTTTTTCTACAAACTTCACTAATAAAAGAAGCACTAGAATTTAATTGAGCCATTTTGAGCCTTGTGACATGCCACACGAGTCGTGTATGTGAGCCACACGAGTCGTGTGACATGCCACACGAGTCGTGTGATTTATCACACGAGTCGTGTGATTGATTTTTGATCAGAAACGAGCTGTTTTGACTTAATATGAGTCATTACTACATCAACATATTAAATTAGTGAATTTATATGGTTGATTTAGGGATGATCATGAGCCTTTTATGAATGAATGATTGCATGTTTTAAAGTTGCATTTTATACAATGAGATTGAAGTAATGTAATTTATCGAGACCTGCGAGTCTTTTGAATTATGATTTGTAAAATTTTAAATATTTGTATCGTTATAAGATTAGATCAAGGTGGAGACTGTTCGATGCGAAAGGCCCACGCCTGTGTGGGTAATTTTACAAGTTGTAAATCTCGAAGGCCTGTGCTTGTACGGGTAGATAAAATAAATTGTAATAGAAGTAGTTCTATTTATTTGTTTTATCACGTACATAGGCATAGACCCATTTTGGCTCGAATGGGTCGTATAGGCAAGGACATGATCATCCCACCGTCTGCATGCATTAGATGTATGTTAGGTTTATTTATGCTTGTGATTCATGCGAAATGCGGTAAATAAACACACGTAAAGATGGTAATTGATGAGATCTAAGGAACCCTAAAGAATTAATTTGGTTAATTTTATATCAAATCAATAATGGATAAAAATAAGTTGGAACTTATTAATCCAGGCCTTCCATCAAAAGTAGATGACATGAGATGCTACGATGCTTTATCACCGACCATGAGTCGTGGGGTGGTTTTGTGTCGAAAGCTGTGATCCCTACTAAGTATAAGAGATACTCATGAGATGGATTCATCTTTGTGTTGCCATGAGTCGTGGGACATTCTGGTGGGCCGTTATCATGAATGTTTGATGGGTTTGATTTGACACTGAGTAATATATATGGTCATAAAATTGAGGTATATAAGGAAAGGTAAGGCAAAATATCTTGAAGGTTGTATAGTGATACAATTGTCAAAAGTTGACTACCGATATAAATGTTTCATGCGTACTCATAAAATTGGGATATGGAATATTTTTATTGGACTTCAAGCTCACTATGAAAATTAGATTTTCATAATTAAAATAGGGGTTTTAATTAAAATAGTGGGAGACATTTAATGTTATAGACCTAATATTAAATGAATATAAATTCCATAGTCTGATTATTTTCTGCTTCATTTGATGTTTTGTAGATCGGTCTACTAAAATGGATAAAAATCCAATCACAAGTATCCTTGAACAAAACAAATTAACTGAACCCAATTTTAATAAATGTTATCATTGTGGTAAAATTGGGCATTGGAAGAGGAACTGCAAGGAGTATCTTGCAAGCCTGAAAAGTTCAAGCAAATTATTTTGTTGAAGTTAACTTATCAGTTAACGATTATTCTTGGGTATTGGATACCGGCTGTGGCTCACATATTTGCAATGATTTGCAAAATGATGGCAAGAAGTAATAAGCTAGAAAATGAAGAAACAATTCTAAGGATGGGCAATGGGGCAAGAGTTGCTGCCAAAGCAATTGGGACTGTTTATCTAACTTTAAATGATGGTGTAACAATTTGTTTGACAAATTGTTTGTATGTTCCGGATGTTATAAGAAACATAATCTCTATTCCAGAATTGGATAGAGAAGGTTTTAAGTTCATAATTGAGAATGGAAGATGTTCCATTTTCAAAGATACAACTTTTATATATTCCGGAAATTTGACAAATAGGTTATATACCATTACACCACAAAGTCCCATCTTAACTATTCAAAAAAATAAAAGAAAATTAAATAATCATAGTTCATTCACACTTTGGCATGCTCGATTAGGTCATATATCTGAAAAGAGGATTCACAAATTAGGACCAAAACTTGACCTTAGGAGAGAGGAAAGGTTGTCTACATGTGAATCATGTCTTAAAGGTAAAATGACTAAATTACCATTTGTTGGACAAGTGGAGCGAGCTAAAGGTTTGTTGGATTTGATCCATACAGATGTTTGTGGACCACTAAATGTAAGTGCCAAGGGGAACTACCACTATTTCATAACATTTACTGATGATTATTCAAGGTATGGTTATGTATACCTATTAAGGTACAAATCTGAAGTATTTGAAAAGTTCAAAGAATTAAGAAGTGAAGTGGAGAAACAAATTGGTCGTAGTATTAATGTTCTTCGATCGGATCGAGGAGGTGAATATTTGACCAATGCGTTTCTTGATTATTTAAGGGATAATGGGATTATCTCACAGTGGACACCTCCTGGAACTCCACAACTCAATGGGGTTTCAGAAAGAAGGAATCGAACATTGTTGGACATGGTTCGATCGATGATGAGTTCCACTACTTTACCTCTTTCATTCTGGGGTTATGCCATAGAAACAACAGCACATATTTTGAATAGAGTGCCAAGTAAAGCTGCACCCAGCACACCTTATGAGATATGGTGTGGCAAAACACCCTCGTACAAGTATTTAAAAGTATGGGGTTGTAATGCTTATGTGAAGCAGTTAGTGGGAGGTAAGTTGGATATGAGATCCATCTTATGTAAATTTATGGGGTATCCAAAAGAGTCTATTGGATACTATTTCTATGACCCCTCTAAAAAAAAGGTGTTTGTTTCGAGAAATGTTGTTTTCTTAGAGGAAGAGTTTCTTTCAAAGAATAGCGGAGTCATAGAACTTAATGAAGAACCACAAGAAATTCCACAAAATACCACAAATAGCATACCAATGGAGACTGGACCATCTGTAACACAACCTCTTCGGAGATCTGAAAGGATTTCTAGGGCGCCTGAGAGGCTATACCTATTGTTAGAGAACAATTAAGAGGGACTCCTTTTGGATAATGATCCAATAAGTTATGATGAGGCAATGTCGGACATCGACTCAGATAAATGGCAAGAAGTTATGCAATCCGAGATAGACTCCATGTATTCAAACAAAGTATGGACCTTGGTTGATCCACCACAGAGTATAGTATTTATAGGTTGTAAATGGGTTTACAAACGAAAACGTGGTGGAGATGGAGAAGTCAATACTCTTAAAGC
Source organism: Striga hermonthica (assembly GCA_902706635.1). Lineage (NCBI taxonomy): Eukaryota > Viridiplantae > Streptophyta > Magnoliopsida > Lamiales > Orobanchaceae > Striga > Striga hermonthica. The sequence continues at coordinate 27,887,433 of CACSLK010034598.1, forward strand.
AAGACTGGTTGCTAAAGGTTATACTCAAAAACAAGGTGTTGATTATGAGGAAACTTTTTCACCAGTAGCAATGCTTAAATCTATTCGGATATTGCTAGCCATAGCTGCGTATTATGACTACGAGATATGGCAAATGGATGTGAAAACTGCTTTTTTTAATGAAAACATTAAGGAAGACATTTATATGAAACAGCCGCAGGGTTTCATATCCAGTGGGAGCGAGCAAATGGTTTGTAAGCTTCAAAGGTCCATTTATGGACTTAAACAAGCTTCGAGGAGTTAGAACATTCGGTTTGATGAAACAATCAAAACGTTTGATTTTCATCAAAATCTGGATGAACCATGTGTTTATAAGATGGTTAGTGGGAATGTAGTTGCATTTGTTGTTCTATATGTTGATGACATTTTACTCATTGGGAATGATTTAGGAATGTTACAATCAACACGGGCATGGTTGTCTAAACAGTTCTCCATGAAAGATTTGGGAGAAGCATCTTTTATCCTAGGGATAAAAATCTATAGAGATAGATTTAAAAAGATGGTAGGACTATACCAGTCTACGTACATAAATAAGGTACTAAAAAGGTTTAGTATGGAAGAATCCAAACGTGGATATATTCCAATGAGTCATGGGGTTTTACTTTCTAAGACGATGTCTCCAAAGACACCTGAAGAAAGAGAACGGATGAGTCATATACCTTATGCATCAGCTATTGGTAGCATTATGTATGCAATGTTATGTACAAGACCTGATGTGGCTCATGCACTTAGTGTAACGAGCAGATATCAGGAAAAAAATGCACCATTAGTCCACTAACTTTCCCCTAGTTGCACTTTCGTCCTTTATTTGTTTCCGGTTTATAAATGGTACACTAACTTTTTTTTTTGGCAATTTTAGTCCAAAATCACATTCCGGTGACCATTTTGCTGATGTGGCTCCCGGAGCAGCTGATGTGGTGCTTAGTCATCCCGGAATTTCTTGTCAGCTCTTGATGTGTTACAAGCTGGGCCCATCCATTTTTACACTAGGCAAAAATAATATTAAAAAAGTAGAAAAAAACATAAAAAAAAATTATAAAATCCACATCATATTTCATTAAACAAAATAAAAAAAACGAATTGGGGATAAAAAATCGAAATCAGAACGAACAAACATCACTTCCTTCATTTCCATTCTTGCCAAATCAAAGAGAAGAAAAAATGTCGCACACGACGAGCACCATTGACTGCTACTGTGGGAAGAGAGTTGTGCTTCGCACGTCATGGACCGACGACAATCCTGGACGAAGGTTCCATTCATGTCTGAAATGGAAGGTCAATAATTTACTAATTCAATTAGGGGTCTTTAGTGTACCATTTTAGGGTTCTTGTTCTTCAATTAGGGTTAAAATAAGGTTTCTTGTCTTCAATGGAAAGTAACTATTTTGCACAATTGAATTAGGATTCTTGAGTCTCAAATTAGGGTTCTTGAGTCAAATTGTTCTTTTTTTGTTCCTTCTCGGAGAGGTGGTTGCAAATTTTTCGATTGGGAGGACCCTCCAATGTGTTACCGGGCAAGGGCTATAATTCCAGGATTACTACGTAAGGTGAATGCTATGGAAGCTGAAAATGAAAAACTGAAGAAGAGCCTTGAAATGATGAAGAGAACCTGCATTTGTTTGGTTGTGGCTTTTGTTCTCTTTCAGCTCCTCTCATGCTTCATGAAATGATGAAGAGAACCTGCAGAACTATGGATCGTGTTTAGTAGAATGCTGCAGAACTATTGATTGTGTTTTGTTTAGTTCTGTAATTTTAATTTGTTTAGCAGAATGTTTGTGATGGAGTGTACTAGTGATTGTCTTCTGTTTAGTTATGGTCAGTCTGTAATGTGTGTTCTGTTTCCATATGCTTTTGTAATGTATTCTTTTATTTGGATGATGTTAAATGTTCTACTAGTGTAATGTGTTCACTTCTTTGTTTTGTATTGATTTATGGGAGATATGTTCTGTACCTTTACCTATCTTTGTATGCTTTTGTTACACAAACATACAAGTACAGAAACTACACAAGAGAAGAAAACACAAGTTAACAAATAAATATTACTACACAAAACTGAGTCTAACAAATGTTTGTTACATAACACACATGTTACACAAACATCAAATGCCCAAAGAAGTTCAAAACCTAACAAGACAAGAGGTTTCTGTAACACCCCGACTTACTATTACATCAGAGTACGCGATTTTTCGCAATTTACTGAATAATTAAACAAAATACTTA
>CACSLK010034598.1:27889791-27907347 GCA_902706635.1 Striga hermonthica
TTAGATGTCAATTAAAGGAATATATTAAATTAATCAATTGGATTGATTGATTGAATCTTGGAGATTAATTTAGTAATTAATAGAATTACTAATTAATAGTTGGAATTTAAAATTGGATTTTAAATTTCAAATTCAAATAATAATAAGATTATTAAATAAGGAAATGGAAGAATAGATTAAAATAATAAAGTCTTGAAAAATGTTTTCAAGAATTATTATTTTATTATTTATCTTTAATATGATTGAAGATTAAATAATAATAAGAATAAATTAATTATGGTGGTTAGGAGTAGTTAACTAATCCACATAATTAATCTTATTTTTATTAATACAATAATAATGATTGATGGTGGGTATAAACCAATCATATTATTTATTAAAAGTCAATATTTGGTATGAATTTTTTAAATAAAATCTGATTTTATTTAAAAATAGTTAATTATCAAATATTGATTATTTTATGCTAAAATGTTTAGTATAAATAGGTGCAAAATGTTTGCACAAAATTTGCTAAGTCTTGAGCAAGATTTCTTCCAAGAGAAAATACATTCAAAGAGTTGAGTGATATATCAAGAAAGAGTTCTTGAAAATTTCCTTATAAATATATATATATATATTCCATACTTATTGAAAAACCGAGTAGTTTCTACTAGCGAAGGAACTATTGTCGGAACCGGACTTCAAAAGGTGGATACGATTAGAGGGAAGACGTTTGGTTTCCTAAAGCGAGTAGCATCAAGGAGTTGACGTTATCAAACCGGGAATTGATTTCCTCAATCATCATCGATTTTGAAGGAGTTCAAGAACTAAGGTAATTTTTATAAATTACATATCAAATCAAAATTAGTAAAAGTTACTAGATTTTAAATGATGCTTATTCGTAATATCGTTATACTTATGCACGGAATAAGTATTTATAAGATAAATACTTATAAAAATTTTAAATTCCGCTGTAAACTCTGTTCCGTACAGTATATCGAACCCAACATCCACCCCGGCAAGTCTTCTCCGACACGTTCAGTGGCCACCAGAATCATAGATACACCCAAAAAAATTAACCAATTGCCGGCTTCCATCATCTCCAACCTCGCCGCAACCGCCGCCGATCATTCACAGTCTTCATATTAGGCGGGAATCAAATTCTAGAGGGCCAATTGGTTGAACACGGCTCTTGTCGGAGGCGACGGCGACAGAATTGACCTTCAAAAGGTCGGCCACAGTGTCCTCCTGCACAACCTCCGTCTTCCCCCATGGTGAAGACGACCGCGAACTCCATCGAAAATTTCATCGTCAGTTTGGCCGCGAGAGTCATGATTTTTGGCCAGGATGAAGTGTTTGGATTTTGAGAGTAGATGAGGAAGGGGTTGTTTGGGGGTGGTGTTCTTGATAGTTAGATAATTTGTGGGGGGCTTATATGTAATTTTTAGAAGTTTTAATATATTTGTATTTTAATTACCAGAAAACTTTATACTGGAATTAATAACCGTATGTCTATATATATATATATATAAATATACTTATATATATAATAAGAATAACCATTTACTAAAAATAGTAGTAAAAATTTTAAGAAGCATTTAATACATACTCTTTTTTGAAAACTTTTTAAATAATTGCTTCTATATACACTTTTTCAAATAAGATCAAATCAGATATCATCATAAATATTATTTCCTTAAATAAATTTTATTAACGTCTACAATAATTCAATTATATCCATTTTAATAAATTCTAAGATTGATTTTATGTGATTCATGTTGTAATACTTTGTTCAAGATAAATATAAAAACATATTTTAAATTCTAAAGGTTATAGTAATTCTTTTTTTTTTTCAGAAATATTCACTTTTTATCTAAAAAATATTTATAGCAAATTGTAATAGATTAGTAAGGATTCTTTCTTTTAATGAATCAGCCGAAATCAAGTTGGTCAATTGATATTTGCCAATACAATTTTTTTCTTAATCTTTATTTCGTTATATGTAAAAAATAAATTAATTTTCAAATTAACATAATTTACCATTTAAGAGTTATTGACCAGATATATTAAATAGTTTTACTATTGGTCAAAATTTATAATTGAAACATATGACTATTCTTAGCAACCATGGATATTTTTTTTACCATTTATTTATTTTAATTTCTTTCTATATTGAAATTATTGTAAATATATTTTCATTAATAGTATGGTAAAAAAACTGTAAATCCTTATAATGCAAATTCGAAAATTTTTTGTTATTTAAGTGATTCGTTTTTGGCATTTCCTATCAAAGTTGTTTAATTAGTATACAAAAATAAATTCTTAAAAAACATGTGTGTATATTTTGTTAAATATTTATACACTATCTAATTTTAAATTTATATAAAATAATTCATTTTTAAGATTGTTAGTGCAACTATTCATGTCCAGTCCATTGCTCGTGGGTTACATAATTCGTAGAGAAAATATATGCTTGAAGAAAATAGACAAGTGTAATTATACATACGTATTTCATGTTAATGAAGTATCAATTTTAAGTACGACAATCCAACTATTTTTTCACTTTAAACTGACAATGCATGCAATTAATTGTGACTGGTAACAAAGGCTAAATTATTCTATAATTTTTAACTTATTGAGTCTTTTATTATATATAACTCCTGACAAAAGGAAGAAAGTAAGAAAATAATTACAGGAAGTTTAACCTAAAGGAGATGTAGCTCAATGGTTATATTTCAATAAAGTTTCTAAGAAATACGGAGTTCGACTCCCCGTATCGCCAAAAGTATTTTTTTAATTACTAGGAAGCTTTATACTGGAATTAATAAATATATATAATAAGAATAACCATTTAATAAAAATAGTAATAAAAACTTTTAGAAGCATTTAATGCATACTTTTTTTTGGAAACTTTTTAAATATATGCATTGATTGCTTCTATATACACTTTTTCAAATAAGATCAGATCAGATATGATCATAAATATTGTTTTCTTAAATAATTTTTATTAACATCTGCAATAATTCAATGACATCCATTAGAATAAATTTCAATATTGATTTTCAGTGATTCATGTTGATAATACTTTTGCCAAAATAAATATTAAAACATATTTTAAGTTCTAACCGTAATATTAATTTTTTTTTTCACAATTATTCACTTTGTACCTAAAAAATATTTATAGCAAATTATAATAGATTAGGTAGAATTCATTCTTTTAGTTAATCAGTCAGAATCAAGTTGGTGAATTTATATTTGTCAAGATGATTTTTTCTTAATCTTTATTTCGTTATATGTAAAAAATAAATTAATTTTAAAATTAATATAATTTACCATTTAAGAGATAATGACAAGATATATTAAATAGTTTTACTATTGGTCAAAATTTAAAATTGAAACATATTAACTATTTTTTAGAAATTATTTGTATATTATTAGCATCCATGGATATTTTTTTTACCATTTATTTATTTTAATTTCTTCCTATAATGATATTATTGTAAATATATTTTCATTAAGAGTATGGTAAAAAAACTGTAAATCCTTATAATGCAAATTCGAAAATTTTTTGTTATTTAAGCGATTCAGTTTTTGGCATTTCCTATCAAAGTTGTTTAAATAGTATACAAAAATAAATTCTTAAAAAACATGTGTGTATATTTTGTAAAATATTATACACTATTTAATTTTAGATTTATTTACAATAATTCATTTTTAAGATTGTTAGTGCAACTATTCATGTCTCGTGGGCTACATAATTCGTGGAGAAAATATATGCTTGAAGAAAATAGGCAAGTGTAATTATACATACGTATTTCATGTTTATGAAGTATCAATTTTAAGTACGACAATCCAACTGTTTTTTCACTTTAAACTGCCAATTCATGCAGCTAATTGTGACTGGTAACAAAGGACAAATTATTCTATAATTATTAGCTTATCGAGTTTTTTATTATATATAACTCCTGACAAAAGAAAGAAGTAAGAAAATAATTTCAGGAAGTCTAACCTAAAGGATATGTAGCTCAATGGTTATATTTCAGTTAAAATTTCTATGAAATATGGGGTTCGACTCACCGCATCTCCAAAATAATTTTTTTTACCAGGAAACTTTATACTGGAATTATTTTTTTTTATATATATATATATATAAGAATAACCATTTACTAAATATAGTAGTAAAAACTTTTAGAAGTATTTAATGCATACTCTTTTTTTGAAACTTTTTAAATATATGCATTAATTGCTTATATATACACTTTTACAAATAAGATCAAATCAGATATGATTATAAATAATATTTCCTTAAATAAATTTTATTAACATCTACAATAATTCAATGACATCCATTTTAATAAATTCCAAGATTGATTTTTGTGATTTATGTTGATAATACTTTTGTAAAGATAAATATTAAAACATATTTTAAGTTCTAACTGTAATAGTAATTCTTTTTTTAAAAAATATTCACTTTTTATCTAAAAAATATTTATAGCAAATTGTAATAGATTAGTTAGGATTCTTTCTTTTAATCAAACAGCCGGAATCAAGTTGGTCAATTAATATTTTGCCAATACAAAATACCACCACACCTCTTTTTCCATTTTAGCCGATATTTTGCCTCTTCCAACTGTATTTCTTGGCATTTACTAAATCAAAGTTGTCTAATTAGTATACGAAAATAAATTCTAAAAAAATATGTGTGTATATTTTGTAAAATATTTATACACTATTTAATTTTAGATTTATTTACAGTAATTTATTTTTAAGATTGTTAGTGCAACTATTCATGTCCAGTCCATTGCTCGTGGGCTCCATAATTTGTGGAGAAAATATATGCTTGAAGAAAATAGACAAGTGTAATTATACATACGTATTTCATGTTTATGAAGTATCAATTTTAAATACGATATTCCAACTATTTTTTCACTTTAAACTGCCGATGCATGCAACTAATTGTGACTGGTAACAAAGGCCAAATTATTCTATAATTTTTAACTTAATGAGTCTTTTATTTTATATAACTCCTGACAAAATGAAGAATGTAAGAAAATAATTATATGAAGCTTAACCAAAAGGAGATGTAGCTCAATGGTTATATTTTAGATGAAACTTCTAAGAAATACGGGTTCGACTCCCCACATCTCCAAAAATATTTTTTTGTAATTAATAAGAAACTTTATACAAGAATTAATAACCTTAAATCTATATATATCCCCCCTATATATTAATCCAGAACGCGCTGAGTCTACGTGGCTGCTTCTAGTGCTTCAGAATCATATGTGGCAAAATTATATGCTTCGTTATTAGGCTCGGGTAAATTTTAATTTAATTCCAAATAAAAAATAATTAGGTTTAGATTACCATAAATATGTTGAGTATTTATGGTCATGTTAAATGTATTAATTGCATTTAAATATCATTCTTTATTATAACTATTGAACTGTATATATATTTTAAAAGTTAATAACTTTTGTATAATTTATCAGTTTTACATATGTAATACATCAAATTAATCTTCTTTTGATGAGCTTCGATTTAACATCCATATTGTATGTATAAAAAAAATAATATATATTTATCTCTATAACAATAATAAAATTATTTTTAATATTAAATAAATAAATAAAATTATTTATCAACTAATATATTTATATTTCAAGTAATTATATGATATAAGTTATAAAAATTAATATAATATAACACATGTAAATCATAAGTAACACATATCATTCTAAATATATAGTAATATATTTTTTGTAATGAAGTAAACTAAATTTAATATAGTTTTCTCATTAATTTAAAAATTTAAGAATAATTTTTTAACGAGCACCTGTGTAATAAACGAGTGTTGTACTAATATATATATAATAAGAATAACCATTTACTATAATAAGAATAACCATTTCAAGTTGGTCAATAAATATTTATAGCAAATTGTAATAGATTAGTTTGGATTCTTTCTTTTAATTAATCAGTCGGAATCAAGTTGGTCAATAATATTTGTCAATATAATTTTTTTCTTAATCTTTATTTCGTTATATGTAAAAGATAAATTAATTTTCAAATTAATATAATTTACCATTTAAGAGATAATGACCAGATATATTAAAAATAGTTTTAATATTGGTCAAAATTTAAAATTGAAACATAAAACTATTATTTAGAATTTATTTGTATATTATTAGCAACCATGGATATTTTTTTACCATTTTTTATTTTGATTTCTTTCTATAATGAAATTATTGTAAATATATTTTCATTGCAGAGTATGCAAAATAAACTATAAATTCTTATAATGCAAAATCGAAAATTTTGATTATTGAAGCGATTGAGTTTTTGGCAATTACTAAATCAAAGTTGTCTAATTAGTATCCAAAAATAAATTCTAAAAAAACATGTGTTTATATTTTAAAAAATATTTATACACTATTTAATTTTAGATTTATTTACAATAATTCATTTTTAAGATTGTTAGTGCAACTATTCATGTCCAGTCCATTGCTCGTGGGCTCCATAATTTGTGGAAAAAATATATGCTTGAAGAAAATAGACAAGTGTAATTATACATACGTATTTCATGTTTATGAAGTATCAAATTTTAAGTACGATATTCCAACTATTTTTTCACTTTAAACTGCCTATGCATGCAGCTAATTGTGACTGGTAACAAAGGCCGAATTATTCTATAATTTTTAACTTAATGAGTCTTTTATTTTATATAACTCCTGACAAAAGGAAGAATGTAAGAGAATAATTACATGAAGCTTAACCAAAAGGAGATGTAGCTCAATGGTTATATTTCAGATGGAATTACTAAGAAATACAGGTTTGACTCCCCGCATCTCCAAAAATATTTTTTTTTAACTACCAGGAAACTTTATACTAGAATTAATAACCCTAAATATATATATATATATATATATATATATATAGGGTTGGGTTCAAGTGAGAAAGGTTATTAGTGAAAGAAATAAGAATGCATCGTGGTCATTGGATCGAGTGATCTAACGGTAACAATCAATCCAACATTTATTTAGTCATTAAGGGTATATTAGACATTTTGATTATAAAATTAAGTAACCATACCAACTAATCCTCACCAGACCAATAATTTAATGCCATGTGGCAACTACACATCACACATCTCACCCACCACTCATCCTCTCTCACACACTGACACACAAACACATCATTAATTTGAAAAATGCAAAAAAAAAAATATTATTAGTCAACACACCCAAAACACACAAAGCACACACAAACACACACACACACACACACACACACACACACACACACACACACACACATACGCGACACACACACACATCCGGTAGGACACACACACCCACACACCGCCGGCGGCCACACGCACGCAACATGACAGCCGTCACAGCCGCAGCCATCACGCCTCTGTCGCGCCTTACCGCCGTCATACATCACTTGAAAACATCATTTGATTCCTGCACCGTCGCTGCATCTCATCACAACTGTCTCTGGCGACCTTCCATTGGCGGCCAACATTCGCTTCGACTCAGCAGACAACCCTCTGTCACCGACCCGTACTCATTGCCGACGACCTCCGCCATTCGTTTGGAGGAGACATGGCGGTTGTACCTCGTCGGATTGTCCGTCTCCGCCAGAAGCTCGCGCCTTCGCCTACGGGAGTGATGGTGGTGATACAGGAGGAGGCTGAAGATGTGATTTCATGAATGTTATTGAAGGGCTGAAGATGTGGTTTTGTGGATTGTAGAATTGGGGGTTTATTTTTGAGAATTTGATTATGTCTAGTGGCTTACTTGCAATTTTAGTAATTTTAATTATTTTTCAATTTGACCCATGGGTCAAATATATAATTATTGAATGTTAAATAAATTAATTTTAAAATATTTTTTTATGCATATATAATAAATAATACAATTATTAATAAATAAAAATAATATAAAATATTTAGTTAATTCGATTTAGGTTAATTCGATTTAGTTAATTCGATTTAGGTAATTCGATTTAGGTTAATAAATAAAAATAATATAAAATATTTAGTTAATATTTAGTTAATATAAAAATAAATTATACAATAAAAATAGTAAATCAAAATATATTTTATTTATTTAGGTTAATTCGATTTACAATTATATCTATTTTGTTTTGAATATACATAATTTATCTAAGAATAGTGAACTTTAAAAAACATAATGTTGCACTTTATAAAACTACCCATTGCACTTTATCAACATACCCCACAAAATTAATGTTTTGGTTTCGACTTTACAATATAAAAAAAAAAAAAACAAAATAACAAAACAATCGAATTACATAAAAATATTATAATTATATATTTATGTTTAAATATATTGTAATATTCAGTCAAATACAATGATTAAAAAAATATTAACATGCGAATATATTTTCATAATAAAAAGTAACAACTTATTTCAACTCTTTATGTTAATTATATGTACAATTAAATCTACGAAATCTAGTTTACAAAAACACATAATTTATATGTGATCATATTGTTGAGTTCGCCTGTACCGTACGGTTTATACGCAACGAAAATTATGTTTCAAAAAAAAGTATTTATCATATAAATACTCAATCCATACATACATATAGCGAATTAACCGATCACCATCATTTAAAAACATGTAATAATACAAATTATGATTTGTTGTAAGTAATTTCGAAAATTACCTTAGTTCTTGAACTCCTTCAAAAACCGATGATGATTGAGGAAATCAATTCCCGGTTTGGTAACGTCAACTCCTTGATGTTACTCGCTTTAGGAATCCAAATGTCTTCCCTCTAATCGTATCCACCTTTTGAAGTCCGGTTCCGACAATAGTTCCTTCGCTAGTAGAAACTACTCGATTTTTCAATAAGTATGGAATATATATATATTTATAAGGAAAATTTCAAGAACTCTTTCTTGATATATCACTCAACTCTTTGAATGTATTTTTCTATTGGAAGAACTTAGTTCAAAACTTAGCAATCTATGTGCAAACATTTTGCACCTATTTATACTAAACATTTTAGCATAAAATAATCAATATTTGATATTTATTTAATTTTAAATAAAATCAGATTTTATTTAAAAATTCATACCAAATATTGACTTTTAATTAATAATGTGGAGTGGTTTATAACCACCATCAACCACCATTATTTTGTCTCTCAATTATTTGAGTCTTTAATCATATTAAAGATAAAATAATAAAATATTAATTCTTGAAAACATTTTTCAAGACTTTATTATTTTAATCTTTTCTTCCAATTTCCTTATTTAATAATCATATTTTTATTTGGATTTGAAATTTAAAATTCAATTTTAAATTCCGACTATTAATTAGTAATTCCATTAATTACTAAATTAATATCCAAAATTCAATTAATCAATCCAATTGATTAATTTAATATATTCCTTTAATTGACATCTAATCAAATTAGATTTGTCAATTAATTCTAACTCTTTAGAATTACTATTTGAATTTTACCTTCATTCAAAAATTGGTGTGACCTTTTAGGTTCACAATTAATACTAGTAGTGGGTTTACAACTCTTTGTAATTTGAGTTATTCATATTAACTCTTATTCTTGAATGAACTCTTTAATTCAAGAACCCACATATCATGGGAACATCTAGCAAGTAGCATGAATCTAGTATTAAGTGAATAGCGAGTAAACCTATTTCGATTACAACTCCGTACATGTAAAATCCTTTCGACATCCAATTTCCCGATTAAATCTTTGGGTATGATTTTGTCGAAACCCAAATTGATTTAATAACTATGATTCCATTTCAAGTTTAGTAATTCGTTTATGAATCTCTATTCATCCCGCCTTGGCCAAGGACTTTGAATTACTAACTATGAAACACATAAAAAATTCACTTATCTTCATAAGTGTCGAATCCTTCGTTGGCCACTAACAAACTTCCATACATATTAATATAATACCCAAAATATCACTTTATACGATTGTGCTAGCAATCAAAAGGATAAATCAAAGTAAAATATAATATGCACAAAGTTACCATTGTGCCTCAAGTCTAAGGATTAGTCATGTACTATTGTAACATGAAAATTTTTATTCGACATTTAAACTTTCATTAAGAATTTTCATACGGTCATGTTCAGTGAACTTGTTCTCTAACAAGCACCCACATATATGTATTTGCGTCTCACTCTACTGTTGATGGAATGCAACATTCTTATCTAATAAGCATACATACTATGTGCAAGTCTTTTCCAGATTTATTCGATATCCCATCTCGAAACATCCAACGACTTGGAACTGTATTTAAGATCACAACTTTCAAGATATGTTCCATGATCACCATCTCTATGAGCAACCATATCTTATAGCTATAAGTGATCTAGGGACTTTATCTTAAGTGCAAATATATGATAAATGCTTACTCTTAAAATAAAGTAATGCCTATTATTCAATATAATTCCAATAGATTGTATTTACAAGTAGAATACATCCAATCAGATTGGAACGCTGGGTATACTACTCTAACAATCTCCCACTTGCCCTAGTTCCAATCACTCATGTATCTTAGATCCATCTTCTCAAGATGTCCTTCGAACACTTTCTGTGATAAAGGCTTAGTTAAGGGGTCTGCTATATTTTCTGCTGAGTCGACTTGATCCATTACGACGTCACCTCTATCAATGATTTCTCTAATCAAATTGTATCGTCTCATAATGTGTTTGGATCTTTGATGAGATCTTGGTTCCTTTGCTTGCGCAATAGCCCCATTGTTATCACAATAAATCGTTATTGGATCAACAACAGATGGTACAATACCCAACCCTTGGATGAAGTTCCTTATCCAAACATCTTCTTTTGCAGCATCAGATGCAACAATATATTCAGCCTCTGTTGTAGAATCAACAGTAGTTTCTTGTTTGGAGCTTTTCCAACTAACTGCTGCTCCATTCAGAGTGAATAAGTATCCAGACATGGATTTATAGTCGTCTTTATCGGACTGAAAACCAGAATCTGTAAAGCCTTCTAGTTTCAATTCTCCATTGCCATATACCATAAAGATATCCTTAGTCCTTCGTAAGTACTTAAGAATCATCTTAACGGCTTTCCAGTGTTCTTCACCTAGACTGATATCTACTCGTTACACTTAGTGCATGAGCAACATCAGGTCTTGTACATAACATCGCATACATAATGCTACCAATAGCTGATGCATAAGGTATATGATTCATCCGTTCTCTTTCTTCAGGTGTCTTTGGAGACATCGTCTTAGAAAGAGAAACCCCATGATTCATTGGAATATATCCACGTTTGGATTCTTCCATACTAAACCTTTTTAGTTCCTTATTTATGTACGTCGACTGGGATAGTCCGATCATCCTTTTAAATCTATCTCTATAGATTTTTATCCCTAGGATAAAGGATGCTTCTCTTAAATCTTTCATGGAGAATTGTTTAGACAACCATGTCCTTGTTGACTGCAACATCCCTACATCATTCCCAATGAGTAAGATGTCATCAACATAGAGAACAACAAATGCAACTGCATTCCCACTAACCGTATTATAAACACATGGTTCATCCGGATTCTGATGAAAGTCAAACGTTTTGATCGTTTCATCAAACCGAATGTTCCAACTCCTCGAAGCTTGTTTAAGTCCATAAATAGACCTTTGAAGCTTACAAACCATTTGTTCGCTCCCACTGGATATAAAACCCTGCGGTTGTTTCATATAAATGTCTTCCTTAATGTTTCTATTAAGAAAAGCAGTTTTTACATTCATTTGCCATATCTCGTAGTCATAATACGCAGCTATGGCTAGCAATATCCAAATAGATTTAAGCATTGCTACTGGTGAAAAAGTTTCCTCATAATCAATTCCTTGTTTTTGAGTATAACCTTTAGCAACCAGTCTTGCTTTAAAAGTATTTACTTCTCTATCTCCCCCACGTTTCCGTTTGTAAACCCATTTACAACCTATGGGTACAATACCCTGTGGTGGTTCAACCAAAGTCCATACTTTGTTTGAATACATGGAATCTATCTCGGATTGCATAGCTTCTTGCCATTTATCTGAGTCAATGTCTGACATTGCCTCATCATAGCTTATTGGATCATTTTCCAAAAGGAGTCCCTCTTCATTGTTCTCTAACAATAGGTACAGCCTCTCAGGCGCCCTAGAAATCCTTTCAGATCTCCGAAGAGGTTGTGTTACAGATGGTCCAGTCTCTACTGGTATGTTATTTGTGGTACTTTGTGGAATTTCTTGTGGTTCTTCATTAAGTTCTACAACTCCGCTATTCTTTGAGAGGAACTCTTCCTCTAAGAAAACAGCATTCCTCGAAACAAACACCTTTTGTTCAGAGGGGTCATTGAAATAGTATCCAATAGACTCTTTTGGATACCCCACAAATTTACATAAGATGGATCCCATATCCAACTTACCTCCCACTAACTGCTTTACATAAACAGTACAACCCCATTCTTTCAAATATTTGTACGAGGGTGTTTTGCCACACCATATCTCATAAGGTGTGCTGGGTACAGCTTTACTTGGCACTCTATTCAAAATATGTTCTGTTGTTTTTAAGGCATAGCCCCAGAATGAAAGAGGTAAACTAGTGGAACTCATCATTGATCGAACCATGTCCAACAATGTTCGATTGCTCCTTTCAGAAACCCCATTGAGTTGTGAAGTTCCAGGAGGTGTCCACTGTGAAATAATCCCATTATCTCTTAAATAATCAAGAAACTCATTGGTCAAATATTCACCTCCTCGATCCGATCGAAGAACAATAATACTACGACCAATTTGTTTCTCCACTTCACTTCTGATTTCTTTGAACTTTTCAAATACTTCAAATTTGAACCTTAATAGGTATACATAACCATACCTTGAATAATCATCAGTAAAGGTTATGAAATAGTGGTAGTTCCCCTTGGCACTTACATTTAGTGGTCCACATACATCTGTATGGATCAAATCCAATAGACCTTTAGCTCGCTCCACTTGTCCAACAAATGGTGATTTAGTCATTTTACCTTTAAGACATGACTCACAAGTAGGCAACCTTTCCTCTCCCCTAAGGTCGAGTTTTGGTCCCAATTTGTGAATCCTCTTTTCAGATATATGACCTAATCTAGCATGCCAAATTGTGAATGAACTATGATTATTAAATTTCCTTTTATTTTGTTGAATGGTTAGGATGGGACTTTGTGGTGTAATGGTATATAAACCATTTGTTAAATTTTCGGAATATATAAAAGTTGTGTCTTTGAAAATGGAACATTTTCCATTCTCAATTACGAACTTAAAACCTTCTCTATCCAATTCTGGAATAGAGATTATGTTTCTTATAATATCCGTAACATACAAACAATTTGTCAAACATATTGTTACACCATCTCTTAAAGCTAGATAAACAGTCCCAATAGCTTTGGCAGCAACCCTTGCCCCATTGCCCATCCTTAGGATTGTTTCATCATTTTCTAGCTTATTACTTCTTGCCATCATTTGCAAATCATTCCAAATATGTGAGCCACAGCCGGTATCCAATACCCAAGAAGAATCGTTAACTGATAAGTTAACTTCAACAAAATACGTTCCTGAACTTTTCAGGTTTGCAAGATACTCCTTGCAGTTCCTCTTCCAATGCCAAATTTTACCACAATGATAACATTTATTGGGTTCAGTTAATTTGTTTTGTTCAAGGATACTTGTGATTGGATTTTTAGCCATTTTAGTAGAGTGATCTACAAAACAAACGAAGCAGAAAATAATCAGACTATGGAATTTATATTCATTTAATATTAGGTCTTTAACATTAAATGTCTCCCACTATTTTAATTAAAACCCTATTTTAATTATGAAAATCAAATTTTCATAGTGGGTTTGAAGTCCAAAATAATTTTTTCATATCCCAATTTTATGAGTACTCATGAAACAATTATATCGGTAGTCAACTTTTTGACAATTGTATCACTATACAACCTTCAAGATGTTTTGCCTCACTTTTCCTTATATACCTCAAATTTTATGACCGTATATATTACTCAGTGTCAAATCAAACCCATCAAACATTCATGATAACGGCCCACCAGAATGTCCCACGACTCATGGTCAACACAAAGAGGAATCCGTTTCACGAGTATCACTATACTTAGTAGGGATCACAGCTTTCGACACAAAACCACCCCACGACTCATGGTCGGTGATAAAGCATCGTAGCATCTCATGTCGTCTACTTTTGATGGAAGGCTTGGATTAATAAGTTCCAACTTATTTTTATCCATTATTGATTTGATATAGAATTAATCGAATTAATTCTTTAGGGTTCCTTAGATCTCATCGATTACCATCTTTATGTTTATTTACCGCATTATTCATCGCATGGATCACAAGCATAAATAAACCTAACATACATCTAATGCATGCATACGGTGGGATGATCATGTCCTTGCCTATAGGACCCATTCGAGCCAAAATGGGTCTATGCCTATGTACGTGATAAAATAAATAGAACTACTTCTATTACAATTTATTTTATCTACCCGTACAAGCACAGGCCTTCGAGATTTACAACTTGTAAAATTACCCACACAGACGTGGGCCTTTTGCATCGAACGGTCTCCACCTTGATCTTATCTTTTAACGATACAAATTCCGTTCAGTCACATTGAATAAAATGCAATCATTCATCCATATTAAATGAAACATTCAAATATTCAATCATATTGAAAAATGCAACATTCAATCATGTTGAATAAAAGACTCATGATCATCCCTAAGTTAAAACATTCATCACATGAATTAAAACATAAAAGGCTCATTCCACCTGACACGGCCCGTGTCAGAGGTCGTGTCACTTGACACGGCCTCTGACACGCCCGTGTCAGAGATCATGTCAATATGCCGAGAGCAACTTTGAACAGCATTTTTAGTCACTCAACCTAACACGGCCCGTGTCAGGGGTCGTGTCATCTGACACGGCCTCTGACACGCCCGTGTCGGAGGTCGTGTCAGCTAGGGTTTAGGGTTTAGTAAATCAAAATATATTTTATTTATTTAGGTTAATTCGATTTACAATTATATCTATTTTGTTTTGAATATACATAATTTATCTAAGAATAGTGAACTTTAAAAAACATAACGTTGCACTTTATAAAATGACCCATTGCACTTTATCAACATACCCCACAAAATTAATGTTTTGGTTTCGACTTTACAATATAAAAAAAAAAAACAAAATAACAAAACAATCGAATTAAATAAAAATATTATAATTATATATTTATGTTTAAATATATTGTTATATTCAGTCAAATACAATGATTAAAAAAATATTAACATGCGAATATATTTTCATAATAAAAAGTAACAACTTATTTCAACTCTTTAGGTTAATTATATGTACAATTAAATCTACGAAATCTAGTTTACAAAAACACATAATTTATATGTGATCATATTGTTGAGTTCGCCTGTACCGTACGGGTTATACGCAGCAAAAATTATGTTTCAAAAACAAGTATTTATCATATAAATACTCAACCCATACATACATATAGAGAATTAACCGATCGTCATCATTTAAAAACATGTAATAATACAAATTATGATTTGTTGTAAGTAATTTCGAAAATTACCTTAGTTCTTGAACTCCTTCAAAAACCGATGATGATTGAGGAAATCAATTCCCGGTTTGGTAACGTCAACTCCTTGATGTTACTCGCTTTAGGAATTCAAATGTCTTCCCTCTAATCGTATCCACCTTTTGAAGTCCGGTTCCGACAATAGTTCCTTCGCTAGTAGAAACTACTCGATTATTTAATAAGTATGGAATATATATATTTATAAGAAAATTTTCAAGAACTCTTTCTTGATATATCACTCAACTCTTTGAATGTATTTTTCTATTGGAAGAACTTAGTTCAAAACTTAGCAATTTATGTGCAAACATTTTGCACCTATTTATACTAAACATTTTAGCATAAAATAATCAATATTTGATATTTATTTAATTTTAAATAAAATCAGATTTTATTTAAAAATTCATACCAAATATTTACTTTTAATTAATAATGTGGAGTGGTTTATAACCACCATCAACCACCATTATTTTGTCTCTCAATTATTTGAATCTTTAATCATATTAAAGATAAAATAATAAAATATTAATTCTTGAAAACATTTTTCAAGACTTTACTATTTTAATCTTTTCTTTCAATTTCCTTATTTAATAATCATATTATTATTTGGATTTGAAATTTAAAATTCAATTTTAAATCCAACTATTAATTAGTAATTCCATTAATTACTAAATTTATATCCAAGATTCAATTAATCAATCCAATTGATTAATTTAATTTATTCCTTTAATTGACATCTAATCAAATTAGATTTGTCAATTAATTCTAACTCTTTAGAATTACTATTTAAATTTTACCTTCATTCGAAAATTGGTGTGACCTTTTAGGTTCACAATTAATACTAGTAGTGGGTTTACAACTCTTTGTAATTTGAGTTATTCATATTAACTCTTATTCTTGAATTAACTCTTTAATTCAAGAATCCACATATCATGGGAACATCTACCAAGTAGCATA
This sequence comes from Striga hermonthica, assembly GCA_902706635.1. NCBI lineage: Eukaryota > Viridiplantae > Streptophyta > Magnoliopsida > Lamiales > Orobanchaceae > Striga > Striga hermonthica. Next base: position 27,906,377 of record CACSLK010034598.1, read on the forward strand.
AATCTAGTATTAAGTGAATAGCGAGTAAACCTATTTCGATTACAACTCCATACATGTAAAATCCTTTCGACATCCAATTTCCCGATTAAATCTTTGGGTATGATTTTGTCGAAACCCAAATTGATTTAATAACTATGATTCCATTTCAAGTTTAGTAATTCGTTTATGAATCTCTATTCATCCCGCCTTGGCCAAGGACTTTGAATTACTAACTATGAAACACATAGGAAATTCACTTATCTTCATAAGTGTCGAATCCTTTGTTGGCCACTAACAAACTTCCATACATATTAATATAATACCCAAAATATCCATTTATACGATTGTGCTAGCAATCAAAAGGATAAATCAAAGTAAACTATAATATGCACAAAGTTACCATTGTGCCTCAAGTCTAAGGATTAGTCATGTACTATTGTAACATGAAAATTCTTATTCGACATTTAAACTTTCATTAAGAATTTTCATACGGTCATGTTCAGTGAACTTGTTCTCTAACAAGCACCTACATATATGTATTTGCGTCTCACGCTAATGTTGATGGAATGCAACATTCTTATCTAATAAGCATATATACTATGTGCAAGTCTTTTCCGGATTTATTCGATATCCCATCTTGAAACATCCAACGACTTGGAACTGTATTTAAGATCACAGCTTTCAAGATATGTTCCATGATCACCATCTCTATGCGCAACCATATCTTATAGCTATAAGTGATCTAGGGACTTTATCTTAAGTGCAAATATATGATAAATGCTTACTCTTAAAATAAAGTAATGCCTATTATTCAATATAATCCCAATAGATTGTATTTACAAGTAGAATACGTCCAATCAGATTGGAACGCTGGGTATACTACTCTAACACATATAAAGTGTTGCACTTTATATATCAACACACCGCACTCTATAAAGCAATATGTTGCACTTTATAAAACAACATTTTGCACTTTATCACCACATTTCGCA
>CACSLK010034598.1:27914670-27927200 GCA_902706635.1 Striga hermonthica
TTATTCCGAACGTAAACGGTACGTCGAAAATATTTTTCGGTAATTCCGACTGAAATAACTGAAAATAATTAATTCCGAAAAAATAATATCGGAACTAAAATATTATTTATATTGATAAAAAGTCGGGATATTACAGTTTCACTCAAAATCAAATCCTCTCAAAACAAGTTCTAATACCACATCCACTCCAGAATTTCCAAAAGAAGACAATATACCATATATTACTACAAAAAACAGCACTTACTACACAAAACAGAGTTTAACAAATGTTTGTTAACACAACACACAGGTTACACAAACATCAACTGCCCAAAGAAGTTCATAACCCAACAAAACAAGAGGTTTAACTCCAAATCAAATCCTCTCAAAACAAGTTCTAATACCACATCCACTCCAGAATTTCCAAAAGAAGACAATGTACCATATATTACTACAAAAACAGCACTTAGATCGCAAAACAAGCCTTCAACTGTTCAAACTTCTTAAATCTGTGACAAATGTTTAAACTTCTTCTGGTTAGAGTCATCAACTGGAGGACCTCTTGTTCTTCCCTTCTTAAGTTGATCCCACATTGATGGTCCTTCAATGTTTGTGTTTGTGGTTGTTGTTGTATTGGACTGAGACATTTGTGTGAGAATGGGTACCTCAATCTCTTCAGCTTCTTCAAAAACAGGGGGCAATAATGTTGGATGTTGTTTTTGTTTCTTTGTCATGTGCACTGAGCCTCCAACACCATCCTATATGAGATTGAAGTAATACAGAGAAAATTAAAATACAAAGAAATAATATCACAAAGTTGAAGTAATACAGAGAAATTTAAAATAACAGGTTTTGAATTTTACCCTAGACTCCAATGCAGCTGTGGATGTAGGAGGTGGTTGAACATCATTTGAACTCATCCCAGCTTCTTCATTGGAGGCTCTCCTATCACATGTTTTGCTATTATGGCCCACAACACCACATTTCTTGCACTTCACACTCTTTTATTGCCTTCTAAGTCTCTGACCATCCATTACCTTGCCTTGTTTTTTCTTCTTACAAGGTCTCTCATCACTTTCAAGTCTTCTAGAATTACCTGGTCTTCCCACACCTCTGCCAAAGTTTGGAGGCAATGGTGGAATATACAAACTCTTATCCCACAGCATCTCACCATTAATGCCCATTATAGCTGGTCCATAAACTTTGTTATATGTATCAACAAAATAACAATTGGCAACATGATCAAATGGGTCCATTTTGGCCAAAAACATAGCACTACAAGCATGTGGGCAAGGTATTCCAGTCAAGCCCCATTTTCTGCAAGTACAAGTTCCTAGATCAAGATTGACATTAAATTGCCCACCATTGAAACAAGAGACCTCCCAGTTTGCATGATCACACTTCAGAGGAATACAATTACCCACCTGTTCAATATTCCCTAAAAGGATGTCCTTAATTTTTGGACACAACCCATCCTTTCAAATTTTTGCAGCCTTATCCCTATTTTTTTGAAGCCTAGTGATTAGATATTGCCTAATCCACTCCAACATAGTTAGCATAGGTTTATCCCTGGCCTCCAGTATGTTTCCATTAAATGTCTCACAGACATTATTTAGTACCATGTCACAGTTGGAGCCTTCACTGAAATGTGACTTGCTCCACTCTGATGGTGGTTTGTCACTGAGCCAATCTGCTGCTTCTGGACTTAGTTCCCTCAACTCATCCATGCAGTGGTTGAATTCACCAACAGTAGTTGCCAATGAACATTTCCAAAGAGCCTTCTTGTAATCTAGACCTCTAAAACCAGCATTCTGAAAGTTGTTATGGAGATGTCTCACACAAAATCTGTGGTGACAATCAGGAAAAACAGATCTGAAAGCTTGGATTAGGCCTTTCTACTTGTCTGAAATAAAGGTCCAATCTTGCTGGTTTTGTATTTCTAGGTCATTCTTCAAGAGAATCAAAAACCACTCCCAAGTCTCCCCATTTTCTGAAGACACAATGGCATATGCCAGAGGGTAGTGATTATTGTTTGGATCCACACCAACAGCTACGAGTAAAATTCCCTTATGAGGCCCTTTTAAGAAACAACCATCAACTCCTATGATTGGCGTACAACCTGCTTTAAAGCCTTTCTTAAGTGCACTGAAGAAAACATAGAATCTATTGAACCTCTTCTCACCATTTTCAGCATAATCAGTACCCAAAATAACAGTAGAACCAGGATTTGATCTAAGAAGTTCTTCTCTGTAATCCTACATTTTGGTGAATTGATAGTCAGGGCACCCTTCCACAATCTTTAATGCCTTTCTTCTAGCCCTATAAGCCTGAAACATAGAAACATGGCAACCAAGCTTGTGAACTATTTCCCTCCTCCATGGCTTCACTTTTCTGTTTGGATCAGTCTTGAAATCATCAAGATATCTACCTGTCAGCCAAGGTGCTTTCACATTTTTTACATCAAATGTAGGAGGACAATTGTGGTCATCAAGAAATTTGTGAATCCTGTATGAGGTTAAGTCCTTCACCTGAATCAAATTAATCATCCAAGGGCAATCTTCATAACCACATTTCACATAAACTCTGTACTTATCATTCTTAGTAAACTTCAGAGTCCTTTTAATCTTAATAGCATAAGAATCGACTGCTTTTTTGAATTCAGCTCTGCTGCTAAACAACATCCCAAGTTTGAAGGTGGGATCATAAATCTGAGCAACATTAAATACATGGGCTGATTCACCATTTCCCTCATCATCAGACAACCTATGCTCATTAAAGTCATCTTTGTCATCCACAATGTCATCCTCACTACTCAGAAACCCATCACTATTAGTAGAATCCCTATCAGAATCTCTAGATGAGCCAGCCATATCAAAATCCCTAACATCTTCCCTTGTTGGTCTTTCAACAGATATACCCACACCAGATAGCTCATCAACAGAATGCTCAACTGAAGTTACATTATCAACATGGTGATAAAATAGCTCATCATCATTTTCAGAGTCACTCCCCAAACAATACTCACTATCAACAGACTCTTCAACTTCATTGACAATGTTTTCTACATAAAGATGCAATTCTCTACAAGACAATGCAGCCGTAAAACCCACCAAAAGATCACTATCATCGCAGACAAGACTCAGACGACCATAAAAATCAATCTGAAATTTTTTTCTTTCCAGTACCTATAATCTCATCTGCCAATGTAGTAAAGCGACTTAAGTTCATGTGTACCTTCTCCACATAGTCGAGAACAGTTCTTGAACCCCCAATGTAACTTAAAGTGGGATAGTTCTGGAAGACACCTCCATGATGCACCACGACAGTAAGGGAACTAGAATCCGGGTCTGTGGGCCAAGAAACAACAAATTATTAAACATATAAACAAATACAGAAACTCGATTCAGTAGTGATTTCAAATTACAGAAAGAAAAAACTCACGATATAAAGGAGGTGGTAAGGTGGAGTGTTTCTTATCTCTTTTCATCACCATTTTCGATTCCTGATTGAAGGAATATGGAAGCTTTCGTCTGTTTGATCAATTTTATGTGAGAGGGTCTTTGATCGATTTTATGTGGAAGGATATGGCAGCTTTCTTCTCATTCTTAGGGTTTTTTTGCTTCAGAATGGAGATTGAAAGAGGAATTTTCCCGTGTTCGAATTTTTATCCCCAATTCATTTTTTTTTTATTTTGTTTAATGAAATATGATGTGGATTATATATTTTTTTTTATGTGTTTTTTTTCTACTTTTTTAATATTATTTTTGCATAGTGTCAAAATGGTGGGCCCAGCTTGTAACACATCAGGAGCTGACAAGAAATTCCAGGATGACTAAGCGCCACATAAGCTGCTCCGGGAGCCACATCAGCAAAATGGTCACCGGAATGTGATTTTGGACCAAAATTGCCAAAAAAAAAAAATAGTGTACCATTTATAAACCGGAAACAAATAAAGGACGAAAGTCCAACTAGGAGAAAGTTAGTGGACTAATGGTGCAATTTTTTCCAGATATCAGTCCAATCCAGGTGAAGAACACTGGAAAGCCGTTAAGATGATTCTTAAGTACTTGAGAAGGACTAAGGATACCTTTATGGTGTATGGAAATGGAGAACTGAAACTAGAAGGCTTTACTGATTCTGGTTTTCAGTCCGATAAAGATGACTATAAATCCATGTCTGGATACTTATTCACTCTGATTGGAGCAGCAGTTAGTTGGAAAAGTTCCAAACAAGAAACGATTGCTGACTCTACAACAGAGGCTGAATATATTGTTGCATCTGATGCTGCAAAGGAAGCTGTTTGGATAAGGAACTTCATCCAAGGGTTGGGTGTAGTACCATCTTTTGTTGATCCAATAACGATTTATAGTGATAACAATGGGGCTATTGCGCAAGCAAAGGAACCAAGATCTCATCAAAGATCCAAACACATTATGAGACGATATCATTTGATTAGAGAAATCATTGGTAGAGGCGACGTCGTAATGGAGCGAGTCGACTCAGCAGAAAATATAGCAGACCCCTTAACTAAGCCTTTATCACAGAAAGTGTTTGAAGGACATCTTGAGAAGATAGGTCTAAGATACATGAGTGGTTGGAACTAAGGCAAGTGGGAGATTGTTAGAGTAGTATACCCGGCGTTCCAATCGGATTGGACATATTCTACTTGTAAAAACAATCTTTTGGAATTATATTAAATAATAAGGCATTACTTTATTTTAAGAGTAAGCATTTATCATATATTTGCACTTAAGATAAAAGTCCCTAGATCACTTATAGCTATAAGATATGGTTGCGCATAGAGATGGTGATCATGGAACATATCTTGAAAGCTGTGATCTTAAATACAGTTCCAAGTCGTTGGATGTTTCGAGATGGGATATCGAATAAATCCAGAAAAGACTTGCACATAGTATGTATGCTTATTAGATAAGAATGTCGCATTCCATCAACATTAGCGTGGGACGCAAATACATATATGTGGGTGCTTGTTAGAGAATAAGTTCACTGAACATGACCGTATGAAAATTCTTAATGAAAGTTTATCATGTCGAATAAGAATTTTCATGTTACAATAGTACATGATTAATCCTTAGACTTGAGGCACGATGGTAACTTTGTGCATATTATTTTTTACTTTGATTTATCCTTTTGATTGCTGGCATAATCGTATAAAGGGATATGTTGGGTATTATATTAATATGTATGGAAGTTTGTCAGTGGCCAACAAAGGATTCGACACTTATGAAGATAAGTGAATTTCCTATGTGTTTCATAGTTAGTAATTCAAGTCCTTGGCCAAGGCGGGATGAATAGAGATTCATAAACAAATTACTAAACTTGAAATGGAATCGTAGTTATTAAATCAATTTGGATTTTGACAAAATCATACCCAAAGATTTAATCGGGAAATTGGATGTCGAAAGGATTTTACATGTATGGACTTGTAATCGAAATAGGTTTACTCGCTATTCACTTAATACTAGATTCATGCTACTTGCTAGATGTTCCCAAGATATGTGGGTTCTTGAATTAAAGAGTTAATTCAAGAATAAGAGTTAATATGAATAACTTAAATTACAAAGTGTTGTAAACCCACTACTAGTATTAATTGTGAACCTAAAAGGTAGACCAATTTTTGAATGAAGGTAAAATTCAAATAGTATTTCTAAAGAGTTAGAATTAATTGACAAATCTAATTTGATTAGATATCAATTAAAGGAATATATTAGATTAATTAATGAGATTAATTAATTAAATTTTGGATATTAATTTAGTAATTAATAGAATTACTAAATAATAGTTAGAATTTAAAATTGAATTTAAATTTCAAATCCAAATAATAATAAGATTATTAAATAAGGAAATGGAAGAATAGATTAAAAGAATAAAGTCTTGAAAAATGTTTTCAAGAATTATTATTTTATTATTTATCTTTAATATGATTGAAGATTAAATATTAATAAGAATAAATTAATTATGGTGGTTTGGAGTTGTTAACCAATCCACATAATTAATCTTATTTTTATTAAAACAATAGTGGTGGTTATAAACCACTCCACATTATTAATTAAAAGTCAATATTTTGTATGATTATTTAAATAAAATTTGATTTTATTTAAAATAAAATATATCAAATATTGATTATTTTATGCTAAAATGTTTTGTATAAATAGGTGCAAAATGTTTGCACATTAATTGCTAAGTTTTGAGCAAAATTCTTCCAAGAGAAAATTCATTCAAAGAGTTGAATGATAATACAAGAAAGTGTTCTTGAAAAATTTCCTTATAAATATATATTCTATACTTCTTGAAAAACCGAATAGTTTCTACTAGCGAAGAAACTATAGTCGGAACCAAAGTTCAAAAGGTGGATACGATTAGAGGGAAGACATTTGGATTCCTAAAGTGAGTAACAACAAGAAGTGATCGTTACCAAACCGGGAATTGAATTCCTCATACATTGTCGGTTTTGAATAAGTTCAAGAACAAAGGTAATTTTTATAAATTGCATATCAAATCAAAATTAGTAAAAGTTACTAGATTTTAAATGATGCTTATTCGTTATCTCGTTATACTTATGTACGGAATAAGTATTTATAAGATAATACTTATAAAATTTTAAATTCCGCTGTAAACTTTGTTCCGTACAGTATATCGAACCCAACAGTGGTATTAGAGCCACGTTACGATTAGCATCTTTAAAATCAGATTTTGATTTGAAAAATTATTAAAAACACGAACTGGACTAAAAATCAAATAGAGTATTCGAACACACGAGTCATGCAGGATGACACGACTCGTGTGACAGGTTGTGTGGGGTCACACGACCCGTTTGAGGAGTCACACGAGTCGTGTGATCGGTCGTGTCACCTCACACGGGTCGTGTGAGGTGTGACACGAGTCGTGTGACTTAATATTTTTCAAAATTTTTCATAGTCACTTTTGTATTTTTCACACGAGTCGTGTGAGTGAGCCACACGAGTTGTGTGATTTGTCACACGAGTCGTGTGATTGATTTTTGATCAGAAACGAGCTGTTTTGACTTAATATGAGTCATTACTACATCAACATATTAAATTAGTGAATTTACATGGTTGATTTAGGGATGATCATGAGCCTTTTATGAATGAATGATTGCATGTTTTAATGTTGCATTTTATACAATGAGATTGAAGAAATGTAATTTATCGAGACCTGCGAGTCTCTTGAATTATGATTTGTAAAATTTTAAATTTTTGTATCGTTATAAGATTAGATCAAGGTGGAGGCCGTTCGATGCGAAAGGCCCACGCATGTGTGGGTAATTTTACAAGTTGTAAATCTCGAAGGCCTGTGCTTGTACGGGTAGATAAAATAAATTGTAATAGAAGTAGTTCTATTTATTTGTTTTATCACGTACATAGGCATAGACCCATTTTGGCTCGAATGGGTCGTATAGGCAAGGACATGATCATCCCACCGTCTGCATGCATTAGATGTATGTTAGGTTTATTTATGCTTGTGATTCATGCGATGAATAATGTGGTAAATAAACACACGTAAATATGGTAATTGATGAGATCTAAGGAACCCTAAAGAATTAATTTGATTAATTTTATATCAAATCAATAATGGATAAAAATAAGTTGGTTTTTATTAATCCAGGCCTTCCATCAAAAGTAGACAACATGAGATGCTACGATGCTTTATCACCGACCATGAGTCGTGGGGTGGTTTTGTGTCGAAAGCTGTGATCCCTACTAAGTATAAGAGATACTCATAAGATGGATTCCTCTTTGTGTTGACCATGAGTCGTGGGACATTCTGGTGGGCCGTTATCATGAATGTTTGATGGGTTTGATTTGACACTTAGTAATATATACGGTCATAAAATTGAGGTATATAAGGAAATGTGAGGCAAAATATCTTTAAGGTTGTATAGTTGATACAATTGTCAAAAGTTAACTACCGATATAAATGTTTCATGCGTACTCATAAAATTGGGATATGGAATATTTTTATTGGACATCAAGCTCACTATGAAAATTAGATTTTCATAATTAAAATAGGGGTTTTAATTAAAATAGTGGGAGACATTTAACGTTATAGACCTAATATTAAATGAATATAAATTCCATAGTCTGATTATTTTCTGCTTCGTTTGATGTTTTGTAGATCGGTCTACTAAAATGGCTAAAAATCCAATCACAAGTATCCTTGAACAAAACAATTTAACTGAACCCAATTTTAATAAATGTTATCATTGTGGTAAAATTGGGCATTGGAAGAGGAACTGCAAGGAGTATCTTGCAAGCATGAAAAGTTCAAGGCAATTATTTTGTTGAAGTTAACTTATCAGTTAACGATTATTCTTGGGGTATTGGATACCAGCTGTGACTCACATATTTGCAATGATTTGCAAATGATGGCAAGAAGTAATAAGCTAGAAAATGAAGAAACAATTCTAAGGATGGGCAATGGGGCAAGAGTTGCTGCCAAAGCAATTGGGACTGTTTATCTAACTTTAAATGATGGTGTAACAATTTGTTTGACAAATTGTTTGTATGTTCCGGATGTTATAAGAAACATAATCTCTATTCCAGAATTGGATAGAGAAGGTTTTAAGTTCATAATTGAGAATGGAAGATGTTCCATTTTCAAAGATACAACTTTTATATATTCCGGAAATTTGACAAATGGGTTATATACCATTACACCACAAAGTCCCATCTTAACTATTCAACAAAATAAAAGAAAAATAAATAATCATAGTTCATTCACACTTTGGCATGCTTTATTAGGTCATATATCTGAAAAGAGGATTCACAAATTAGGACCAAAACTCGACCTTAGGGGAGAGAAAAGGTTGTCTACATGTGAATCATGTCTTAAAGGTAAAATGACTAAATCACCATTTGTTGGACAAGTGGAGCGAGCTAAAGGTCTGTTAGATTTGATCCATACAGATGTTTGTGGACCACTAAATGTTAGTGCCAAGGGGAACTACCACTATTTCATAACATTTACTGATGATTATTCAAGGTATGGTTATGTATACCTATTAAGGTACAAATCTTAAGTATTTGAAAAGTTCAAAGAATTCAGAAGTGAAGTGGAGAAACTAATTGGTCGTAATATTAAAGTTTTTCGATCAGATCGAGGAGGTAAATATTTTACCAATGAGTTTCTTGGTTATTTAAGAGATAATGGGATTATCTCACAGTGGACACCTCCTGGAACTCCACAACTCAATGGGGTTTCAGAAAGAAGGAATCGAACATTGTTGGACATGGTTCGATCGATGATGAGTTCCACTACTTTACCTCTTTTATTCTGGGGTTATGCCTTAGAAACAACAGCACATATTTTGAATAGAGTGCCAAGTAAAGTTGTACCCAGCACACCTTATGAGATATGGTGTGGCAAAACACCCTCGTACAAGTATTTAAAAGTATGGGGTTGTACTGCTTATGTGAAGCAGTTAGTGGGAGGTAAGTTGGATATGAGATCCATCTTATGTAAATTTGTGGGGTATCCAAAAGAGTCTATTGGATACTATTTCTATGACCCCTCTGAACAAAAGGCGTTTGTTTCGAGAAATTCTGTTTTCTTAGAGGAAGAGTTTCTTTCAAAGAATAGCGGAGTCATAGAACTTAATGAAGAACCACAAGAAATTCCACAAAATACCACAAATAGCATACCAGTAGCGACTGGACCATCTGTAACACAACCTCTTTGGAGATCTGAAAGGATTTCTAGGGTGCCTGAGAGGCTATACCTATTGTTAGAGAACAATGAAGAGGGACTCCTTTTGGATAATGATCCAATAAGTTATGATGAGGCAATGTCGGACATTGACTCAGATAAATGGCAAGAAGCTATGCAATTCGAGATAGACTCCATGTATTCAAACAAAGTATGGACTTTGGTTGATCCACCACAGGGTATAGTACCTATAGGTTGTAAATGGGTTTACAAACGAAAACGTGGTGGAGATGGAGAAGTAAACACTTTTAAAGCAAGACTGGTTGCTAAAGGTTATACTCAAAAACAAGGTGTTGATTATGAGGAAACTTTTTCACCAGTAGCAATGCTTAAATCTATTTGGATATTGCTAGCCATAGCTGCGTATTATGACTACGAGTGTAATATCCCGATATTTTAATCGGTGTAGATTACGTTTAATTCCGATATAGTAACGTTATTGTTTATTATTTTCGGAATTAATTAAGTTTAGTCGGGATTACCGAAATCTATTTTTAGAGATGTTAAACGGTCCTTGGCCCGACGGGCCGGCCCGTTTAGCCCGGAAAAAAATAGGGTTAGGGCTTTTTATTGGTAGCCCGTTTAAATCAGGGCTTTTTAGGCCCGGACCGTTTAAACCGAAGCCCGTTAGGGCTAGCCCGAAACCCGCTAGGGCTGGCCCGTTTAACTTGAGTTGGGCGTTGTAAATATTAACAACAAGCAAGTAATATACTCTTAGATTCATTGTATATTACAATTTTGCTATTCCACTTCACATATAAGTATGAGCTGTAACGAATTATATTGATTTTGAAAGATAATTATTAACAATATTCTTATTGTACTTCACACCAAAATATTTAACTCAATCAGAACGACTAATAGGAAACAAATGAGACAAAGACCTAACAAATGAAACATAGTGATAGAATTTATAGTGATATAATATCGTAAAAATTTCCAAAGCGTACAAAATAAGTAGTGAAATGGTAATTGTAAGTAATAATTCGAATATTTTTTTCTTTTGAAAAAAAAAAATGTTATTTAAGAGTTTGTAGTATGTGTTTATATATGATGTGTAGTTGTATATATAGAGTGGCAAATACTAAATACCGTTGAAAACAATCGTTAATTAGTCGTTGTAATTTTTTATAATTTTTTTTCTTTTTATTTTTGATATTTTTTGATACATCATTATTATTATTATTATTACTATTTTTAATATTATTATTAAAACCCGTTTAGCCCGTTTAGCCCGAAGCCCGCTAGGGTTAGGGTTAGGTCCTTTTATTGGTAGCCCGTTTAAATCCGGGCTTTTTAGGCCCGAACCGTTTAGCCCGAAGCCCGCTAGGGCTAGCCCGTAACCGCTAGGGCTAGCCCGTTTAACATCTCTATCTATTTTCGACGTACCGTTTACGTCCGAAATAATTTTGGTAATTAAGTATCATGTTTAATTAAATAATTAAACTTAAGTGGTGATTAATTAGTGAATTAATCACATGATTAACCCTAAGTGCCGTGAGTATCAAGTATATTTTTTTCTAAATCTTTAGTAAAAGTCGTAGCCTTTGGTTAAGCCATGAGATTTCTTCAACCTAAGGGAAATATTTTCCTCCAATCAAATGCTAGCATTTGTCAAATGGAGAAGTAGCTTAGTCACCCCTATGGCTCATAATAGTGTAGCAAATGTTGAGGGGAGAAGGTGGCCACGTTGAGCACACTTCATTCTCCCCCACGGCCGTACATCTATATAAGAGTTCACTTGGGAAAATTTTTGTCACTTTCCCTTAGAAGCCATCAGACTATATTCAGCATAAATTACTCCCTATCGCAGCTACTAAATTCAAGCAAAGTTCCCAACAATTTCCCTAAGTTTGCTTCCATAATCGCATGGCAAAGCTTGGCCTATCGCACGGAGTCACGCGAGAAGGGAAGCTACGCTTAAGTTCCGAATTCCGTCGAACGTCAGTAAAGGTATTCTTTTCCTCCTGTTAGAATCAGGTTAATAAGATGATTTCAGAGTTAAATGTTCGGGAAATTCGAGAAAAATTATGCTTTAAGCCGTGCCCTAGGTTCGATTAATTAAGTAAGCTCATACTCGATTTATTTTCATTTCAGTCCGGCAAATCCCGAGTATTCAGCGATGGTTTAACCTTTAATTAATTTTTCATGTTAAGTCTGATAAGTATTGTGGAGTAAAATCGAGGATTGCCGGTGAGTTGGCCAAAGCCGTCACTAGTGCCGATCGCACGTAGCTACAGGCGGCCATGAGGCATGATCTTGTGAGTTGAATATAAATCATGAGCAATTCTGTTCCTTTAGCTCTTATTTGATGTTTAAGGTTCAGTTAAGCAGGATCGGTCGGTATAAGTTGGTGTTATATTCATGTTATGGCTCAAGGGCGCGGGCTGTGCACCTAGCGCATATCCACGGGGCCATAGAAGGCTTGATAGCCTTATCTTTCAATATGGTCAAATTGTCCCGACCAGTTTGTATTTAAAAGATCATATTATGTCAATTTATAGTCATTCAGTTCATGTTGGTCGAAGGATTGTTGAGATTTTTCGAGTTGTGGCCAAGGGCCGAAGGCCTCGCACGTAGCGAGTGCCACGGCCGAGGATTTGGTCCGATCAGCAAGTTTAGTAAATTTTGTTAAAATCAGTTTAATGATCATAGTAGGTCATAATATGTTGATATAAGTCAGTTTGGTCGGAAAATGTTGTCGGACGGTCGGCACGGAGTCGACCGTGGCCGCGCTGCCGCACACAGCGGCAGCAACGCCTCGGCCAGCGCCAGCGTGCCAGACAGCGCGCGCCAGTGCAGCG
>CACSLK010034598.1:27928038-27956659 GCA_902706635.1 Striga hermonthica
GTTTTACATTAGTATGAGTTTCCACGGAGCACAGTGCCTTAGTGCTCACTCCCCAGTTTTATCCTATTTTTCAGGTCAGGATGTCGGCCAGGGAGCGTGACTTGACGGGGCTTGTCGGGACTTGCAGGATATGTGTATATATGTTTTGGACTGTATAACTATGACTTACGCTTCCGCTTGACTTTTGATGACTTATGATGATGTTTTGATATATTTTGACGAACTCATCGTATTTTGACGAACTTTTCAGAAAACACAATTTTTCAGTAACCGGACGTTTTTATTAAATTAAAATAACGGTCTTCTAAATTAAGTAAAGATTTTACAAGGTAGCACCCCAAATCAGTTTCGCAAAGTAAAAATGTTTAGTTTTCAAAGACTTTGCGAATAATTGCGCAACTCTGATTTATTTAGTAAGGTGGGGCGTTACAACGAGATATGGCAAATGGATGTGAAAACTGCTTTTCTTAATGGAAACATTAAGGAAGACATTTATATGAAACCGCCGCAGGGTTTCATATCCAGTGGGAGCGAGCAAATGGTTTGTAAGCTTCAAAGGTCCATTTATGGACTTAAACAAGCTTCGAGGAGTTGGAACATTCGGTTTGATGAAACAATCAAAACGTTTGACTTTCATCAAAATCCGGATGAACCATGTGTTTATAAGAAGGTTAGTGGGAATGCAGTTGCATTTGTTGTTCTATATGTTGATGACATTCTACTCATTGGGAATGATATAGGAATGTTACAATCAACATGGACATGGTTGTCTAAACAGTTCTCCATGAAAGATTTGGTAGAAGCATCTTTTATCCTAGGGATAAAAATCTATAGAGATAGATTTAAAAAGATGATAGGACTATCCCAGTCTGTGTACATAAATAAGGTACTAAAAAGGTTTAGTATGGAAGAATCCAAACGTGGATATATTCCAATGATTCATGGGGTTTCACTTTCTAAGACGATGTCTCCAAAGATACTTGAAGAAAGAGAACGGATGAGTCATATACCTTATGCATCAGCTATTGGTAGCATTATGTATGCAATGTTATGTACAAGACCTGATGTGGCTCATGCACTTAGTGTAACGAGCAGATATCAGTCTAATCCAGGTGAAGAACACTGGAAAGCCGTTAAGATGATTCTTAAGTACTTGAGAAGGACTAAGGATATCTTTATGGTGTATGGAAATGGAGAACTGAAACTAGAAGGCTTTACTGATTCTGGTTTTCAGTCCGATAAAGACGACTATAAATCCATGTCTGGATACTTATTCACTCTGAATGGAGCAGCAGTTAGATGGAAAAGTTCCAAACAAGAAACGATTGCTGACTCTACAACAGAGGCTGAATATATTGCTGCATCTAATGCTGCAAAGGAAGCTGTTTGGATAAGGAACTTCATCCAAGGGTTGGGTGTAGTACCATCTGTTGTTGATCCAATAACGATTTATTGTGATAACAATGGGGCTATTATGCAAGCAAAGGAACCAAGATCTCATCAAAGATCCAAACACATTATGAGACAATACCATTTGATTAGAGAAATCATTGGTAGAGGCGACGTCGTAATGGAGCGAGTCGACTCAGCAGAAAATATAGCAGACCCCTTAACTAAGCCTTTATCAGAAAGTGTTTGAAGGACATCTTGATAACATGGGTCTAAGATACATGAGTGATTGGAACTAGGGCAAGTGGGAGATTGTTAGAGTAGTATACCCGGCGTTCCAATCGGATTGGACGTACTCTACTTGTAAAAACAATCTATTGAAAATATTAAATAATAAGGCATTACTTTATTTTAAGAGTAAGCATTTATCATATATTTGCACTTAAGATAAAGTCCCTAGATCACTTATAGCTATAAGATATGGTTGCGCATAGAGATGGTGATCATGGAACATATCTTGAAAGTTGTGATCTTAAATACAGTTCCAAGTCATTGGATGTTTCGAGATGGGATATCGAATAAATCCAAAAAAGACTTGCACATAGTATGTATGCTTATTAGATAAGAATGTTGCATCCATCAACATTAGCGTGGGACGCAAATACATATATGTGGGTGCTTGTTAGAGAACAAGTTCACTGAACATGACCGTATGAAAATTCTTAATGAAAGTTTATCATGTCGAATAAGAATTTTCATGTTACAATAGTACATGATTAATCCTTAGACTTGAGGTACGATGGTAACTTTGTGCATATTATATTTTACTTTGATTTATCCTTTTGATTGCTAGCACAATCGTATAAAGGGATATTTTGAGTATTATATTAATATGTATGGATGTTTGTCAGTGGCCAACAAAGGATTCGACACTTATGAAGATAAGTGATTTTCCTATGTGTTTCATAGTTAGTAATTCAAAGTCCTTGGCCAAGGCGGGATGAATAGAGATTCATAAACGAATTACTAAACTTGAAATGGAATCATAGTTATTCAATCAATTTGGGTTTTGACAAAATCATACCCAAAGATTTAATCGGGAAATTGGATGTCGAAAGGATTTTACATGTATGGACTTGTAATCGAAATAGGTTTACTCGCTATTCACTTAATACTAGATTCATGCTACTTGCTAGATGTTCCCATGATATGTGGGTTCTTGAATTAAAGAGTTAATTCAAGAATAAGAGTTAATATGAATAACTCAAATTACAAAGAGTTGTAAACCCACTACTAGTATTAATTGTGAACCTAAAAGGTCACACCAATTTTTGAATGAAGGTAAAATTCAAATAGTATTTCTAAAGAGTTAGAATTAATTGACAAATCTAATTTGATTAGATATTAATTAAAGGAATATATTAAATTAATCAATGAAATTGATTAATTGAATTTTGGATATTAATTTAGTAATTAATAGAATTACTAATTAATAGTTGGAATTTAAAATTGAATTTTAAATTTCAAATCCAAATAATAATTAGATTATTAAATAAGGAAATGGAAGAATAGATTAAAATAATAAAGTCTTGAAAAATATTTCAAGAATTATTATTTTATTATTTATCTTTAATATGATTGAAGATTAAATATTAATAAGAATAAATTAATTATGGTGGTTTGGAGTTGTTAACCAATCTATATAATTAATCTTATTTTTATTAAAACAATAATGGTGGTTATAAACCACTCCACATTATTAATTAAAAGTCAATATTTGGTATGATTATTTAAATAAAATCTGATTTTATTTAAAATAAAATATATCAAATATTGATTATTTTATGCTAAAATGTTTAGTATAAATAGGTGCAAAATGTTAGCACATTAATTGCTACGTTTTGAGCAAAATTCTTCCAAGAGAAAATTCATTCAAAGAGTTGAGTGATAATACAAGAAAGTGTTCTTGAAAAATTTCCTTATAAATATATATTCTATACTTCTTGAAAAACCGAGTAGTTTCTACTAGAAAAGAAACTATAGTCGGAACCAAAGTTCAAAAGGTGGATACGATTAGAGGGAAGACATTTGGATTCCTAAAGTGAGTAACAACAAGAATTGATCGTTACCAAACCGGAAATTGATTTCTTCATACATCGTCGGTTATGAAGGAGTTCAAGAACAAAGGTAATTTTTATAAATTACATATCAAATCAAAATTAGTAAAAGTTACTAGATTTTAAATGATGCTTATTTGTTATCTCGTTATACTTATGTACAGAATAAGTATTTATAAGATAAATACTTATAAAATTTTAAATTCCGCTGTAAACTCTGTTCTGTACAGTATATCGAACCCAACATTATTCCACCATCATATCATTTCATATATTTCACCATCATCAGTATCATACGGTTTATGATTTTCACACTTTTAGTGTGATGCATTTACCATTTACAAATTTATTCTCCCCGAAATCTTAACAGATCCCTGATCTGTATTTTCAGCACTGAGTTTCTCGAGGGAAGTCCATATAATCTCTAATTCTTTCTTGATTTAAACATATAATAAGTGGACTTTGAACTCATATCACTTGCAATGTGCACATTTTTCTTTCAAGAGTTCATCATATTAGCTGAGTATATTACTAGCTATATCACCTTCATATGACATTTATTTTCATTCTTTCATAATCATCTTGTGTCATTCTTTGATCAAATCATTTTGTAACTTCAGGTTACTGTCATATACACATTCTTTGATCAAATAATATCGTAACTTCAGGTTATGAATCACACATGTGGCTATCTAGTGGATCCATAATATCTAGTAGCACATATGGTGGGGTAGTGGGCCCATATATATCGTTCCCCTTTCATACTCAGTTTGGTCAGATATCGATTCACAAATATTTAGCTAGTAATAATTTTACCAATCGAGAACAAAGTATCTCATATCACAAAGAATCATTTAATCATGCAAATCATCATCATTTATATCAGTAAACATCACAATAATTTGTTATGACCCATTTATCACAAACATATCACATCAGCTTTCGGCGGCAATAAATGCACTTCAAGTGCATATTCAGACTCGCAATAATTTAATTCAGAATCGTATCACATGCGTATCATTCCTTTTGTAGGACAAACTCTCTGTTTTTAGAGTTGTATAACATACGCATCATTTCTATAAATTATCAGCCAATCCATTCAGTATTTCTGAACAAAGGTCCGAGTTTACAAATGGATTTAGCGCTCTCAAATATCCGTAAATATTATCCATTTGTTCCAGTAAATATCATAAAAAGGATTTATCGGTCTCGAATAGAAAGAATGAGGGTGTTAATGATTAATGATAATCCAAGTGATATTCGATGGTTGATTGAAGCAAAAGTTCAATTATCAGGAGAGTTTCCGAATTCATACAAACATATGCCAGGTATGGGTAAGAGTAATTTTGCAAAGAAACGAAGAGCAAAAAGATTAGGTGCATGCTTCAAATGTGCTCGATGGACTTGTGACACACGATGTAAATCAGTGGGGTTCGTGTCCAAAAATCAAGAGGATAAAATAGCATTTATAAAGGATGGATTGAGTAAGGAGTCTATGGATCAAACGATTCAACAGATTCTTGAGACACATCCTAGTGGGTATGTGCATCGTGAGCTTCTGTCTCTATGGA
Organism: Striga hermonthica; assembly: GCA_902706635.1. Classification (NCBI taxonomy): domain Eukaryota; kingdom Viridiplantae; phylum Streptophyta; class Magnoliopsida; order Lamiales; family Orobanchaceae; genus Striga; species Striga hermonthica. The sequence continues at coordinate 27,933,116 of CACSLK010034598.1, forward strand.
TTCGTTTCAAAAATGAAGAGGAACGATATAGTCTCGAAAATATTGTTTCAAAAGATCAAGTTTGTAAAACTAGTCTTTTTATTACGAAAAATCATACTAATGAAGTTTAGTAGTTACACTGTAATTTTCAGAAAATCTTATAGTTGCCAACATATAAGATTTATTTTAAATCCAGCACCTTGTCTATCAGTTACAATTGTCAGAAGAAAACAGTAAGATTTTTATCGTTTGGTAATACTTTCCTTTTTAAATAGCATGTCGTTCATCATAATCTTATGCCTCACAAAACTTTGAAAAATTTCATTTATCAATAAATAGATGGATGTTTCAGAGTCTTCGCAAGGTAATAAATTTCTTCAACCGATCAAAACCATATGTGTTCTTGGTGGTTCTAGACTGGTAAGTTGTTCTCAAAATGTTCATATTGTGAGTCAATTAGTAAGGGATATGAGAAATCAAAAAATCAATTTAGTATATGGAGGGACTAGCAACACTTTCTTTGATAATCTTTTATTGGCTGGAAAATGTTTTGAGATAGAAGTGAAAAGTATCATACCTTTTCATAGGCTTAACAAGGGTCGTCAAGGATTCCATATGCATGATGCTAACTCATTCTATTTATTATTGTATGATGGATATGGTGAACAAGAGCGACGCATTTATCATTCTTCCAGGCGGTTATGGAACGCTAATGACAATGTTCACCATTGCTTCTTGGGCAGAATTGAAACTTCATAACAAGCCCATCAGTTTATTGAATTTTAATAACTTTTTACATGGTTTTCTTGGATTTTTAGACCAAGGAGTATATCAAAATTTTATATCTCCTCCAACGAGAGAAGTATTCAAATCTGCAGATACGTCTGCTGAGCTTATCAAAAAAACTTCAAGAATGCATCACATTTCAATATTATGTGGAAACACAAGGAGTCAAGCAAAAAAGAGCTTTTGATCCCTTAGATCTCTCATTATGAACCCAGATAATAACTCTGTGTGGTAGAGTTACGGAGTTTTATACTCTCGAGACGCACCTTTCTTTTATGGGTTCTATTATGTAATATTTGCGTATTTCGTATTTATCGAGTATGTACTGCCTCTTGTCCATGTTTCCATCATATGAACTTTCTATACTTGTTTCCCAATAATATAATGTCAATTTCGCCTTTCCACAAGATAAGTGTGTAGTACTTCATGACTACAACTATTGTCATATGTGCTTCTTCTGGAGCACATTATTGTAATATTTACATGATATCGTTTTTATCAATGTGATCTTGTCACCAGATCTCTTTCGTTGATTTTTGCCTTTCTTTTTCCCCCATATTAGGTCTTTTATTTCATTTTTAGTTCGTTTAATGTTTTGTTGTGTTTTTCCTTTATTTTGAGTTTTCTATTTTTTTCGTTCATTTCCCGGCTTTCTCCATTTTCCTTCTCGTTTTTAGTGTGTAGGTCGGATGCTTCATGAGGACAGGATTTGAGGAAAATATTGTTTGGGCAATCATAATTAAACAAAAGGGTTTGTTGGCGACGCATAGAAAAAAACAAAACTCAATTCCGAGTTCGGACGAGCTCAAACGAGCAAAAAACGCAAAGTTGTGTAGAACAGCCCCACACCGCGCCCGTGCCGAGGCGCGACACCTGACACGACCCGACTAGAGAGCTTTCCAGGCACCGCTGCAGCGCGGTACCCCTCGCGCTGTGGCGCTCTGTGCGACCCGACTTGTTTTTCGACCTGTTTTTGCTCGATTTTCTATCCCTATATGTTTAGGCATGTTCCTAAACCTAGGGGAGGACCCTAAAACTCGTTTTTCTTCAGTTTTTCCTCTCTTCTTCTCCTTTTCTTCTCCTATCCTTCTTCTTCTTCATTTTCCTCTTCTTTTCATTATTCTTTTCCATTTTTTTCTTCTTCTTCTTCTTGTTAGTTTGAAATTAAACTTGCAATTCGAATTCAACTCTTGGATTGGACTGATTGTAAGTTTTTCGTCTAGTGTAATTCATGAGAATGATTATTTGGGGTGAATTGCTTGATTGTGTTGAATTCATGTTACATAACTAATTCTTATTGCTAGGGATAAGGGATGATTGTGCTTATTAAATTTCGTATCTGTCGGGCTTCATTTGTTCATTCTTGTGCGAGTTAATTGATTAGAGATTGATGTATTCTTGCTTGATGGGTAGATATAATCAAAAGTGACACTTCGATCTTGCAATTGGAAACGATTGAATGTTCATTTGTCGAGTTAGAGTTTGTTAATTCTATATAATTAGTTGATTAATCACCTTCTAATTGATTTAGCAACTTTTAGAATCTAAAGGAGAGAAGTCGTAGACCTAGGCTAGAATGAGGTAGATGATATTGTAATTGAATAGTCTACAGTTTTGGATAGAAATACGTGCTTGTCAATGACCCGTCCCTTGTTACGAAAAGTTATAGGGATTGATAATTGGTCTGTGTGTATGCTCGAGCTTGCTTGTCTATGTTCAATCCCTTGTTAGGAAGAGTTATTGGGAGTGAACCGCTAGATGATTTAGCGAGAGCATTAATCTAGAATCGAACGATCAATGTATCGGTTTTGCAAATAGATCTTGAATAAATTATTCCCGATTTTCTAGCTTCTCCAACTTTGTTTCGTTTATAATTTAGGTAGATTATTGTTTTTATATTATTTCTTAGTTGGTAATTATCCTATCCCCAATCTGTTTAGTATGTTTAGGATTTATTTTGCTTTTATGTGCTATCAATATCATTTCTAAATTCCTAACCGCCTTCCTCGAGATATCAACCCGGGGAATGAATCTTTCAATTCGGTACTTGGTAAAAATAACAAACTGTGCTACAACACCATCAACATCAGCCGAGGCCACAAGTCACCCACATTATCAACGGTGATCAAGCCGATCGACACATCCTCACCTGATTAGCGCAGAGATGCTTCTTGTGACTTTTGCAAAAAAAATAAAATGACAAGACAATCACATGTAGTTTTTATTGATCCTTGATCTTCGTGTTTGATCACACCGAAAAAGGATGATATGTGCAAAGATATAATATCTTCTCGTGCAAGAACGACATGCCGATCATTTTTTGTTCCTTAGACATGCTGAATAACTTTTATTTCTGCAAATAGGCAACCGAGTCGATCAAACGACATCATCAAACAACAAATGAGGTCTTTCTATAATGCGTATCTAAATTAGCCTTTTTTTTTTTATACTAGATGTGTATAGGTAAGCAAAGCTACACATGTTCAAATTGTTAGTTTTATTATTTAAATACGATCACTGCACTGTAATATTTTGATAAGATCACTATCATCCCATACAAAATTCCATGACGTTGCAAGAGACAAATTTCTGCAAAGTTGACACCGAAGTAACGCCGCACTTTATCCGGCGATCACAATAGAAAAATGGGCATACCCCAACCAATTAATGGGAAGTGATCTCCTTGAAGATTCATCGGCTTATCGACAATATTTTCTTTTTTCTTACAAAGATAAAAAAGTTCTCTATTCGTCCATGATATTCTTTTTACAAGACAACAAGTGATCTAAAAAATATTTCTCCATATCAACAATTTAAAAGCGGTGAAACCTTTGTAAGGAAAGAGCGATCTTAAACAAGACAACACTTCAATCGATCGACGGTGGATTCTTTCGACTTGGTGACCTTTGCAAAGATGAATGTTCCACAATCCTTCCCTTACGACAAGGCAGCCTCATAAACTAAGGTCGAGCAAAGGTCCCTTTGAAGGCAGACTCTGCATAAGTATTTTCAATCGCCTCTCAATTATCAGCAGCGTTCTCCTACTACACATTCGCTCATAAACATTCATCGCTGAAAGAAATTTTTAAATTAAAGGCAACGTCTTACAAAAGATGTGTTATCAACCACTTTGAGAATAAACGGCGAACATATCAACTTGCTTTGGTGATCAATACACGCTGATCGTCAAATCGAGTTATTCAAAATCAAAAGTGTAATGTATGGTTGTGGAAGCATTTGGGTTATTGAAGTCTTATTTTAAAGTGTCATTTTTTCAACTTTTCATTTCTTTACGTTATCATGGAAAGTTTTATTTTTTTTAAGCAAATTAATGGTAAATTTTAGGGGTGGGCGCGGTTCGGGACAATCCGAGATTTGACTTGTCCTGTTACCCATCCCAAATGGACCAGTATCATTCGGGACCGGGAAAAACATTTAAACTAAACCCAAGAGTATATGTTTCATTAAAATTTAAAATAAACAACCAACATATTGTTTTCATAAATTTGCTTAAAAACAAACACACTATTCAAGTCTTCACTTAAACCAAATTACCATAGAGTGTTGATTCCATAAAAAACACATCTAAGTCATCCCTCACCAGCATCTAAGATCTACCATAAAAAATTGTCTTTCAAATCAAATTACCAAATGCATTGTTTAGTTTGTATCTTTTTTTTAGAATGTTCAGTTTTGGCTTGGAAAATTGGGCTTTTGTTTTTTTTTTTTTATTATTTATTACAAATTTAGAATCCTATTCAAGCTCCAATGCTAAAATGACATATTGTTAATTATGTTAATGGTACCGGGAACGGGACAAAAAATAAAGAAAGCCTTTTCGGAACATTATATTTCGTAACGGTACCATTTCGGTCAGGTTCGGTATGGGAAAATTCGATTTTTTTGCCCACCCCTAGTAAATTTCAAAGAGTAATTTCTTAAGTTTTTCATTTCTTTACATTATGATGGAAGGTTTGATTTTTTTTATGAGCATTAGGCTAAATTTTCTTGCTGTAAGGAGTATATTATCTTCTGATAGGATATTAGGCTAAAATTAATTGATACCCTAATTTTATTTTTTATTTCGTAAAGGTGAAACCTTTAGTAATTATTGGCTTTATCTAATTAAAATATATCAATAATCTAATTTGTATTGTATCGATGAATATGGGTGGTGGGCAGTACTAGGTGAGCGATAGATAGCAATTCATATTATAATAATTAGGCCCTTCTCTAATTTCCACTAATCAACCAATGAACCAATTTCGCGTGTCCCATTCATATTATCACTGACACAAAGAAAAAGACAAGGCAAAATTAGTTAGAAGATCGTATCAAGATTTGGGATAATAAGGTATTTCCACCTAAAAATATCCCGACACATGCAATCTCCACATATTTTAATTAATTAATTAATTTTGAGATTGTGAAACTAACACAAATAATTAAAGTAATTTGACACAAAAAAAATTCCCTGCACATCTTAATAAAAAATATTGGGACACTTTGTATAAATTCTTAGCGTTTTGTAATTTTTTGTGTCTATCTATAGTGTTGTAAATAACTTGGGTAGATCTCAATTTTATTTATATGTTGTACCTAAAAATTTCCGATCACATAGATGACATGGCTCACATTCAGATCTTTGCCCAAAGTGACGAATAAGACCTAAGACACGGAAATCGTATCACGGACAGTCCAAGCAAACACCATTAGAGTTGTCGATCACCCAATCAGCAGGTCAATCGCCCGCGGAAGATTTCTTGGGAAGACTGGCAATCGCCTTTACCATTTGAACACGTACACAAAAAACTGATATCGTCGCCTGAGATATCCAATCAACTTTTGCATGAAAACGCATGGCGCCATCCGACGCCCCTAACTGGAACCCCACATTTAATGTGTTCCCACCTTTTTGTATAAATATCGTTCATCAAACTCGGTAGAAGCAACTCAACACAAGCCAACCCAGGTCACAACAGACCTATCCAAGCAAAATTCATCTACGAAAGACCCCAAAATGAGCAATCACGATCCCCACGATCATCACCACTCCCCCCATACTCCGACATATCTGATATCCAGAAGATGACATACCATAAATCCTCAGTTGTATCCATAATCATACATACTTTCTAATAAAATTCGAAGAAAATATCTTCTTGCCTATCACCACAGCCAATCGGGAAAATTGTTGTCTTGCTTTACTTTTACGCATATTAATTATATTGCGATCTTCATATTCCGTATTATAAAACACCATAATTTTATCATAACCCCCTATTAAACTGCCTTAAAGACGCTTGTCATATTCATTTACATACCACTGCCAACAGACTGACGCTAGAAAGACAACCATCGAGGGTTACATCTGGACCTTACTCGTATACAAAATTAAGTCCCGATAAGTTTTTATCACACACATTCCTTTCATATATTCTATAAACACTTATCAGATGAATGGCAGCACAACCGACTCTCTCATTTATATCATTGGTGGGATGCCTGGGTGACTCAGTCGATACCTTCGCTTCTAATTTCCTTGTAATCTTCTCGACATTTGCCTCAAAATTTCCAAATATTTGCCTTTTGTCCCATCTCCCCAACGAAAAGCCTAGATCTACGATTTTGGGAAAACCCTAATATTAGCCCACCTTCGACAACAATGTGGATTGACTAGACCACCCTCGACAAGAACGTGAGGGTGGATGGTCCATTGGTCATCGAGTAATCTCAACCCACTTAAGGATGGGGTCCCGAGGAAAGATCAGACAAAGATGTCTTCATGAAATCCGACAAGATCCTATCCTCAGGCCCATATCACTACAATCATGCGATTGATTTTGTAACTGTTGGGCGATCACTGAAAGAGTCTTAATCATGGTCACTTCGCTGCCAGATCGACACATTGTGTTAGTGCTGCAAGAGTGTGGGACATGCTAGGAAAGGAACTACAAAGTAAACCTCAACCTAGGTTTGAGATAACCCATCAACATCAGCAGAAGCCACAAGTCGCCCACATTATCAACGGTGATTAAGACGATCGACACATCTACACCTGATCTGTGCAGATATGCTTCTTGGGATTTTCGCACAATATCATCACATGGCAAGAACATCACATGTAGTTTTTATTGATCTTTGATCGTCGCGTTCGATCACACCGAAAAAGGATGATGTGTGCAAAGATATATTATCTTCCTATGCAAGAACGACATGTCGATCAATTTTTGTTCTGAAAACATGCTGATCAACTTTTACTTCTGCAAACAGGAAACCGAGTCGATCAAACGACATCATCAAACAACAAATGAGGTCTTTCTATCATGCATATATAAATTAGCATTTTTTTTATACTAGATGTGCATAGGTATGCAAAGTTACAATTGTTTAAATTGTTAGTTTTATTATTTACATACGATTCTTGCATTGTAATATTTTGATGAGATCACTATCATCCTATACAAAATTCCATGATGTGGCAAGAGACAAATGTCAACAATGTTGACGTCGAAGTAACGCCTCATTTTATCCCGCGATCACAATAAAAAAATTGGCATACCCCAACCAATTAATGGGAAAAGATCTCCTTGAAGATACATCGGTTTATCGGAAATATTTTCTTTTTTCTTACAAAGATAAAAACATTCTTTATTCGTCAATGATGTTCTTTTTACGAGACAACTAGCGATCTCAAAAATATTTTGCCATATTAACAATTTAAAAGCGGTGAAACCTTTGCAAGGAAAGATCGATCTTAAAGAAGACAACACTTCAATCGATCGACGATGGAATCTTTCGACTTGGTGACCTATGCAAAGATGAATATTCGATAATCCTTCCCTTACGACAGGGCAGCCTCATAAACTAAGGTCGAGCAAAGGTCCCTTTTAAGGAAGACTCCGCATAAATATTTTCAATCGCCTCTCAATTATCAGCAGCTATCTCCTACTATACATTCGCTCATAAACATTCATCGCTGAAAGAAAATTTTAAATTAAAGGCAACATGTTACAAAAGATGTGTTATCAACCACTTTGAGAAGAAACGAAAAACATATCAACTTGCTTTGGCGATCAATACACGCTGATCGTCAAAAGGAGATATTCAAAATCACAAAGTGTAATATATGGTTGTGGCAGGTTTTGGGTTATTGAAGGCTTATTTGAAAGTGTAATTTCTTCAACTTTTCATTCCTTACGTTATCTTGGAAAGTTTTATTTTGTAGAGCACATTGATGGTAAATTTTAGGGGTGGGCGCGGTTCGGGACAATCCGGGATTTGACTTGTCCCGGTACCCATCCCGCTTTTATAAACCGATCCGGGATGAGACACCGTCCCAAATGTACCGGTATCATTAGGGACCGGGACCGGGACCGGGACAAAACGGTTTGGGACCAGGACAAAAATTTAAACTAAACCCAAGAGTATTTATTCATAATTGTTTTTATAATTTGATTAAAGCTAACAAACCGATTCAAGTATTCACTTAAACCAAATTTCCATAGAGTGTTGATTCCATTATAACAAGCACATCAATTTATTAAGTTTAAGTCACCCCTCAGCAACATTTAAGATGTACCAAAAAATTTGTCTTTAAAATCAAATTATCAAATGCATTTTTATTTTTTTTTTTTTTTTAGAATATTTAGTTTTGGCTTGGAAAATTGGGGTTTTGTTTTTAGATATTACAAATTTAAAATCCTATTGAAGCTCCAATGCTAAAATGACATATTGTTAATTATGTATGGTACTAGAAAATAATTTGAAATATAATAGTGATGTATAATATATGTACTTATATATTTAATATTTTCTACGGAAAAAATAAAACGGGACAAATAGGACGGTTCTGGACAAAAATATTCAAAACCCATACCGACATTGTTTAAAACGGTTTGGTACAAGGACAAAACAGGACAATCATATAAACTAAACCCAAGAGTACTTGTTTCATTAAAATTTAAAATAAACAACCAACATATTGTTTTCATAATTTCGAAAAAAGACACCGATTCAAGTATTCACTTAAACCAAATTCGCTTAAACACATCAATCCAAGTCACCCCTCACCAACATCTAAGATCTACCATAAAAAATTTGGCTTTAAAATCAAATTATCAAATGCATTGTTCTTTTTTTTTTTTAGAATGTATAGTTTTGGCTTGGAAAATTGGACGTTTGTTTTTGCATATTACAAATTTAGAATTCTATTGAAGCTCCAATGCTAAAATGACATATTGTTAATTATGTAAATAGTAATAGAATACTAATATGAAATATAATAATGATGTATAATATATGTATATATATATATATAAATATAATATTTTATACGAAAAAAATAAAACGGGACAAATGGGAAGGTTTGGGACAAAAATATTCAAAATCGATATCGACAATGTCTAAAACGGTCCAGTCCCGGGAACGAGACAAAAATAAAGAAAACCTTTTCGGAACATTATTTTTCGGAACGGTACCATTTCGGACAGGTTCGGTACGGGAAAATTCAATTTTTTTGCCCACCCCGAGTAAATTTCAAAGTGTAATTTCTTAAATTTTTCTTTTCTTTACATTATGATGGGAGGTTTGATTTTTTATGAGCATTAGGCTAAATTTTCTTACGGTAAGAAGTATGTGATCTTCTGATAGGATATTAGGCTAAAATTAATTGATACCGTAATTTAGTTTTAATTTCGTAAAGATCAAATCTTTAGTAATTATTCGACCAACTTTTGCTTTATCTGATTAAAAGATATCAACCGTCTAATTTATATTGTATCGATGAATAGGGGTGATGGGTAGTAATAGGCGAGTGATAGATAGCAATTCACATTATAATAATTAGACCCTTCTCCAATTTCCACTAATCAACCAATGAACCAATTACGCGTGTCCCATTCATATTATCATTGGCACAGAGAAAAAGACAAGGCCAAGTTAGTTAGAAGATCGTATCAAGATTTGGGATAATAAAGTATTTCCACCTAAAAATAACCTGACACATGCAATCTCCAAATATTTCAATTAATTAATTTTGAGTTTGTGAATCTAACACAGATAATTAAAGTTAATTTGACACAAAGAAATTCCATGCACATCTTAATAAAAAATGTTGCGTAATTTTATGTGTCTATCTATAGTGTTGTAAATAACTTGGGTAGATCTCGATTTTATTCATACGTTGTACCTAAAAATATCCGATCACATAGAAGACATGGCTCACATTCAGATCTTAGCCCAAAATGATGAATACATCCTAAGACATGGAAATCGTATCACAGACGGTTCAAGCAAACACCATTAGAGTTGTCGATCACCTAATCGGCAGGTCGACTGGCCGCTGAAGCTTTTCCATGAAGACTGGGAAAACGCGTGGCTCCATCCGACGCCCCGAGTTGGAACCCCACATTTAGTGTGTTCTCACATTTTTTGTGTATAAATACTGTCCATCAAGCTCGGTAGAAGCAACTCAACACATGGCAACCCAGGTCATATCCGACCCTATCCAAGCAAAATTCATCTACGGAAGACCCCAAAAGGGGCAATCACGATCCCCACGATCATCACCACTCCCTCCATACTCTGACATATCTTATCTCTTGAAGAAGACATACCATAAATCCTCAGTTGTATCCATCATCATATATACTTTCTAATAAAATTTCGAAGAAAATATCTTCTTGCCTATCACCACAACCAATCAGGAAAATCGGTGTCTCACTTTACTTTTTATGCATATTTACTATATTGCGTTCTCCATAGTCCGTATTATGAAAAAGACCATAATTTTATCATAACCCCCCATCAAATTGCCTTAAAGAAGCTTGTCATAATCGTTGACAAACCACCGTGAACAGACTGATGCTAGAAGAAGGACAACCATCAAGAGTTATATCTGGATCTTACACGCATAAAAAATCGAGTCCTGATAAGGTTTTGTCCCACAAAATCCTTTCATCTATTCTCTAAACATTATCAGATGACGGGCAGCACAACCGACTCTCTCATTTCTATCATCGATTCGATGAATGGGCGACTCAACCGACCCCTTTGCTTCTGATTGCCTTGTTATCTTGTCGATATTTTCCTCAAAATATCCAAATATTTGCCTTTTGTCCCTTCTCCCCATGAAAATCCTAGATCTACGCTTTTCGAAAAACCATCATATTAGCCCACATTCGACAACAATATGGATCGACTAGTCCACCCTCGACAAGAACGTGAGGGTGGATGGTCCGTTGGTCATCGAGTAATCTCATCCCGCTTGAGGATGGAGGGGCCCGAAAAAAGATCAGACAAAAATCTCTTCATGAAATCTGACAAGATCCTCTCCTCAGGCCCATAAAAATCCAATCATGCGATTGATTTTGTAGTTGTTAGGCGATCATTGACAGAGTCTTGATAAAGATCTCTTGACTGCCCAATCGCCACGCTGGGTTGGTACAACCAGAAATGGGAACAGGCTAGGCAATGAACTATAATGTAAACCTTAATGTCAGCTGAGGCCACAAATCACCCCCATTATCAACGGTGATCAAGCCGATCAGCACATCCATGCCTGATCTGCGTTGAGATGCTTCTTGGGATTTTTGCACAATATCATCACATGGAAAAGCAGCACATGTATTTTTTTTACTGATCCTTGATAGCTGCATTTGATCACACAAAAAAAGGCTGACATGTGTAAAGATAAAATATCATCCCGTGCAAGAACGACATGCCGATCAATTTTTTTCCCTGTGACATGTTGATCAATTTGTATTTATGCAAATAGGCAACAGAGTCGATCAAACGACATCATCAAACATCAAATGAGGTCTTTCTATTATGCATACCTAAATTAGGAATTTGTTTTATACTAGATGTGTATAGGTAAGCAAAGTTACACATGTTCAAATTGTTAGTTTTATTATTTATATACGATCATTGCACTGTGATATTTTGATGATATCACTATCATCCCATACAAGGTTCCTTGACGCGACAAGAGACAAATGCCCGCAAAATTGACGTCGAAGTAACTCCTCACTTTATCACGTGATCACAATACAAAAATGGGCATACTCAAACCAATTAATGGGAAATGATCTCTTGAGATACATCGGCTTATCAGAAATATTTCTTTTTTTCTTACAAAGGTAAAAATGTTCTCTATTCGTCGATGATATTCTTTTTGCAAGACAACTAGTGATCTCAAAAATATTTCGCCATATCAACAATTTAAAAGCGGCACCTATGCAAGGAAAGAGCGATCTTCATCAACAACACTTTGATCGATCGGCAATGGAATCTTTCGACTTGGCGACCTTGCAAAGATGAATGTTCGACCAATCCTTCCCTTACGACAAGGAAACCTCATAAGAGGCAGACTCTGCATAAATATTATCAATGGTCTCTCAATTATCAACAACGATCTCACATTACACGTTCGCTCATAAACATTCTTCACCGAAAGAAAATTTTCAATCAAAGGCAACATCTTACAAAAGATGTGTTATCAACCACTTTGAGAATAAACGACGGACATATCAAATTGCTTTGGCAATCAATACACATTGATCGTCAAAAGGAGCTATTCAAAGTCTTACTATGTAATATATGGCTGTGGCAGCTTTTAGGTTATTTAAGTCTTATTTGAAAGGTAATTTCTTCAACTTTTCATTTCTTTACGTTATCATGGAAAAGTTTTATTTTGTAGAGCACATTAATGGTAAATTTCTGAATGTCCGGAAGTTGTATATGAATATATCAGCCTTAAGTTTAGATATCTTTCATTGCGACTGGTTTTCATGCAGAATGATCCTGGTTCGTCCTGTAGTGGGATCGCTAAGAGCTAGAGAACAACTCCTTCTCTGTATTCTATGCCGCGTGACGATCATTCTCAACTCGAGATGTTAGAAGGTGCAAAATCAATGGGTGCCGGAGCTGCTACAATTGCTTCCGCGGGAGGATTTTAATGGGGTACTTATTCTAATATTCTATTTATTAATCATCTCGTCATCATGGAATCAGTTCTTTCGAGAATCATCTTCTCTTTTTCCTAGCTCCCATCACAGTGCCCAGTTTGTGCACAGCTAGGATTCAAAGAGTGTGCAATTCAAACATTGGCCTATACCAGAGAATCTTGCTGAACAATGCGCACAAGACTCCAAAAGCGACCTAATGATAGATATCCTGTGAGAGTGCGTGAAGAGGTGGGCGTGGTTCAGGACAATCTGGGATTTGACTTGTCCCGGTGCCTGTCCTTCTTTTATGGACCGGTCTAGGAACAGTCCGGGACGAGACACAAATTCAAATGGACTGGTATCATTTGGGACTGGGACAAAATGAGACAAACATATAAACTAAACCCAAGAGTATTTGTTTCATTAAATTTAAAATAAACAACCAACATATTGTTTCCATAATTTCAATTAAAACAAACACACCGATTTAAGTATTCACTTAAGCCAAATTACCATAGAGTGTTAATTCTATTATGACAAACACATCAATCCATTAAGTTTAAGTCACCCCTCACCAACATCTAAGATCTACCATAAAAAAATTCTTTAAAATCAAATTATCAAATGCATTGTTTAGTTTATTTTTTATTTTTTATTTTTTATAATGTTTAGTTTTGGCGTGGACAATTGGGTTTTTGTTTTTTTATATTACAAATTTAGAATGCTATTGAAGCTCCAATGCCAAAATAATATATTGTTAATTATATAAATGGTACTAGAATAATAATATAAAATATAATAATGATGTATAATATATGTATATATATATACAATATTTAGTACGAAAAAAATAAAATGGGAAAAATGAGACGATTCGACAAAAATACTTAAAATCGATACCGACATTGTTTAAAAACGTACCGGGAACGGGACAAAAATAAAGAAAATCTTTTCAGAACGGGACCATTTTGGTCAGGTTCGGTACAAAAAAAAAAATTGGTTTTTTTGCCCACCCCTAGGGTAAGGAGTTTGATTTTCCTTCCTTAAATTTTTCCTTTCTTTACAATATGATGGAAGGTTTGAATTTTTATGAGCATTATGCTAAACTTTCTTAGGGTAAGGAGTATGTGATCTTCTGATAGGGTATTAGGCTATTGATACCCTAATTTCATTATTTATTTAGTAAAGATGAAATAGTTAGTAATTATTCGACCAACTTTAGCTTTATTGGGTTAAAAGATATCAATGTCTAATTTATATTGTTACGACTTACCATAGCACATAAGTTTGATAATGTTTGCTCAAATTATAATCATAACCACAAAAATATATAAAAATGACGAAAATTAGTCTTGCATTTTCTCCATTATAATCATAACCATGAAAGTATCTAAAACGCTCATCTCTCATCTATAAATATAGGACCCAAGGCTCAATACACTAAACACGAAATAAATATAAAAGAAAAACTGCTAAGTGTTGAAAAAACAAAAAGGAAAAATGAGTAAAAATGACCTTAACTTACTTATGACTGTGCTGGTTTTATCTATTCTGGTTTCTCGAGTTGCTCCTTCAACTTCAGGTAAATCTTCAACTATATTTTTTTTGATTTAAGAATTATTTTCAGTCTTTGTTATTAATTCCATTTTTAATTTATTATGATAAATTTATCAAATCTTTTTCTTTCATATTCAAAAAGAGGATACACACCTAGGACATGGGAAACAAGCTACAAAAGTACGTACGGTACCTTCATCATATTTTTGTCTCACCTTAACTGCATAAAATTTGTGTTTAATGAAATTTGTGCGTTGTATTCTTGTGTTTAAATTCTTTTGTGAAAGTTTGATTAAATTTTAATTATAATCCACAATATTGGTCTCTTTCGAAATAAAACACATGGTACAGTAGCATATATAAAACTTATATACTAATAAGTTGTAAACAAAATAAAAAAACGTAAACTGATCATGAGAGATTATTTTTGTTCTGCCTAATTCTGGTCTTGGATGAATTGCCGTTCGATTCGTCTTGTCGAGGTACTTGCAAAATTTCAATCTAATCAGAGTCTTTTTAACTTTTATTGTTCTATCCAAAGTGATTTGAGTTATTCTCAGTCCGACCTAATTATGGCGCCATACATCACTGTTTTTAGTTTATCCCTTGTTGGACTCTTTTTGTTGAGACAATTGTACCTCTAAAATATCAGCTCAATTGAAGTTTGCTTGCTAATTCTCGAATTAAAATATTTGGGACGTTTTATGTTTTACCCAATACTGTGTCATTTGACATCTGTTTCAGACAAACGATGGATATGACCTCAGTCGAGGATGGTCAAATTTACAAAATTTAAGTCGAATCTGAATCCATTTGGTCGCTCAATATTCTATCTAAATTTATGCATGCAAAATCAACTTTCATTCTGTGTCGAGTTCGTGATAATCTTAAATAGTTCGATCCTTATATGTATTTGACAAATCTGTGCACTATGTTTTATGTCTGTTAAAACATTGATATGGAAAATTAACCCAACATTCTACATGTTTGTTTTGTGGTTATTTGGAATTAAATACTCATATTTATTATTTTGCAATTATGATTAATCTTGATGGTGTCCTAATTTGTATTTTTTAACAGAAACAAATTAATGAAGCAAAATCAATCCCAAGGGCAAGCATTGGAATGAAAAAAATAAAGGTGTTTTCTGGAAGAATGAATGTTGAGATCGATGATTATAATCCTGACCCAGGACCAAATCATCCTGGAAAACCTCCAAATCGTCCACGAAAATCTCCTCCCAAAGGAAAATCTCCTCCCAAAGGAAAATCTCCTCCCAAACGACCTCTTAAAAGTCCACGAAAATCTCCTACCCGTAAAACCTCCTCAACGTCGATGAAGACCTAGAAAAGTGTTTTGTCTTAATTTCTAAATTGTAGCCTCTTTATGGTGTTAAATGAGTTATACATGGAAACTGAAATCCATGGTCTAAGTTTAAAAAGTGTCTTGTCATGTTTACGTGGTTTTATAGAATATTATTAAGTGTCTAATAACTAAGGTCTTGTCGTGTTTATGCTTAAATAGAATATTATTAATCATTAAATAAAAAACTTATATTTTCTGTTGGCCTAATGTCTCTCATCTCTTTAAGTTTTCGAGTGATAATGCAACAATAACATAATGGTTAATGTAAAGTTTGACATAATACATACATGCCAAAATTTTGTGGCACTTTCTAATGATGCACATCATTTGTGTTACCAATTGTGTCAAAAAGTTATGTTAAACTAGCATTATGCTTTTTCAAAGGCATGGATGGATTTTTTTTTTTTTTTCTTTTGAAGTTTTGAGCTAAAAAATACTTTAGTGCATGCTTGGATATACATATATTTAAAAAAAAAAAAAGTCTTAACTCAAAATTTAACTCATATCTCACTATTCTCAATATTATCAATATAATTAAATAATATCAATCACTCATACTTACACATTAAATCAACTATAATTCATTATTCATAAACTCACATAATTAACCAGAAATGATCTAAACTAACTTTTTTAAAATTAACTCTGCTTAACAACCTAATCAAAATGCAATGTATCCATATCCAAGCATGATATGGGATATTGCATATTGGACAGGTTTGCCGGGTCAATTGAATAAAATAAGCCAGTGATCTGGTCGAGACGGACCCTCGCAAGTGCTTGCTTCACCGGGCTCTGGGCAAAGGAAAATATTGTCAAAAGGCATGGTCGTTGAGTCGACCACTTCGTACCTTAGCGACAGCTCAGTGTCCAAAGGCGTCGGAATATATGAGGAAATCTCCAGCACGTGGAAAGAGGACACGCGACGCATAAGGAGTGGTCCAGGGCGATAACGGTTTCTGACATTCCCTGACACATGAAGACGCATTTTCTGACACCAGGATAGTGGTGGCGAGCGATCGTACGGACGAGCAGGAAGTGTAAGAACAATGGTTTGGCATCATGTCCGACAAACCTAAATGTTTTTTAGAAGATTTCTTGTTAAGCAGCTAAAAAAATTAAAGGGAAGTTTTTCTATTTATTTACTTATGATTTAATTAAGTTACTAATATTTATTGTTAATAATTTATGGTATATATTTATTGTAGTATGTCTTATGGAATCCTAATCCTTTAGGAGAAGGATTACATAATAAATATCCTATATATTTACTTACCATATATGCCACATGCCATAATTAGTTCTCTTTTTCTTGTAGGACAAGGAATAAGTGTCAAGAACTATGAAAGGATGAGCAATTCGTGAATAAGGAGTTCTGGACGTTCATGAGAAGATCTAAGGAGGATTTGGAAAGATTCACCACAAGATCTTTGAAGATTTGGAAGATCGGCTATTTTTTTGGAAAGTCATGTTCTTACCAGATTCTGGAAACGCAAGATTCCATTTGAAGCTCAATTCTGAAGATCTCCAAATCACATGCACGAATTCCACATCAAGGAAACTTACCTTACATGAAGGATTTCGTCCAAATCACAAAGCAATCAATTAAGAAGGAAATTGACTCCTAAAAAGAAAGGAAGAACTTGGAGAAGACTCCACCCTAAGGAGTTGTATATATACCATGCTTGATGATCGAAGATATGATGCTGAAATAATTATCTTCCATTCAATATTCGAGCTTCAAGCCTTTTTAGTTTTATTTTGTTCACAGTTCAGTTCAAGGGTTCTTACGTATCCAAGAACTGAAGCTGTTTAGTTTGTTTTTTTTTTTTAATTTCATTCAAAAACTTTTGTGATCAGTACTTAGGGATTAAGTACAGTGGTTAGCTCGAGGGATTCGAGAGATAGAAGTCCACGGGACGTGGCCGGAGAAGTAATTGATAGGATCGTGTGTAGTTGTGGCTAGACTAGAAGGGAGTTCGAGTCGTGTAAGTCCAAACTATACAAGTGTTAAATGTTTATCAATGAAAGAGCTCTGAGGGGAAGTAGACGCTTCCCTGAAGAGTTTTACATCTTCGGTTTATTGCTTCTGCTATTTACGTTGTTTATCCACGTTCTTACATCGTTTTGCGCACTCGAGTAAAAAATATACGTTTCAATTGGCACCAGAGCAGTGTTCCTGTTCTAATCACAGGATAAAGATCTTTGGGTCTTTGGGTATGTCACCATGAACTACGACATGTCTGTTTCGCGCCCTCCGTACCTCGATGGTTCAAACTATGGGTACTGGAAATCCATGATGGTAATTTTTCTTCGGTCTCTTGGAAAAGGAACTTGGCAAGTCATCGAATCAGATTGGTCAACACCTTTGATGGAGAAATCACCCGAAGAAGGAAGGATTCTCGTCCTCTGTTGTTGGTCCTCATGATCTTGTTGAAAAACCGAGAGATTTGCGGACTGATGCGGAAAGACTAATAGAAGAAGCTAATTTTCGGGCTCTATATGCTATCATGTCTGCTGTAGATCCCACTCGTCACAAGATAATCATTCAGTGCACAACCACTCAAGAAGCCTGGAGGATTTTGGAAAGACAGTTTGAAGGTACAAACGCGGTAAAAACCTCAAGGCTCCAAAGAGTTTCTACGGAACTAGACGAGATTCGCATGAGGGATGATGAGAATATTGACATGTACTATGCTCGGTTCTGCGATTTAGTAAACCAAAGCGCAATGCTTGGTGAACCGGTTTCTGAGGCAAGACAAGTGCAGAAGTTAATGAGAACCTTACCGGATAGGTTTGGAATTAAGATTACAGCATTGGAGAGTTTTCAGAAAATTCAAAAGCTGGGCATTGATGATCTTCTGGGTGAGTTGCGTACCTTTGAAATAAATCATGGATTTGACTCGATGAAGATAGGGAAAGGAAAAGGCTTAGCTCTAATAGCCAAGGTTCGTACACCTGTGTTGGAAGAGGAAGATTCAGATGATGAATCTTTCAATGCTGAAGAGATTATAAAAGCCCTTGCCTTTCTTACTAAAAATGCCTCAAAGCTGAAGAAATTACAGAAGATAAGGTTTCAAGGAAACAAGCCCTCTGAAGGTGGTAAGAACACTTCTCAGCAACTTGGTGAGCGAGGTTCCAGCGTACAACAGTACAAGGTTCAGATCATCGACCAACGAGTTGAAAGGGACTAATGTCGGGAATGCAAAGGGTTCGGTCACTTTCAGAAGGAATGTCCGAATTTCACGAGGAAGAACAAAACTTATCGAGCCATGTAGGATGATATGAAGAAGACGATGACCAGCAACACACGAACAACTTTGTCGTCACTTCTCCCAACAACTTCACGTGCTATACAGCCTCTCAAAAGCCTTGTGATGCAGATTCAGGTATGTGTTCTTACACGTACAATTCTCATAGTGATTATGATGATTATGGAGATGGTTCTTTTGAAGTAGACATGGAAACCCATAAGCTTGCATTAGAGACGAGCATCAAAGCTGGAAGAATGGTGAAAAAGCTACAAGATCAAATCGAGGTGTTCCATCATCGTTCTGCAGAGCATGAGAAGGAGATCGCCTACTTGAAGGATGAACTTCAGAAAACTCGCGTGGTGAATGGGCAATTCAATGATAAGCTGACCAGATCTGATGTTCGTACCAACAATGAGGAACATAAGCTGGATGAATTTGTTACCAAAATCACGATGTTCGAACACGAGAAGAAGTTGTCCAAGCAGGTATGTGATGAAAACAATTTTGTCATTGAGTCTCTACGTAATGAAATGTTTTCCTTGCAGAAAACTATAGGTGAAAGGGATTCTGAGATTGCGGCCCTCAAATAAGAACTCGGTCGTGTGATGGAAGAACATGTGACTCTTCGAAGCCATTGTTCAACCTTGGAACAAAAGCTCAGCAAGAGTGAGGAGATTGTCAAAATGATCAATAAGACAAAGTCCTCATTTGCTGAAGTTCAATGGTTGAGTCATCAGATTGTGTGTTCAGACCATAGTAAGAACTCCTCCAATCAGAAACTGAAAGGTAAAGTGGGTGAACCAAGCACGTCTCTGAGTAAGTCCTCTCTAACTTTTGTGAAAGAAGGTTCCAACTCTGATGGTAAGGTTGATCAGGTTTCTGTGAAAGAACACCGTAAATGTTTTGTGAAGAATTTCATTCCTACTTGTCATTATTGTGGAGTTGTTGGTCATATTCGTCCTAGATGCTATAGGATGCTTAATGATTTGCATGCAGGAAGAATAAATGACTGGAACCCCGCTGGTGTTCCAATGAAAACACCAAAACTGAAGGTTGATGTAAAGAACCATAAGCAACAAAAAATTTGGGTTCCCAAAAAGAATCATACTTGTCTTTCATCTCTATTTGCTTCAAAATCCACTTTTTATTGTGATTGGTATTTTGATAATGGATGTTCTAGGCACATGACGGGTGTTAAATCGAATTTGATTGATGTTGTGCATGTGTCTAATGGTTCTGGTTCTGTCACTTTTGGTAATGGTGTTAGTAATAAGGTAGTAGGAATTGGATGTTTGAACATGCCTGGTCTTCCTAAACTTGATAATGTTTTGTTGGTTGAGAATTTGAATGTCAATTTGCTGAGTGTGAGTCAGTTATGTGATCAAGGCTTCTCTGTAAGTTTCACTTTGAATGAATGTTTGGTTTCTGATAGGATTAATAATCAAGTTCTTACAGGGTCTAGATCGCATGGTAATTGCTATTTGATTGATTATATGACTTTTGACTCATGTGATACGAGTTCTGGTATTGCTAGAGAATGTGATGCTGATAGGGGTTTGAATGACGTTGATCAATGGAGTACGTCTGACGGATGTTCTTACACCGATCAGAATCTTGTGATTGAAACTTGTTGTTCAGAAAAGGTGTGGATGAAGCACATTTTTCTTAAATTTAGAACTGAGGTACAAGCCATTGACCTTTTCTATGACCATACTTGTGCGGCTAATATTTCCAAATATTCTGTTCAACATTCCCTTAAGCATACTAGCATGCGTTGCCACTTTACTAGAAATTTGGTTGATGATGGTTTAATTGTTCATAAATATGTTCCAGCACATAACCTTGATGCTCAAAGATTTATTTCTCTAAGAAAATCCTTAGGGATATGCATTCTCTGATTGCTTCCATGAATTTGCATTATATTGCATTTTATTGTATATAATAGTATATATATATATATATATATATATATATATATATATATATCACATTGCTTGTAAGCATATAGGGTATATTGCATTAGGCATGCTATTGTATTTTGCATTCTCTTCACCACTAGATTCTTAATTAAAGTTTTGACTCTTCTGAAAACTTGAGCGATGTTGATTGTCTTAGACTGGCTGCGTGTTCTTACTATACTGAGGAACGTACTTATTTTCAATATTTTTTGTTTTGTCAAAAAGAGTTGACCTCTCATAAATGATCTAGAGCGATAGCTAGCACATGGTTCGTTTCCCAATGCGGGATCGACTGTGAAAAGAGCGTCTTGGACAGAAAATGTTGAGAAGGGCGTAAGCTAGTGACACACATTGCATATTATTGTGTGGTGTTTTTATGCGGAGTTATAAGGTGGTCACCCTCATAAAAACCGTAGTGCTTTAAAAAAAATGAAGGATCATTGCTTAAAATCATGGTGTAAAGTAGTGGGGTTGACTTTCACTATTGCAGTGATTGTTACTAAGTGAAACGCACTATGAATAATATGGCATGTGTTCTTGCAAAAATTGAAGTTGTGGGGAAGTTTGAATCTCAAAGTTGATCTCTGATTGTTATCATCAAACTTGTTTAAGTTGAAAAGGAAAAGATTTTATGGATCTAGTGAATTTTGTGTGCGATTTTATTTTTTTTTCATACTAGGCATATATTGCATAAGATTTCCTTCGTTGATTGAATTACTTGGGCATTAAAAATTTGTGAGGGAATTTATTTTTGCATGATAAAATTTTATTCTTCCTAATTTTGAATTAGTTGGACACATGTGTTAGTGTGTTAATGGGTTTGTGTGTTCAGTTTTGATGGGAATGTTCTTACTGCATAGTATCCAACCTTTCCCGTGATTTTTAAACCATACCCATTACATCCTGACATTTTTCATTCATTCTGTCCTCACTATATATCTTCATTTTCGGAACCTGAGAACCCCATTTTCATTTGTCTTTCTCCATGAATTATTCGTTTAACCATTTGTGTTCCTACATCATTTTCTAATGTGCTTCTGAAACACTTTGATTGATGGCAAAGGCCTGGAGAAGAGATGGACAGCATATCAGCGATTAGATATCAATTCAAGCAACGTCTTTTGTCTTCGGTCATCTCTATTTATCTCATTTGATGTTCTTACTCAGGGGGAGATTTGCCTTTGGCATTTCAGTCTAAAAAGAGGGAGAAATAGGATGTTTCTGAAGATGTTCGGGATTATGTTCTAGTTGTTTGCTTCTGATTACTTGTGGTTGCTGTTTTTGACATATTTCTACAGGATGTAAGAACATGTATGTTTTGCTGTTTGATTGTTTTGTCTATTCTGACAGGGGGAGATGCATTGGTCACTTTATTTGACTTAGGTTCTGATAGCTTGACGTGTTTTGATTGCTCTGATCATAGTCCTCATAGTTGTTTTGATAGGATCTGTTTTGATGTTCTTACATTGCAGGTGTTTGAGTAGTTTACTTCCTGATGTTCGAACATAGATAATTGCTTTGCTGTTTTGAGTTTATTTTGTAGGTTATTTTCAAGAAACACGATTTTCAAACTGAATGCCAAAGGGGGAGATTGTAAGAACATTGGTTTGGCATCATGTCCGACAAACCTAAGTGTTTTCTAGAAGATTTCTTGTTAAGCAAACAAAATAAATTAAAGGGAAGTTTTTCTATTTATTTACTTATGATTTAATTAAGTTACTAATATTTATTATTAATAATATATGGTATATATTTATTGTAGTATGTATTATGGAATCCTAATCCTTTAGGAGAAGGATTACATAATAAATATCCTATATATTTACTTACCATATATGCCACATGCCATAATTAGTTCTCTTTTTCTTGTAGGACAAGGAATAAGTGGCAAGAACTATGAACGGATGAGCAATTCGTGAATAAGGGGTTCTCGACGTTCATGAGAAGATCTAAGGAAGATTTTGAAAGATTCACCACAAGATCTTTGAAGATTTGGAAGATCGGTTATTTTTGGAAAGTCATGTTCTTACCAGATTCTGGAAACGCAAGATTCCACTTGAAGCTCAATTCTGAAGATCTCCAAATCACATGCACGAATTCCACATCAAGGAAACTTACCTTACATGAAGGATTTCGTCCAAATCAGAAAGCAACAATTAAGAAGGAAATTGACTCCTAAAAGGAAAGGAAGAACTTGGAGAAGACTCCACCCTAAGGAGTTGTATATATACCATGCTTGATGATCAAAGATATGATGCTGAAATAATTATCTTCCATTCAATATTCGAGCTTCAAGCCTTTTTAGTTTTATTTTGTTCACAGTTCAGTTCAAGGGTTCTTACGTATCCAAGAACTGAAGCTGTTTAGTTTGTTTTTTTTAATTTCATTCAAACACTTTTGTGATCAGTACTTAGGGATTAAGTACAGTGGTTAGCTCGAGGGATTCGAGAGATAGAAGTCCACGGGACGTGGCCAGAGAAGTAATTGATAGGATCGCATGTAGTTGTGGCTAGACTAGAAGGGAGTTCGAGTCGTGTAAGTACAAACTATACAAGTGTTCAACGGTTTATCAATGAAAGAGCTCTGAGGGGAAGTGTAATACCCCATTCGGTTGTGGATTTTTGGAGTTATTATTTATTTTTCCTTGTTAATATTTGTCCTCTTTATTGTTATTGTTATTTGCTAATGTGATTATTA
>CACSLK010034598.1:27974775-27988965 GCA_902706635.1 Striga hermonthica
AACACTCCACGGCATTTAAGGCTTAATTACGTGATTAATTCCATAATTAATCACTATGTTTAATTATTTAATTAAACATAATGCTTAATTACCAAAATTATTTCGAACGTAAACGGTACGTCGAAAATAGATTTCGGTAATTCCGACTGAAAATAATTAATTCCGAAAATAATAAACGATAACATTATTATATTGGAATTAAACGTAATTCATACCGATTAAAATATCGGGATATTACACAACCAAAGTCCATACTTTGTTTGAATACATGGAGTCTATCTCGGATTGCATAGCTTCTTGTCATTTATCTGAGTCAATGTCCGACATTGCCTCATCATAACTTATTGGATCATTATCCAAAAGGAGTCCCTCTTCATTGTTCTCTAACAATAGGTATAGCCTCTCAGGCGCCCTAGAAATCATTTCAGATCTCCGAAGAGGTTGTGTTACAGATGGTCCAGTCTCTACTGGTATGCTATTTGTGGTACTTTGTGGAATTTCTTGTGGTTCTTCATTAAGTTCTATGACTACACTATTCTTTGAAAGAAACTCTTCCTCTAAGAAAACAGCATTTCTCGAAACAAACACCTTTTGTTCAGAGGGGTCATAAAAATAGTATCCAATAGACTCTTTTGGATACCCCACAAGTTTACATAAGATGGATCTCATATCCAACTTACCTCCCACTAACTGCTTCACATAAGCAGTACAACCCCATAATTTTAAATACTTGTACGAAGGTGTTTTGCCACACCATATCTCATAAGATGTGCTGGGTACAACTTTACTTGGCACTCTATTCAAAATATGTGTTGTTGTTTCTAAGGCATAACCCTAGAATGAAAGAGGTAAAGTAGTGGAACTCATCATCGATCGAACCATGTCCAACAATGTTCGATTCCTTCTTTCTGAAACCCCATTGAGTTGTGGAGTTCCAGGAGGTGTCCACTGTGAGATAATCCCATTATCTCTTAAATAATCAAGAAACTCATTGGTCAAATATTCACCTCCTCGATCCGATCGAAGAACTTTAATACTACGACCAATTTGTTTCTCCACTTCACTTCTGAATTCTTTGAACTTTTCAAATACTTTAGATTTGTACCTTAATAGGTATACATAACCATACCTTGAATAATCATCAGTAAATGTTATGAAATAGTGGTAGTTCCCCTTGGCACTAACATTTAGTGGTCCACAAATATCTGTATGGATCAAATCCAACAGACCTTTAGCTCGATCCACTTGTCCAACAAATGGTGATTTAGTCATTTTACCTTTAAGACATGATTCACATGTAGACAACCTTTCCTCTCCCCTAAGGTCGAGTTTTGGTCCTAATTTGTGATTCCTCTTTTCAGATATATGACCTAATCGAGCATACCAAAGTGTGAATGAACTATGATTATTTAATTTTCTTTTATTTTGTTGAATAGTTAAGATGAGACTTTTTGGTGTAATGGTATATAATCCATTTGTCAAAGTTCCAGAATATTTAAAAGTTGTATCTTTGAAAATAGAACATCTTCCATTCTCAATTACGAACTTAAAACCTTCTCTATCCAATTCTGGAATAGAGATTATGTTTCTTATAACATCTAGAACATACAAACAATTTGTCAAACAAATTGTTACACCATCATTTAAAGATAGATAAACAGTCCCAATTGCTTTGGCAGCAACTGTTGCCCCATTGCCCATCCTTAGGATTGTTTCTTCATTTTGTAGCTTATTACTTCTTGCCATCATTTGCAAATCACTGCAAATATGTGAGCCACAGCCGGTATCCAATACCCAAGAATAATCGTTAATTGATAAGTTAACTTCAACAAAATAATTGCCTTGAACTTTTCAGGCTTGCAAGATACTCCTTGCAGTTCCTCTTCCAATGCCCAATTTTACCACAATGATAACATTTATTAAAATTGGGTTAAGTTAATTTGTTTTGTTCAAGGATACTTGTGATTGGATTTTTAGCCATTTTAGTAGACCGATCTACAAAACATCAAACGAAGCAGAAAATAATCAGACTATGAAATTTATATTCATTTAATATTAGGTCTATAACATTAAATGTCTCCCACTATTTTAATTAAAACCCCTATTTTAATTATGAAAAACTAATTTTCATAGTGAGCTTGAAGTCCAATAAAAATATTCCATATCCCAATTTTATGAGTACGCATGAAACATTTATATCGGTAGTCACCTTTTGACAATTGTATCACTATACAACCTTCAAGATATTTTGCCTCACCTTCCCTTATATACCTCAATTTTATGACCGTATATATTACTCAGTGTCAAATCAAACCCATCAAACATTCATGATAACGGCCCACCAGAATGTCCCACGACTCATGGTCAACACAAAGAGGAATCCATCACATGAGTATCTCTTATACTTAGTAGGGATCACAGCTTTCGTCACAAAACCACCCCACGACTCATGGTCGGTGATATAGCATCGTAGCATCTCATGTCGTCTACTTTTGATGGAAGGCCTGGATTAATAAGTTCCAACTTATTTTTATCCATTATTGATTTGATATAAAATTAATCAAATTAATTCTTTAGGGTTCCTTAGATCTCATCAATTACCATCTTTACGTGTGTTTATTTACCGATTATTCATCGCATGAATGACAAGCATAAATAAACCTAACATACATCTAATGCATGCAGACGATGGGATGATCATGTCCTTGCCTATACGACCCATTCGAGCCAAAATGGGTCTATGCCTATGTACGTGATAAAACAAATAAATAGAACTACTTCTATTACAATTTATTTTATCTACCCGTACAAGCACAGGCCTTCGAGATTTAACTTGTAAAATTACCCACACATGCGTGGGCCTTTCGCATCGAACGGTCTCCACCTTGATCTAATCTTATAACGATAAAAAAATTTAAAATTTTACAAACCATAATTCAAGAGACTCGCAGGTCTCGATAAATTACATTCCTTCAATCTCATTGTATAAAATGCAACATTAAAACATGCAATCATTCATTCATAAAAGGCTCATGATCATCCCTAAATCAACCATATAAATTCACTAATTTAATATGTTGATGTAGTAATGACTCATATTAAGTCAAAACAGCTCGTTTCTGATCAAAAATCAATCACACGACTCGTGTGGCTCACTCACACGACTCGTGTGAAAAATACGAAAGTGACTATGAAAAATTTTGAAAAATATTAAGTCACACGACTCGTGTCACACCTCACACAACCCGTGTGAGGTGACACGACCGGTCACACAGCTCGTGTGACTCCTCACACGGGTCGTGTGACCCCACACGACCTGTCACACGAGTCGTGTCATCCTGCACGACTCGTGTTTTCGAATACTCTATTCGATTTTTAGTCCAGTTCATGTTTTTAATAATTTTTCAAATCAAAATCTGATTTTAAAGATGCTAATCGTAACGTGGCTCTGATACCACTGTTGTGTTCGATATACTGTACGGAACAGAGTTTACAGCGGAATTTAAAATTTTATAAGTATTTATCTTATAAATACTTATTCCGTACATAAGTATAACGAGATAACGAATTTTCATTAAGAATTTTCATATGGTCATGTTCAGTGAACTTGTTCTCTAACAAGCACCCACATATATGTATTTGCGTCCCACGCTAATGTTGATGGAATGCAACATTCTTATCTAATAAGCATACATACTATGTGCAAGTCTTTTCCAGATTTATTCGATATCCCATCTCGAAACATCCAACGACTTGGAACTGTATTTAAGATCACAGCTTTCAAGATATGTTTCATGATCACCATCTCTATGCGCAACCATATCTTATAGCTATAAGTGATCTAGAGACTTTATCTTAAGTGCAAATATATAACAAATGCTTACTCTTAAAATAAAGTAATGCCTTATTATTTAATATAATTCCAATATATTGTATTTACAAGTAGAATACGTCCAATCCGATTGGAACGCCGGGCATACTACTCTAACAAATAATACGCTGGAAGGGTTGGCATTGTGCAAATTGAAATTCCCTAAATAAGTGATGAAAGGAGGCATATATATACTATTGATGAATTCAACTGATAATGAGATATTTCAATATATTAAGGGGAATAATGGAAATGAATAAGTGTTGACACAAACAAATGAATAACACTATATAAATGATATTGATGAGAATAGCTGAAACGAGAATATTGGGAACTATTGGCAGTAAGACCATTGAAATCGGTTGATGATGAGAATGAGTTTAAGAATGATAGTTGCACAAAAGCATGATATGGCATATTGTCATAAATACCATCAATATCTAAAAATCTGAATGAACCAATATGATATTCATGAAAATTATAGAAAGATTATTATGGTGAATATATGGAATACGCGTTGTACTCTTTTTTCCTTTGCTGAGGTTTTTGTCCCATTGGGTTTCCCTAGCATGGTTTTTAATGAGACGACATGGATGGGGTATTTACATAAATATTGTACTCTTCTTCCTTAATTAGGATATTATCCCACTGGGTTTTTCCTAATAAGGTTTTAACGAGGCATATTCATGGTATAATGAGGACTACTGGATAATTGATATGATTCCTCATGATGATGAGAAAACACTGGAGTAGCTGTACTCTTTTTCCTTCGATCAAGTTTTGTCCCACCGGGTTTTCTTGACAAGGTTTTAACGAGGCAGCACGTAGATACTCCATTAAAGATGATATATTTGAGGGGGAGAAATGATGTGCTACCACAATGCTTAGGTTTTGTCCCACCGGGTTTTCCTGATATACTGAAGTACCAGTACCGATGGCTACAAGATACACTTCAAGCTATTCAGATTGGGCTTTGTACAAATCAGTTAAAATATGTTTAGAAATAGTCATTCAAGGGGGAGTGTTGTGAATTATTTATTACAATATAATGTATGTGAATGACTATTTTTCCCTCGATGTATTTATATAATTACAAGTTGTGCCGTCGGAAGTTTTCTATAAATAGGAGCTTCAGTTATAATGAAAAATATACCTAAGAGAAACATTTTCTCTATTCTCTCTTTTTCCCTCTAATTCCATCCAGATGTAACCCTTGATGGTTGTCCTTCTTCTAGCGTCAGTCTGTTGACTGTGGTAGGTCAATGAATATCACAAGCGTCTTTAAGGCAGTTTAATAGGGGGTTATGATAAAATTATGGTGTCTTTCATAATACGGAATATGAAAGACACCACAATTATATATATACATAAATATTAACAATATATCATTTTGGCACGTCATGGAATTTTGTATGGAATGATAGTGATATCATCCAAATATCACAGTGCAGTGATCGCATGTAAATAATAAAACTAACAATTTGAACATGTGTAACTTTGCTTACCTATACACATCTAGTATAAAAAAATTGCTAATTTAGGTATGCATGATGGAAAAACCTCATTTGATGTTTGATGATGTCGTTTGATCGACTCCGTTGCCTATTTGCATAAATAAAAGTTGATCAGCATGTCGCAGGCACAATAATCAACCGACATGTCGTTCTTGCACGGGATGATATTATATCTTTGCACATATCAGCCTTTTTTGGTGTGATCAAACACAGCTATCAAGGATCAGTAAAAAAAATACATGTGATGCTTTTGCCATGTGATGATATTGTGCAAAAATCCCAAGATGCTTTTCCCTTTGATATTGAAAAACACTCGAAAAATGTTCTTTTCTAGAAAAAGAGAGATCGAAAAAGTGAAATCGGCCCGATTTATGAAATCGATTTACTAAATCATAGTATCTTGGTTCAAATTGGGCGATGACATTATAAATCTATGAAGATTTGCAGTTTTTACATTGTCTTTGTTTTAATTTTTTAAAACAATATTTTGCGTTTGTATTTTTAATGATTTAGTGTGTTTTCGAAGATGCTTCTATCATTGTTATAAGATTTTTGATGTTTTTATTTTAATTTATAAGGTTATAAGCAGATTTTATACCGTTTCTGTTCAAATTATTAAAAAGTTTTGTACGTTATTAGCATATTTGCTAAAATTTGAAAAAGATTAAATAGTCTTTTTATTGTTGAATTGAAAAATATAAATAGATCTGTAGAAAATTGTTGTTTTTTTTTTCTCGAAATAATGGAGATCATTGATCCGTATTACATTTTTTAAATAACAATGTAGACTCTTTTGTTTTTGTATATATTTATAATACATTTTGGCATAATTTTAAAATTGGTCCTATAATTTGGCCACAGTCTAAAAAACCACCCCTATATTGACCACTTTCAAAATTGGTCCTATAATTTCAAAATTTAATCAAATTTGGTCCTTTTTAACAATTTTTTATTTTTTATTTTATTTTATTTTATTTTATTTTATATTTGTAGATAGAACAAAATGGAAATGGCAGCACAGATGTAGAAGAAAAGAAACAACATATGAGAAAAAAGGTAATTCTTTCTTATAGAAATTCAAAGAACTCTAAGATACACATCCATTAGTATACCATTTGCAGTAGTATCTTGCTTGCGTCTTTTGTTTCCCAATAGGCTGTACACGTTGCTCAATCTCTTCATGTTGTTTGGATTATGTGTGGAGTTTATGCTTTGTATGTTGCGCTTTAGATGTAATAAAATAGATAAAATGGAAAAATGCTTCGCATAAGGTTTTGTTTGTATGCTGTCTTTTTTGGACCAAAATTTTTGGGAGTTTACTTTGAAAAATCATGCATCTATATATGTTTAATATATTAATGGCAAACTGATATATTTTTAATATATTTGACCTAATGACTTATACTTGGTAGGTCTAGAAAATGGATATATTTTTAATATGCTGTAAAAGAATTGCATGAATCATGGATTTTGAACTGCTCATATTAATGGTTAAAATAACTTTTTGGTATCAAGCTGTGTTGATTTTCTGTTATAAGATTAATTATAGATTTTTTGGTGAAGCGGTATTTCATTGTCATGTGTTATGTTTTGTTGATTTTTTAATTTTCACCAATCAGTTAAAAAAATGCAACAAAGTAATAAATAGATTGTTGATTTAGTTGTTTTGATTTTTAAAATAAACAAATTGGCAAGCATTTTTTTAGTATTAAATGGTTTATTGAGTTATTTGTCAAATAAATTTTGTTTGTTATGCTATATTTGTTCATTCCATGTTAATTTGTGTGCGTTGTTTCTTATCCAATTAAGAGCATTATTCTTGCATACCTAATAAAGTCGTGTCTTTTTTGTTATTTGTTCTTTTTTGTAACTAAGTATCAAGTTTAGCAAACTTATATTTTTATATGAAAGTAAGAATTTCGTTTATACTTGTTACTATATAGATTGGTATTGTATAATAAAATATAGAACAAAAATGGCACATTGTTTTTATTTATGAGGCTCTATTAAAAAATCAATGATAATCTTTTTTTCATCATTTGCAGGAAAAATGGATGGACTGCTGGGAATTTTGTTTATATTGCTGATATATGGGATTTATACTTTTAATAATATTGATTGTTGGTAAAATTATTAATTTTTTTTTTCTCTTTTCTTTATACAATTTTTTTATGGAAAAGTTAAGAATAAGTGAAAAATTGATATTAATGCCAAATTTCCAGTCAGATTTATTAATTAATTAAAATATGATAATTCGGTAAATGTTATTGGTGCAATAACATTCCTTTTTCAACAAAAAACTGGTTTAGGGTGGAAAATAAAAGTGAGGCCACATCAGGATTAGCATTTTAGTAATTAATTAAAAATAATGACTAATGACGTTACTGGTCAGACCAAAATCATACCTTTTTGAGTCGAACATTTATGGGGCGTGAAAATAACATACCTTTTTTAGGCAAAATTCTGTTTTGGCAGGAAAATGCCACATAGGTATAATGTAATAGGTTTTATTAAATGTTCATGAGCCAGTAATTATATATATAGATTAGTATTCTAGTACCATTTACATAATTAACAATATGTTATTTCAGCATTGGAGCTTCAATAGGATTCTAGATTTGTAATATATAAAAACAAAAGCCCAATTTTCCAAGGCAAAACTAAACATTCAAAAAAAAAAAAAAAAACCAAACAATGCATTTGATAATTTTATTTTAAAGACATTTTTTTTTTTTGTACATCTTAAATGTTGGTGAGGGGTGACTTAAACTTGACGGATTGATAGGTTTGTTATAATGGAATCAACACTCCATGGTAATTTGGTTTAACTGAATACTTGAATCGGTGTGTTTGTTTAAATCAAAATTATGAAAACAATTACGTGACAAATACTCTTGGGTTTAGTTTTAATGTTTTGTCCTGGTCCCAAACCGTTTTGTCCCGGTCCCGAATGATACCGGTCCATTTGGGACGGTGTCTCGTCCCGAACCGGCTCATACAAGCTGGATGGGTACCGGAACAAGTCAAATCTCGGATTGTCCAGAACCGCGCCCACCCCTAAAATTTACCATTAATGTGCTCTAAAAAATAAAACTTTCCATGACAACGTAAAGAAATGAAAAGTTGAAGAAATTACACTTTCAAAGACTTCAATAACCCAAAACCTGCCACAACCATATATTACACTTTGTGATTTTGAATATCTCCTTTTGACGATCAGTGTGTATTGATCTCTAAAGCAAGTTGATATGTTCGCCGTTTCTTCTCAAAGTGATTGATAACACATCTTTTGTAAGACTTTGCCTTTAATTTAAAATTTTCTTTCGGCTATGAATGTTTATGAGCGAATGTATAGTAGGAGATAGCTGCTGATAATTGAGAGGCGATTGAAAATATTTATGCGGAGTCTTCCTTAAAAGGGACCTTTGCTCGACCTTAGTTTATGAGGCTGCCTTGTCGTAAGGGAAGGATTGTTGAACATTCATCTTTGCAAAGGTTGTTGGGACATATGAGGATCTCGATATGCACAAATCACGGACAAACATTCAACATAAACCTATGCGCAGCGAATCTAAAGGTTTGATAAAGAAAACTTACTGCTTAAAATTTATGTAGATCTGGCTGGCCCGAACAGTTGACCGCAAATCAAATCTTCTCGGAAACAAACTTGACCAATCCAGAAAGCTGGCGTCACGGCGAAGTCAACGACGTTGACCGATCAGAATTCAGACGGTTCACGCGCTCTCACGCGCGCGAGTAAGCTCCGGCAGCTGCTCCCTTCGGGCGGCGCGTGGCGGCGCGTGCGGCGGCGGCTGGCGGCGACTCGTCGTCCTGGTCGTCGTGGTATGGTCACTTGCTGGTTTTGGTCTCCGGTTTGGATGTATGATAGATCTGATTGGAATTAGATCTGATTGGAATCCCGTATATACCTTAAGATCTTCTACTATATTCTCAAACAGCTATCTAGATCTTGTATCAGTGGAGCACAAGAAATAGAACTACTCCTTGGAAGAGAGAGAAAGGGCTGGACGTGTTTTCCAAGGTTGTGGGATTCTCTCCTCTTCCATGAGCCTAATGATGTATATATAGAGCTACAATAGGGACCCTAAAGAGAATAGGATAAGGGCTTTTAATATATTAATATTGTGGAGCAACCCCACAATTAATATATTAATAATATTAAAGTCCACCACAATAATATTATTGCACTCCCCCCACCTATCCCAAATTACATTTGAGACTCCTTATTATAATTATCCGATTTACCTCCCCATGTTTAAGATATAATGTCCATTAATTAATTCGATCACTAATAATCAAGAATTAATTAATATATTATATTACCGAAGCTAGCGCTCGCTCATAGCATTCATATTATGCCGGAATAAATCCACCTGCAGGGTTTAGCATAATATTCCTTCATGAACTCACTTCGGGGACATCATCAAACTAACGCACATGGTGACCGTAAATATCCTAATAGCACATCGAACACATAATGTCATTACCCAATTCATTAAGTATGTCGACCCGGCTTGGATCTCACCCAAAGAATCAATGCAACAACAATTATGTGCACATGCATATTTAATATCTTACGGGTTAAGAGCACGCAATAATTAACTGAGGCCTAGTTCGTTTACGACGATCAGCATAAAACGAACATCCCTCTCTGGGATCCTGTTCAATACATAAATGTACTAGTGCAACTAATCGGTCAAGACAAACCGTACGGTTGACACTACAACCGTTCCGATGGGTTGTTCAATTCCATCTAGGTTGTGAACCAATGATTTTTGTTTCGCAAGTAACTGATATAGTGATCTTCGGTACGCCCGATGACGACCCACTTATCTACATGCAAAACAACAGAACGTGGAACTTATTTAACCAAACATAATTCTCATTCATCAAGAAATAACAAGTGTAATATCCACTAAAGCAAAGCTTAAGTATATAACACCAACAAAGGTCACCAAGTCGAAAGATTCCATCGCCGATCGGTTGAAGTGTTGTCTTCTTTAAGATTGATCTTTCTTTGCAAAGGTTTCACTGCTTCTAAATTTTTTATATGGCGAAATATTTTTGAGATCGCTAGTTGTCTCGTAAAAAGAATATCATTGACAAATAGAGAACATTTTATCTTTGTAAGAAAAAAAAATATTTCCGATAAGCCGATGTATCTTCAAGGAGATCATTTCCCATTAATTGGTTGGGGTATGCCAATTTTTTTATTATGATCGCAGGATAAAGTGAGGCATTACTTCGACGTCGACATTGCAGACATTTGTCTCTTGCCACATCATGGAATTTTATATGGGATGATAGTGATCTCATCAAAATATCACAGTGCAAGGACCGTATATAAATAATAAAACTAACAATTTGAACATTTGTAACTTTGCATACCTATGCACATCTAGTATAAAAAGAAATGCTAATTTATATATGCATGATAGAAAGACCTCATTTGTTGTTTGATGATGTCGTTTGATCAACTCGGTTGCCTGTTTGCAGAAGCAAAAGTTGATCAGCA
The DNA here is from genome assembly GCA_902706635.1 of Striga hermonthica. Lineage (NCBI taxonomy): Eukaryota > Viridiplantae > Streptophyta > Magnoliopsida > Lamiales > Orobanchaceae > Striga > Striga hermonthica. The sequence continues at coordinate 27,985,697 of CACSLK010034598.1, forward strand.
TGTCTTCGGAACAAAAATTGATCGGCATGTCGTTCTTGCACGAGAAAATATCATATCTTTGCACATATCATCCTTTTTCGGTGTGATCGAATGCGACGATCAAGAATCAATAAAAACTACATGTGATGCTCTTGCCATGTGATGATGTTGTGCAAAAATCCCAAGAAGCATCTCTGCGCAGATCAGGTGTAGATATGTCGATCGGCTTGATCACCGTTGATAATGTGGGCGACTTGTGGCCTCTGCTGATGTTGATGGGTTATCTCAAACCTAGGTTGTGGTTTACTTTGTAGTTCCTTTCCTAGCATGTCCCTCGCACTTATACAGTGTGTCGATCGGGCAGCGAAGTGACCATGATCAAGACTCTGTCAATGATCGCCCAACAGTTACAAAATCAATCGCAGGATTGTAGGTTTATGGGCCTGAAGGGAGGATCTTGTCAGATTTCATGAAGATATCTTTGTCTGATCTTTCCTCGGGCCCCCATCTTCAAGCGAGCTGAGATTACTCGATGACCAATGGACCATCCACCCTCACGTTCTTGTCGAGGGTGGACCAGTCGATCCATATTGTTGTCGAAGGTGGGCTAATATGAGGGTTTTTCCAAAAGCGTAGATCTAGGCTTTTCGATGGGGAGAAGGGACAAAAGGCTAATATTTGGAAATTTTGAGGGAAATGTCGAGAAGATAACAAGGAAATTAGAAGCGAATGGGTCAGTTGAGTCACCCATTCATCAAACCAATGATATAACTGAGAGAGTCGGTTGTGCTGCCATTCATCTGATAAGGGTTTATAGAATAGATGAAAGGAATGTGTGTGACAAAACCTTATCGGGACTCAATTTTTTATTCGGGTAAGGTCCAGATGTAACTCTTGGTGGTTGTCCTTCTTCTAGCGTCAGTCTGTTGACTGTGGTATGTCAATGAATATGACAAGCGTCTTTAAGGCAGTTTAATAGGGGGTTATGATAAAATTATGGAGTCTTTCATAATACGGAATATGAAGATCGCAATATAATAAATACGCGTAAAAGTAAAGCAAGACACCGATTTTCCCGATTGGCTGTGGTGATAGGCAAGAAGATATTTTCTTCGAAATTTTATTAGAAATATGTATGATTATGGATACAATTGAGGATTTATGGTATGTCTTCTTCAGGAGATCGAATATGTCGGAGTATGGGGGGAGTGGTGATGATCGTGGGGATCGTGATTGCCCCTTTTGCGGTCTTTCGTAGATGAATTTTGCTTGGATAGGTCTGTTGTGACCTGGGTTGGCTCGTGTTGAGTTGCTTCTACCGAGCTTGAAGGATGTATTTATACACAAAGGTGGGAATGCATCAAATGTGGGGTTCCAATTAGGGGCGTCGGATGGCGCCATGCGTTTTTGTGCAAAAGTTGATTGGACATCTCAGGCAACGATATCAGTTTTATGTGTACGTGTTCAAATGGTAAAGGCGATCGTCAGTCTTCCCTGGAAATCTTCCGCGGGCGATTGACCTGATTGTGTGATAGACAACTCTAATGGTGTTTGCTTGGACTGTCCGTGATACGATTTCCGTGTCTTAGGCCTTATTCGTCACTTTGGGCTAAGATCTGAATGTGAGCCATGTCATCTATGTAATCGGAAATTTTTATGTACAAGGTATGAATAAAATCGAGATCTACCCAAGTTATTTACAACACTATAGATAGACATAAAAAATTACAAAACGCTAAGAATTTATACATAGTGTCCCAACATTTTTTATTAAGATGTGCAGGGAATATATATTTTTTTTTTTAATGTAAAATTACTTTAATTATTTGTGTTAGATTGACAATCTCAAAATTAATTTATTAAAATATGTGGAGATTGCATGTGTCGGGATATTTTTTGGTGGAAATACTTTATTATCCCAAATCTTGATACGATCTTCTAACGAATTTTGCCTTGTCTTTTTCTTTGTGTCAGTGATAAATGAATGGGACACGTGGAATTGGTTAATTGGTTGTTTAGTGGAAATTAGAGAAGGGCCTAATTATTATAATGTGAATTGCTATCTATCGCTCACCTATTACTGCCCACCACCCCTATTCATCGATACAATATAAATTAGATTATTGATATCTTTTAATCAGATAAAGCAAAAAGTTGGTCGAATAATTACTAAAGATTTCATCTTTACGAAACAAAAAAATAAAATTAGGGTATCAATTAATTTTAGCCTAATATCATATCAGAAGATAACATACTCCTTACAGTAAGAAAATTTTGCCTAATGCTCATAAAAAATCAAACCTTCCATCATAATGTAAAGAAAGGAAAAATTTAAGAAATTACTCTTTGAAATTTACTAGGGGTGCGCAAAAAAATCAAATTTTCCGTACCGAACCTGACCGAAAGGTATCGTTCTGAAATATAATGTTCCGAGAAGGCTTTCTTTATTTTTGTCCCGTTCCCGGTACTGAACCATTTTAAACAATGTCGGTATCGAATTTGAATATTTTTGTCCCGAATCGTCCCGTTTGTCCCGTTTTATTTTTTTCGTAGAAAATATTATATATATACATATATTATACATCATTATTATATTTCATATTAGTATTTTAGTACCATTTACATAATTAACAATATGTCAGTTTAGCAAAAATATTTTTAGAGTGAATGATAAATTAATTATAAGTTAGAAATGAGTTGCAATGTTGAAAAGTTGAGTTTAAGTCGCTCAAATTTAGTTGGGCTCTGGGGCGCTCAGGCCTGCATGAGTGTCTGGCCAACCTAGTGTTTGTCGATCAGTGCACTTATTTGAACTCGGACTAGATCCATTGGAAGTAGTAGGATGCGTGTAGTGAACATTTTTTTTTTTTTTTTTTTTTTTTTTTTTTTTTTTTTTTTTTTAATTTCTGAAGAGTTCGAAATAAAATTAAGGTAATACGAAAACTTGCATTTTTATATATGAAGTCACTCTATATACAAGATAAAGGGAGAATTTGCAGTCCCATTACGAAACCATTCCGTCGGGGTTTGTAACCGTTAGATCAACTATCCACGACGGTTACATGATGATCTAATGGTTACAAATCACGACGGAATGGTTTCGTAACGGGATTGTATCATTTTCCAAGATAAAAGTTGTAGTGTCATTTTTAGATTATCGTGGGCATTGATCAAGGAAAATTTAAATTTAAAAAGAGCATATTGAACGTGCCTCCAGTTTGTTTATTCCATTATATAATTCTTTTCATCAAAATTTGTTGAGTTCAATTTTTTTTTTTTTTTTTTTTTTT
>CACSLK010034598.1:27988974-28001854 GCA_902706635.1 Striga hermonthica
TTTTTTACCGCTGCAATGTCTATAAACCTATCATTAGTCCGTACTGTATAGACTATAGGTTCATAATTTTCTAAACAAGTAACGCATGTCACTTTCTACGGTCTGCTTTAATACAAGTGTAACGCCCAACCGGCCAAGAACTGAACACTCACACCAGAGGGGTTTTCCTGTGAAGAGCCTCCAACGCTCAAGTCATTCTTGAGAAGATGAATATATGTTAAGAGTGTAAGTGTATGAAGAGATTGTGTGTAAAATGAGAGTTCTCGTCCTTATTTATAGGGACGAGCTACCTGTTATCACGCGCCGCTTCAGCAAGTAGATCTCTTTTTCTTCCTGAAACGTATATTTTTAACTCGAGTGCGCAAAACGATGTAAGAACGTGGATAAAAAACGTAAATAGAGGAAGCAATAAACCGAAGATGTAAAACTCTTCAGGGAAGCATCCCACTTCCCCTCAGAGCTCTTTCATTGATAAACTGTTGAACACTTGTATAGTTTGTACTTACACGACTCGAACTCCCTTCCAGTCTAGCCACAACTACACACGATCCTATCAATTAATTCTCCGGCCACGTCCCGTGCACTTCTATCTCTCGAATCCCTCGAGCTAACCACTGCACTTAATCCCTAAGTACTGATCGCAAAAGTGTTTGAATGAAATTAAGAAAAACAAACTAAACAGCTTCAGTTCTTGAATACGTAAGAACCCTTGAACTGAACTGTGAACAAAATAAAACTAAAAAGGCTTGAAGCTCGAATATTGAATGGGAGATAATCAGCATCATATCTTCGATCATCAAGCATGGTATATATACAACTCCTTAGGGTGGAGTCTTCTCAAAGTTCTTCCTTTCCTTTTAGGAGTCAGTTTCATTCTTAATTGATTGCTTTCTGATTTGGACGAAATCCTTCATGTAAGGTAAGTTTCCTTGATGTGGAATTCGTGCATGTGATTTCGAGATCTTCAGAATTGAGCTTCAAATGGAATCTTGCATTTCCAGAATCCGGTAAGAACATGACTTTCCAAAAATAGCCGATCTTCCAAATCTTCAAAAATCTTGTGGTGAATCCTTCCAAATCTTCCTTAGATCTTCTCATGAACGTCCAGAACTCCTTATTCACGAATTGCTCATCCTTTCATAGTTCTTGCCACTTATTCCTTGTCCTACAAGAAATAGAGAACTAATTATGGCATGTGGCATATATGGTAAGTAAATATATAGGATATTTATTATGTAATCATTCTCCTAAAGGATTAGGATTCCATAATACATACTACAATAAATATATACCATATATTATTAATAATAAATATTAGTAACTTAATTAAATCATAAGTAAATAAATAGAAAAACTCCGCTTTAATTTATTTTATTTGCTTAACAAGAAATCTTCTAAAAAAAAAAATAGGTTTGTCGGACATGATGCCAAACCAATGTTCTTACAATCTCCCCCTTTGGCATTCAGTTCGAAAATCGTGTTTCTTGAAGATAACCTACAGAATAAACTCAAAACAGCAAAGCAATTATCTATGTTCGAACATCAGGAAGTAAACTACTCAAACACCTGCAATGTAAGAACATCAGAACAAATCCTATCAAAACAACTATGGGGACTATGATCAGAGCAATCAAAACACGTCAAGCTATCAGAACCTAAGTCAAATAAAGTGACCAATGCATCTCCCCCTGTCAGAATATACAAAACAATCAAACAGCAAAACATACATGTTCTTACATCCTGTAGAAACATGTCAAAAACAGCAACCACAAGTAATCAGAAGCAAACAACTAGAACATAATCCCGAACATCTTCAGAAACATCCTATTTCTCCCTCTTTTTAGACTGAAATGCCAAAGGCAAATCTCCCCCTGAGTAAGAACATCAAATGAGAAAAATAGAGATGACCGAAGATAAAAGACGTTGCTTGAACTGATCTCTAATCGCTGATATGCTGTCCATCTCTTCTCCAGGCCTTTGCCATCAATCAAAGTGTTTCAGAAGCACATTAGAAAATGATGTAGGAACACATATGGTTAAACGAATAATTCATGGAGAAAGACAAATGAAAATGGCGTTCTCAGGTTCCAAAAATGAATATATATAGTGAGGGCAGAATGAATGAAAAATGTCAGGATGTAATGGGTAAGGTTTAAAAATCAAGGGAAAGGTTGGATACTATGCAGTAAGAACATTCCCATCAAAACTGAACACACAAACCCATTAACACACTAACACATGTGTCCAACTAATTCAAAATTAGGAAGAATAAAATTTTATCATCCAAAAATAAATTCCCTCACAAATTTTTAATGCCTAAGTAATTCAATCAACGAAGGAAATCTTATGCAATATATGACTAAAATGAAAAAAAATAAAATCGCACACAAAATTCACTAGATCCATAAAGTCTTTTCCTTATCAACTTAAACAAGTTTGATGATAACAATCAGAGATCAACACTGAGATTCAAACTTCCAGAGGAACACACGAGAAGCGGATATATGTATATACACAGAGTAGTGCAAACCACAACTTCAATTTTTGCAAGAACACATGCCATATTATTCATAGTGCGTTTCACTTAGTAACAATCACTGCAATAGTGAAAGTCAACCCCACTACTTTGCACCATGATTTTAAGCAAGGATCCTACATTTTTTTTTAAAGCACTACGGTTTTTATGAGGGTGACCACCTTATAACTCCGCATTAAAACATCACACAATAATATGCAATGTGTGTCACTAGCTTACGCCCTTCTCAAAATTTTTTGTCCAAGACGCTCTTTTCACAGTCGATCCCGCATTGGGAAACGAACCATGTGCTAGCTATCGCTCTAGATCATTTATGAGAGGTCAGCTCTTTTTGACAAAACAAAAAATATTGAAAATAAGTACTTTTCTCAGTATAGTAAGAACACGCAGCCAGTCTAAGACAGTCAACATCGCTCAAGTTTTCAGAAGAGTCAGAACTTCAATTAATAATCTAGTGGTGAAGAGAATGCAAAATGCAATAGCATGCCTAATGCAATATACCCTATATGCTTACAAGCAATGTGATAGATATATATATATACTAATATATACAATAAAATGCAATATAATGCAAATTCATGCAAGCAATGAGAGAATGCATATCCCTAACGATTTCCTTAGAGAAATAAATCTTTAAGCATCAAGGTTATGTGCTGGAACATATTTATGAACAATTAAACCATCATCAACCAAATTTCTTGTAAAGTGGCAATGCATGCTAGTACGCTTAAGGGAATGTTGAACAGAATATTTGAAAATATTAGCCGCACAAGTATGGTCATAGAAAAGGTCAATGGCTTGTACCTCAGTTCCAAATTTAAGAAAAATGTGCTTCATCCACAACTTTTCTGAACAACAAGTTTCAGTCACAAGATTCTGATCGGTGTAAGAACATCCGTCAGACGTACTCCATTGATCAACGTCATTCAAACCCCTATCAGCATCACATTCTCTAACAATACCAGAACTCGTATCACAAGAGTCAAAAGTCATATAATCAATCAAATAGCAATTATCATGCGATCTAGACCCTGTAAGAACATGATTATTAATCCTATCAGAAACCAAACATTCATTCAAAGTGAAACTTACAGAGAAGCCTTGATCACATAACTGACTCACACTCAGCAAATTGACATTCAAGTTCTCAACCAACAAAACATTATCAAGTTTAGGAAGACCAGGCATGTTCCAACATCCAATTCCTACTACCTTATTACTAACACCATTACCAAAAGTGACAGAACCAGAACCATTAGACACAGGCACAACATCAATCAAATTCAATTTAACACCCGTCATGTGCCTAGAACATCCATTATCAAAATACCAATCACAATTAGATGTGGATTTTGAAGCAAACAGAGATGAAAGACAAGTATGATTCTTTTTGGGAACCCAAATTTTCTGTTGCTTATGGTTCTTTACATTAACCTTCAGTTTTGGTGTTTTCATTGGAACACCAGTGGGGTTCCAGTCATTTATTCTTCCTGCATGCAAATCATTAAGCATCCTATAGCATCTAGGACTAATATGACCAACAACTCCACAATAATGACAAGTAGGAATGAAATTCTTCACAAAACGTTTACGGTGTTCTTTCACAGAAACCTGATCAACCTTACCATCAGAGTTGGAACCTTCTTTCACAAAAGTTAGAGAGGACTTACTCAGAGACGTGCTTGGTTCACCCACTTTACCTTTCAGTTTCTGATTGGAGGAGTTCTTACTCTGGTCTGAACACGCAATCTGATGACTCAACCTTTGAACTTCAGCAAATGAGGACTTTGGCTTATTGATCATTTTGACAATCTCCTCACTCTTGCTGAGCTTTTGTTCCAAGGTTGAACAATGGCTTCGAAGAGTCACATGTTCTTCCATCACACGACCGAGTTCTTGTTTGAGGGCCGCAATCTCAGAATCCCTTTCACCTATAGTTTTCTGCAAGGAAAACATTTCATTACGTAGAGACTCAATGACAAAATTGTTTTCATCACATATCTGCTTGGACAACTTCTTCTCGTGTTCGAACATCGTGATTTTGGCAACACATTCATCCAGCTTATGTTCCTCATTGCTGGTATGAACATCAGATCTGGTCAGCTTATCATTGAATTTCTCATTCATCACGCGAGTTTTCTAAAGTTCATCCTTCAAGTAGGCGATCTCCTTCTCATGCTCTGCAGAACGATGTTGGAATACCTCGATTTGATCTTGTAGATTTTTCACCATTCTTCCAGCTTTGATGCTCGTATCTAATGCAAGCTTATGGGTTTCCATGTCTGCTTCAAAAGAACCATCTCCAGAATCATCAAAATCACTATGAAAATTATACGTGTAAGAACACATACCTGAATCTGCATCACAAGGCTTTTGAGAGGTTGTATAGCACGTGAAGTTGTTGGGAGAAGTGACGACAAAGTTGTTCGTGTGTTGCTGGTCATCGTCTTCTTCATCATCATCCCACGTGGCTCGATAGGTTTTGTTCTTCCTCGTGAAATTCGGACATTTCTTCTGAAAGTGACCGAACCCTTTGCATTCTCGACATTGGTCCCTTTCAAATCCTTGGTCGATGTTCTGAACCTTGTACTGTTGTACGCTGGAACGTCGCTCACCAAGTTGTTGAGAAGTGTTCTTACCACCTTCAGAGGGCTTGTTTTCTTGAAACCTTATCTTCTGTAATTTCTTCAGCTTTGAGGCATTTTTAGTAAGAAAGTCAAGGGCTTTCATAATCTCTTCAGCATTGAAAGATTCTTCATCTGAATCTTCCTCTTCCAACACAGGTGTACGAACCTTGGCTATTAGAGCTATTCCTTTTCCTTTCCCTATCTTTATCGAGTCAAATCCATGATTTATTTCAAAGGTACGCAACTCACCCAGAAGATCATCAATGCCCAGCTTTTGAATTCTCTGAAAACTCTCCAATGCTGTAATCTTAATTCCAAACCTATCCGGTAAAGTTTTCATTAACTTCTGCACTTGTCTTGCCTCAGAAACCGATTCACCAAGCATTGCGCTTTGGTTTACTAAATCGCAGAACCGGGCATAGTACATGTCAATATTCTCATCATCCCTCATGCGAATCTCGTCTAGTTCCGTAGAAACTCTTTGGAGCCTTGAGGTTTTTACCGCGTTTGTACCTTCAAACTGTCTTTCCAAAATCCTCCAGGCTTCTTGAGCGGTTGTGCACTGAATGATTATCTTGTGACGAGTGGGATCTACAGCAGACATGATAGCATATAGAGCCCGGAAATTAGCTTCTTCTATTAGTCTTTCCGCATCAGTCCACAAATCTCTCGGTTTTTCAACAAGAACACGAGGACCAACAACAGAGGACGAGGATCCTTCCTTCTTCGGGTGATTTCTACATCAAAGGTGTTGACCAACCTGATTCGATGACTTTCCAAGTTCCTTTTCCAAGAGACCGAAGAAAAATTACCATCATGGATTTCCAGTACCCATAGTTCGAACCATCGAGGTACGGAGGGCGCGAAACAAACATGTCGTAGTTCATGGTGACATACCCAAAGACCTAAAGATCTTTATCCTGTGATTAGAACAGGAACACTGCTCTGTGCCAATTGAAACATATATTTTTAACTCGAGTGCGCAAAACAATGTAAGAACGTGGATAAACAACGTAAATAGCGGAAGCAATAAACCGAAGATGTAAAACTCTTCAGGGAAGCATCCCACTTCCCCACAGAGCTCTTTCATTGATAAACCGTTGAACACTTGTATAGTTTGGACTTACACGACTCGAACTCCCTTCTAGTCTAGCCACAACTACACACGATCCTATCAATTACTTCTCTAGCCACGTCCCGTGGACTTCTATCTCTCGAATCCCTCGAGCTAACCACTGTACTTAATCCCTAAGTACTGATCACAAAAGTGTTTGAATGAAATTAAGAAAAACAAACTAAACAGCTTCAGTTCTTGGATACGTAAGAACCCTTAAACTGAACTGTGAACAAAATAAAACTAAAAAGGCTTGAAGCTCGAATATTGAATGGAAGATAATTATTTCAGCATCATATCTTCGATCATCAAGCATGGTATACATACAACTCCTTAGGGTGGAGTCTTCTCCAAGTTCTTCCTTTCCTTTTAGGAGTCAATTTCCTTCTTAATTGATTGCTTTCTGATTTGGACGAAATCCTTCATGTAAGGTAAGTTTGCTTGATGTGGAATTCGTGCATGTGATTTGGAGATCTTCAGAATTGAGCTTCTAATGGAATCTTGCGTTTCCAGAATCTAGTAAGAATATGACTTTCCAAAAATAGCCGATCTTCCAAATCTTCAAAGGTCTTATGGTGAATCTTTCCAAATCCTCCTTAGATCTTCTCATGAACGTCCAGAACTCCTTATTCACGAATTGCTCATTCTTTCATAGTTCTTGCCACTTATTCCTTGTCCTACAAGAAAAAGAGAACTAATTATGGCATGTAGCATATATGGTAAGTAAATATATATGATATTTATTATGTAATCCTTCTCCTAAAGGATTAGGATTCCATAAAACATACTACAATAAATATATACCATATATTATTAATAATAAATATTAGTAACTTAATTAAATCATAAGTAAATAAATAAAAAAACTTCCCTTTAATTTATTTTGTTTGCTTAACAAGAAATCTTCTAGAAAACACTAAGGTTTGTCGGACATGATGTCAAACCAATGTTCTTACACTTCCTGCTCGTCCGTACGATCGCTCGCCACCACTATCGTGGTGTCAAAAAATGCATCGTCATGTGTCAGGGAATGTCAGAAACCGTTATCGCCCTGGACCACTCCTTATGCGCCGCGTGTCCTCTTTCCACGTGCTGGAGATTTCCTCATATATTCCAACGTTTGTCCACGTCTGAAGTGGATGCTGAGCTGTCGCTAAGGTACGAAGTGGTCGACTCAACGACCACGCCTTTTGACAATATTTTCCTTCGCCCAGAGCCCGGTGAAGCAAGTACTTGTGAGGGTCCGTCTCGACCAGATCACTGGCTTATTTTATTCGATTGACCCGACAAACCTGTCCAATATGCAATATCCCATATCATGCTTGGATATAGATACATTGCGTTTTGATTAGGTTGTTAAGCAGAGTTAATTTTGAAAAAGTTAGTTTAGATCATTTCTGGTTAATTATGTGAGTTTATGAATAATGAATTATAGTTGATTTAATGTGTAAGTATGAGTGATTGATATTATTTAATTATATTGATAATATTGAGTAGTGAGATATGAGTTAAATTTTGAGTTAAGACTTTTATTTTGAAATATATGTATATCCAAGCATGCACTAAAGTATTTTTTAGCTCAAAACTTCAAAAGAAAAAAAAAAAATCCATCCATGCCTTTGAAAAAGCATAATGCTAGTTTAACATAACTTTTTGACACAATTGGTAACACAAATGATGTGCATCATAGAAAGTGCCACAAAATTTTGGCATGTATGTATTATATCAAACTTTACATTAACCATTATGTTATTGTTGCATTATCACTCGAAAAATTAAAGAGATGAGAGACATTAGGCCAACAGAAAATATAAGTTTTTTATTTATTGATTAATAATATTCTATTTAAGCATAAACACGACAAGACCTTAGTTATTAGACACTTAATAATATTCTATAAAACCACGTAAACATGACAAGACACTTTTTAAACTTAGACCATGGATTTCAGTTTCCATGTACAACTCATTTAACACCATAAAGAGGCTACAATTTAGAAATTAAGACAAAACACTTTTCTAGGTCTTCATCGACGTTGAGGAGGTTTTACGGGTAGGAGATTTTCGTGGACTTTGAAGAGGTCGTTTGGGAGGAGATTTTCCTTTGGGAGGAGATTTTCCTTTGGGAGGAGATTTTCGTGGACGATTTGGAGGTTTTCCAGGATGATTTGGTCCTGGGTCAGGATTATAATCATCGATCTCAACATTCATTCTTCCAGAAAACACCTTTATTTTTTTCATTCCAATGCTTGCCCTTGGAATTGATTTTGCTTCATTAATCTGTTTCTGTTAAAAAAAATACAAATTAGGACACCATCAAGATTAATCATAATTGCAAAATAATAAATATGACTATTTAATTCCAAATAACCACAAAAACAAACATGTAGAATGTTGGGTTTATTTTCCATATCAATGTTTTAACAGACATAAAACATAGTGCACAGATTTGTCAAATACATAAGGATCGAACTATTTAAGATTATCACGAACTCGACACAGAATGAAAATTGATTTTGCATGCATAAATTTAAATAGAATATTGAGCGACCAAATGGATTCAGATTCGACTGAAATTTTGTAAATTTGACCATCCTCAACTGAGGTCATATCCATCGTTTGAATGAAACAGATGTCAAATGACACAGTATTAGGTAAAACATAAAACGTCCCAAATATTTTAATTCGAGAATTAGCAAGCAAACTTCAATTGAGCTGAAATTTTAGAGGTACAATTGTCTCAACAAAAAGAGTCCAACAAGGGATAAACTAAAAACAGTGATGTATGACGCCATAATTAGGTCGGACTGAGAATAACTCAAATCACTTTGGATAGAACAATAAAAGTTAAAAAGACTTTGATTAGATTGAAATTTTGCAAGTACCTCGACAAGACGAATCGAACGGCAATTTCATCCAAGACCAGAATTAGGCAGAACAAAAATAATCTCTCATGATCAGTTTGCATTTTTTTTTTTAACAACTTATTAGTATATAAGTTTTATATATGCTACTATACTATGTGTTTTATTTCGAAAGAGACCAATATTGTGGATTATAATTAAAATTTAATCAAACTTTCACAAAAGAATTGAAACACAAGAATACAACGCACAAATTTCATTAAACACAAATTTTATGCAGTTAAGGTGAGACAAAAATGTGATGAAGGTACCATACGTACTTTTGTAGCTTGTTTCCCATGTCCTAGGTGTGTATCCTCTTCATGAATATGAAAGAAAAAGATTTGATAAATTTATCATAATAAATTAAAAATGGAATTAATAACAAAGACTGAAAATAATTCTTAAATCAGAAAACATATAGTTGAAGATTTACCTGAAGTTGAAGGAGCAACTCGAGAAACCAAAATAGATAAAACCAGCACAGTCATAAGTAAGTTAAGGTCATTTTTACTCATTTTTCCTTTTTGTTTTTTCAACACTTAGCAGTTTTTCTTTTATATTTATTTTGTGTTTAGTGTATTGAGCCTTGGGTCCTATATTTATAGATGAGAGATGAGCGTTTTAGATACTTTCATGGTTATGATTATAATGGAGAAAATGCAAGACTAATTTTCATCATTTTTATATATTTTTCTGGTTATGATTATAATTTGAGCAAACATTATCAAACTTATGTGCTATGGTAATTCGAAACAATATAAATTAGACTATTGATATCTTTTAATCCAATAAAGCTAAAGTTGGTCGAATAATTACTAACGATTTCATCTTTACTAAATAAATAACAAAATTAGGGGATCAATTAATTTTAGCCTAATACCCTATCAGAAGATCACATACTCCTTACCCTAAGAAAGTTTAGCATAATGCTCTTAAAAGTTCAAACCTTCCATCATAATGTAAAGAAAGGAAAAATTTAAGGAAGGAAAATCAAACTCCTTACCCTAGGGGTGGGCAAAAAAACCAATTTTTTTTGTACCGAACCTGACCGAAATGGTCCCGTTCTGAAAAGATTTTCTTTATTTTTGTCCCGTTCCCGGTACTGAACCGTTTTTAAACAATGTCGGTATCGATTTTAAATATTTTTGTCTCGAATCGTCTCATTTTTCCCATTTTATTTTTGTCGTACTAAATATTATATATATATTATACATCATTATTATATTTTATATTATTATTCTAGTACCATTTACATAATTAACAATATACCATTTTGGCATTGGAGCTTCAATAGCATTCTAAATTTGTAATATAAAAAAACAAAAACCCAATTGTCCACGCCAAAACTAAACATTATAAAAAAAAAAAAAAAAAAACTAAACAATGCATTTGATAATTTGATTTTAAAGAATTTTTTTAATGGTAGATCTTAGATGTTGGTGAGAGGTGACTTAAACTTAATGGATTGATTTGTTTGTCATAATAGAATTAACACTCTATGGTAATTTGGCTTAAGTGAATACTTGAATCGGTGTGTTTGTTTTAATTGAAATTATGGAAACAATATGTTGGTTGTTTATTTTAAATTAAATGAAACAAATACTCTTGGGTTTAGTTTATATGTTTGTCTCGTTTTGTCCCGGTCCCAAATGATACCAGTCCATTTGAAGTTGTGTCTCATCCCGGACTGTTCCTAGACCGGTCCATAAAAGCAGGACAGGCGCCAGGACAAGTCAAATCCCGGATTGTCCCGAATCGCGCCCACCTCTTCACGCACTCTTACAGGATATCTATCAATAGGTCTCTTTCGGGGTCTTGCGTAGCCCAGCAGCGCGAAGGAATCGATGCGCATTGTTCAGCAAGATTCTCTGGTATAGGCCAATGATTGCATTGCACACTCTTTGAATCCTAACTGTGCACAAACTGGCCATTGTGATGGGAGCTAGGAAAAAGAGAAGATGATTCTCGAAAGAACTGATTCCATGATGACGAGATGATTAATAAATAGAATATTAGAATAAGTACCCCATTAAAATCCTCCCGCTGAAGCAATTGTAGCAGCTCCGGCACCCATTGATTTTGCACCTTCTAACATCTCGAGTTGAGAATGATCGTCACACGACATAGAATACAGAGAAGGAGTTGTTCTCTAGCTCTCAGCGATCCCTTTAGAGGACGAACCAGGATCATTCTGCATGAAAACCAGTCGCAATGAAAGATATCTAAACTTAAGGCTGATATATTCATATACAACTTCCGGACATTTGGAAATTTACCATTAATGTGCTCTACAAAATAAATCTTTTCCATGATAACGTAAAGAAATGAAAAGTTGAAGAAATTACCTTTCAAATTAGACTTAAATAACCTAAAAGCTGCCACAGCCATATATTACATAGTAAGACTTTGTAGCTCCTTTTGCGATCAATGTGTATTGATCGCCAAAGCAATTTGATATGTTCGTCGTTTATTCTCAAAGTGGTTGATAACACATCTTTTGTAAGATGTTGCCTTTGATTGAAAAATTTCTTTCGGTGAAGAATGTTTATGAGCGAACGTGTAATAGGAGATCGCTGTTGATAATTGAGAGACCATTGATAATATTTATGCAGAGTCTGCCTTAAAAAGGACCTTTGCTCGACCTTAGTTTATGAGGTTTCCTTGTCCTAAGGGAAGGATTGGTCGAACATTCATCTTTGCAAGGTCGCCAAGTCGAAAGATTCCATTGTCGATCGATCAAAGTGTTGTTGATGAAGATCGCTCTTTTCTTGCATAGGTGCGCTTTTAAATTCTTGATATGGCGAAATATTTTTGAGATCACTAGTTGTCTTGCAAAAAGAATATCATCGACAAATAGAGAACATTTTTATCTTTGTAAGAAAAAAAGAAATATTTCTGATAAGCCGATGTATCTTCTAGGAGATCATTTCCCATTAATTGGTTTGAGTATGCCCATTTTTGTATTGTGATCACGTGATAAAGTGAGGAGTTACTTCGACGTCAATTTTGCGGGCATTTGTCTCTTGTCGCGTCAAGGAATCTTGTATGGGATGATAGTGATATCATCAAAATATCACAGTGCAATGATCGTATATAAATAATAAAACTAACAATTTGAACATGTGTAACTTTGCTTACCTATACACATCTAGTATAAAAAAAATTCCTAATTTAGGTATGCATAATAGAAAGACCTCATTTGATGTTTGATGATGTCGTTTGATCGACTCCGTTGCCTATTTGCATAAATACAAATTGATCAGCATGCCACAGGCAAAAAAATTGATCGGCATGTCGTTCTTGCACGAGATGATATTTTATCTTTGCACATGTCAGCCTTTTTTGGTGTGATCAAATGCAGCTATCAAGGATCAGTAAAAAAATACATGTGCTGCTTTTGCCATGTGATGATATTGTGCAAAAATCCCAAGAAGCATCTCAACGCAGATGAGGTATGGATGTGCTGATCGGCTTGATCACCGTTGATAATAGGGGTGATTTGTGGC
Organism: Striga hermonthica; assembly: GCA_902706635.1. Taxonomy (NCBI): domain Eukaryota; kingdom Viridiplantae; phylum Streptophyta; class Magnoliopsida; order Lamiales; family Orobanchaceae; genus Striga; species Striga hermonthica. The sequence goes on from CACSLK010034598.1 coordinate 28,001,663, forward strand.
CTCAGCTGACCTTAAGGTTTACATTATAGTTCATTGTCTAGCCTGTTCCCATTTCTTGTTGAGATCTTTATCAAGACTTTGTCAATGATCGCCCAACAACTACAAAATCAATCGCATGATTGGATTTTTATGGGCCTGAGGAGAGGATCTTGTCAGATTTCATGAAGAGATTTTTGTCTGATCTTTATTCTC
>CACSLK010034598.1:28017163-28027454 GCA_902706635.1 Striga hermonthica
TTTTATGGAATCAACACTCTATGGTAATTTGGTTTAAGTGAATACTTGAATAGTGTGTTTGTTTTTAAGCAAATTTATGAAAACAATATGTTGGTTGTTTATTTTAAATTCTAATGAAACAAATACTCTTGGGTTTAGTTTAAATGTTTTTCCCGGTCCCAAATGATACTGGTCCATTTGGGATGGGTAACAGGACAAGTCAAATCTAGGATTGTCCCGAACCGCGCCCACCCCTAAAATTTACCATTAATGTGCTTAAAAAAAATAAAACTTTCCATGGTAACGTAAAGAAATGAAAAGTTGAAAAAATGACACTTTCAAATAAGACTTCAATAACCCAAATGCTTCCACAACCATATATTACACTTCTGATTTTTAATAACTCGATTTGACGATCAACGTGTATTGATCACCAAAGCAAGTTGATATGTTCGCCGTTTATTCTCAAAGTGGTTGATAACACATCTTTTGTAAGACGTTGCCTTTAATTTAAAAATTTCTTTCAGCGATGAATGTTTATGAGCGAATGTGTAGTAGGAGAACGCTGCTGATAATTGAGAGGCGATTGAAAATATTTATGCACGGTCTGCCTTCAAAGGGACCTTTGCTCGACCTTAGTTTATGAGGCTGCCTTGTCGTAAGGGAAGGATTGTCGAACATTCATCTTTGCAAAGGTCACCAAGTCGAAAGAATCCACCGTCGATCGATTGAAGTGTTGTCTTGTTTAAGATCGCTCTTTCCTTACAAAGGTTTCACCGCTTTTAAATTGTTGATATGGAGAAATATTTTTAGATCACTAGTTGTCTCGTAAAAAGAATATCATCGACGAATAGAGTACTTTTTTATCTTTGTAAGAAAAAAGAAAATATTGTCGATAAGCCGATGAATCTTCAAGGAGATCACTTCCCATTAATTGGTTGGGGTATGCCCATTTTTCTATTGTGATCACCAGATAAAGTGAGGCGTTACTTCGGTGTCAACTTTGCAGACATTTGTCACTTGCAACGTCATGGAATTTTGTATGGGATGATAGTGATCTTATCAAAATATTACAGTGCAGTGATCGTATTTAAATAATAAAACTAACAATTTGAACATGTGTAGCTTTGCTTACCTATACACATCTAGTATAAAAAAAATGCTAATTTAGATACGCATTATAGACATACCTCATTTGTTGTTTGATGATGTCGTTTGATCGACTCGGTTGCCTATTTGCAGAAATAAAAGTTATTCAGCATGTCTTAGGAACAAAAAATGATCGGCATGTCGTTCTTGCACGAGAAGATATTATATCTTTGCACATATCATCCTTTTTCGGTGTGATCAAACACGACGATCAAGGATCAATAAAAACTACATGTGATTGTCTTGTCATTTTATTTTTTTGCAAAAATCCCAAGAAGCATCTCTGCGCTAATCAGGTGAGGATTTGTCGATCGGCTTGATCACCGTTGATAATGTGGGTGATTTGTGGCCTCGGCTGATGTTGATGGTGGTGTAGCACAGTTTATTATTTTTACCAAGTACCGAATTGAATGATTCGTTCCCCGGGTCGATATCTCGAGGAAGGGGGTTAGGAATTTAGAAATGATATTGATAGCACATAAAAGCAAAATAAATTCTAAACATACTAAACAGATTGGGGATAGGATAATTACCAACTAAGAAATAATATAAAAACAATAACCTACCAGAATTATAAACGAAACAAAGTTGGAGAAGCTAGAAAATCAGGAATAATTTATTCAAGATCTATTTGCAAAACCGATACATTGATCGTTCGATTCTAGATTGATGCTCTCGCTAAATCATCTAGCGGCTCGCTCCCAATAACTCTTCCTAACAAGGGATTGAACATAGACAAGCAAGCTCGAGCATACACACAGACCAATTATCCCAATCCCTATAACTTTTCGTAGCAAGGGACGGGTCATTGACAAGCACGTATTTCTATCCAAAACCTATAGACTATTCAATTACAAAATCATCTACCTCATTCTAGCCTAGGTCTACGACTTCTCCCCTTTAGATTCTAAAAGTCGCTAAATCAATTAGAAGGTGATTAATCAACTAATTATATAGAATTAACAAACTCTAACTCGACAAATGAACATTCAATCGTTTCCAATTGCAAGAACGAAGTGTCACTTTTGATTATATCTAATTATCAAGCAAGAATACATCAATCTCTAATCAATTAACTCGCACAAGAATGAACAAATCAAGCCCGACAGATACGAAATTTAATAAGCACAATCATCCCTTATCCCTAGAAATAAGAATTAGTTATTTAACATGAATTCAACACAATCAAGCAATTCACGCCAAATAATCATTCTCATGAATTACACTAGATGAAAAACTTACAATCAGTCCAATCCAAGAGTTGAATTCGAATTGCAAGTTTAATTTCCAACTAATAAGAAGAAGAAGAAGAAGAAGAAAAAAAATGGAAAAGAATAATGAAAAGAAGAGGAAAATGAAGAAGAAGAAGGATAGGAGAAGAAAAGGAGAAGAAGAGAGGAAAAACTGAAGAAAAACGAGTTTTGGGGTCCTCACCTAGGTTTGGGAACATGCCTAAACATATAGGGATCGAAAATCGAGCAAAAACAGGTCGAAAAACAAGTCGGGTCGCACAGAGCGCCACGACGCGAGGGGTACCGCGCCGCAGCGGTGCCTGGAAAGCTCTCTGGTCCAGTTGTGTTAGGTGCCGCGCCTCGGCACGGGCGCGATGTGGGGCTGTTCTACACAACTTTGCGTTTTTTGCTCGTTTGAGCTCGTCTGAACTCGGAATTGAGTTTCGTTTTTTCCTATGCGTCGTCAACGAACCCTTTTGTTTAATTATGATTGCCCAAACAATATTTTCCTCAAATCCTGTCCTCATGAAGCATCCGACCTACACACCAAAAACGAGAAGGCAAATGGAGAAAGCTGGGAAACGAAAGAAAAAAAAATAGAAAACTCAAAATAAAGGAAAAACACAACAAAACATTAAACGAACTAAAAATTGAAATAAAAGACCTAATATGGGGGAAAAAGAAAGGCAAAAAGCAACGAAAGTCATCTGGTGACAAGATCACATTGATAAAAACGATATCATGTAAATATTACAATAATGTGCTCCAGAAGAAGCCCATATGACAATAGTTGTAGTCATGAAGTACTACACACTTATCTTGTGGAAAGACGAAATTGACATTATATTATTGAGAAACAAGTATAGAAAGTTTATATGATGGAAACATGGACAAGAGGCAATACATACTCGATAAACACGAAATACGCAAATATTACATAATAGAACCCATAAAAGAAAGGTGCGTCTCGAGAGTATAAAACTCCGTAACTCTGCCACACAGAGTTATTATCTGGGTTCATAATGAGAGATCTAAGGGATCAAAAGCTCTTTTTCGCTTGACTCCTTGTGTTTCCACAGAATCTTGAAATGTGATGCATTCTTGAAGTTTTTTTGATAAGCTCAACAGACGTATCTGCAGATTTGGATACTTCTCTCATTGGAGGAGATATGAAAGTTTGATGTACTCCTTGGTCTAAAAATCCAAGCAAACCATGTAAAAAGTTATTAAAATTCAATAAACCGATGGGCTTGTTATGAAGTTTCAATTCTGCCCAAGAAGCAATGGTGAACAATGTCATTAGCGTTCCATAACCGCCTGGAAGAATGATAAATGCGTCGCTCTTGTTCACCATATCCATCATACAATCATAAATAGAATGAGTTAGCATCATGCATATGGAATCCTTGACGACCTTTGTTAAGCCTATGAAAAGGTATGATACTTTTCACTTCTATCTCAAAACATTTTCCAGCCAATAAAAGATTATCAAAGAAAGTGATGCTAGTCCCTCCATATAGTAAATTGATTTTTTGATTTCTCATATCCCTTACTATCTGTCTCAGAATATCAACATTTTGAGAACAACTTACCAGTCTAGAACCACCAAGAACACATATGGTTTTGATCGGTTGAAGAAATTTATTACCTTGCGAAGACTCTGAAACATCCAGCTATTTATTGATAAACAAAATTTTTCAAAGTTTTGTGAGGCATAAGACTATGATGAACGACTCGTTATTTAAAAAGGAAAGTTTTACCAAACGATGAAAATCTTACTGTTTTCTTCTGACAATTGTAACTGATAGACAAGGTGCTGGATTTAAAATAAATCTTATATGTCGGCAACTATAAGATTTTCTGAAAATTACAGTGCAACTACTAAACTTCATGTAGCGCCCCGTTCGTTTATTAGAATTTTCTGAATATTATATTATTTATTTGCTTTTTATTGATTATTTGCCTTTGCGTTATTTGTATATCGGTTATGATATTATTTGCTCGTCTCTTTTATCTATTAATTTATTTAAATGCTATGTAAAATTAATTATGTGAATATTATGTGTTTTTTTTATTATTTATGTGTATCAGAATTTTTTTTTAGGATTTATTTGATTGAAATATTAAATTGTTTTGGCGATTTTCGGTTTAATCGCGTAAATGGACTTTTAATCCATTTCAGCCTGTTTCTTCGGCATTTTAATATTTCTGCCTAAATTTCTTATATTTTTGGTCCATTTAATCTCAATGTCAAGGAGTAAAACGTGCATGCTTTAGGAAAATATTATATTCATTTAACCTTTAGAATTCAAATTTCCTTTGGGATTAAGTATAGATAATTTGGACCAGCTTATGGATTTCTTCCTTGACCGTTTGGAGAGGATCAAATTAAGCCGTTATATTTGCCATTTATGACATTTTATGCCTTTTTGATTGTCCTCATAAATTTTTAAGTAAATCCTCTTATTGTCTCCTAATAAAAACGCCATTAGCCTCTCATTATTCACTTAGTAGAAATCTGAAAATTTCTTCCTCTTCCTAAATCCCTCAAACCATCAGAAAAATCAGTGAGTAAAACACCAAGCAATCATCCCTTTAATCATCCTCCACCAGCTACCCTCGATCTGTCCCAGCCCACGTGAGTCGACGTTCACCATCGTCGGGGAGTTCCAGCCGCCCATACGTCGTCGGTTTCATAGCAGCAGTCCGACACAATCAACGAAGAGCTTCTTCTTTTGTTGGGTTCGTCGAGGTTTCGTCCCGTACGTTCTGCCTGTTTTTGATTTGAGCTTGTAGATCCGTTGAAGACGGGTAAACCGAGTCAAACCCTCTCTTTATTTGTTTATAGCATGATCTGTTGCTTATAGGATCTTCATTTAGTTCGTTTGTTCCGTTTCATTTATCGAGATTAGGTTCGTGTATTTTTATCGTGGATAATCCGAACTCTCGTATTTTCTCTCGTCTGCGAAAATGGGACTTCTAGTTGTTGTGGTTAAACCATTTAGTTTGGAGCTAGACAAAAACGTTTGAGTTTCGGCTGTTTGAGGATTTCATTATTCATTTCATTTATATACATTCATATCCATATGTTTGTTGTCTTTTGAAATTGGTGTTTGATTGGAGTTATTTGTATCCTAACATGTCAGAGCATGCAACTAAATGTTTTAAGATGTTTGATGTTGTTCACTTTGTTGTTGTGTTCAGTAGTGAGTTTAAATGTGTAATATTAATTTATTTTAATGTGTGGGGTTAATTGGTGGTTTAGGCAAGGATTAGTAATATGTTAGGCAAATTTAATAAGTTTGTGCTCATATGCTATATGGTTGCCATTTATATGTCAGGTTCAGAAGCTGTTAGTAAATTTGAAGTTATGCTTTTGATTTAGAGTTTAGACCCTTATTCTGTAGCTTTATCTGTTATAGTTTCCAGTCATAAATAAATGATTTTCGTCAAAGTGTAGAAGGTGATTTGTTCCATTTGTTTTTACCGCAATTGTACATTATCAAGTTTGTGCAACTAGGAAACATTTTAGCAAACGTAGTGTACTCAGATTAAGTATTTTCTTGTAGTCTATCTGAGTATTCTTGAGCTTTGGTCGTGTTCTTTAAAATTTTCCGAGAGTTCCAAGTTCCACAAAATTCCACGAGCTACTTAGTCGATAATTATTTTCGACTAAGAGTGAATTCTCATTTTAAATTCCCGACTTCAAGATAAATATTTTTAAAATATTATCTTGATTAATCTGTAGGTGTTTGAGGAGTCGAGCCTCAGCCTACCAGCAACTGATTGTTTGATTCATCTTCTAAATTGACCAGGTGGGTGTTGATAAACCTTACCATGTATGTTAATTTCTGTAAATGCTTGGCTTGATAATCAATGTATGCATGTGAACCGATAGTCTATGAGGCATAACTCTAGCCTTTAGAGAGCTGACTCCGCGATGGTGTATCGACGGTTTGCACCTGTCTTTGTTGTATTGACAGTTTGCTCCTGTCTTTATTGTATCGACAGGTAATCCGGTCTTTGTTGTATTGACGGATTAGGTGTGATCACATGAGCGTAGACTGTGTTTAGGGAGGGTAGACTAGTCGATTTGTGTTCATGCTGCGATTATGATTTTACGTCTCGGTGAGCAACTGTTCGCTCACCCCCACTATTATAACTCTTTTCAGGTTGAGCTGGTAGCTGTGGCCATAAGACGAGCGAGACAGGGTCATTATGTGCTATTGAACTGTTTTACCTGCTTCCACTTTTATTTAATATCTATTCTCTTGTCAGCATGATTATTTTGTTTTCTGGAGATTTTACCATGTTTAGATTTTGTATGAACTATTATGCATGTTTAAAGACTTTATTATTTTAATCTATTCTTCCATTTCCTTATTTAATAATCTTATTATTATTTGGATTTGAAATTTAAAATTCAATTTTAAATTCCAACTATTAATTAGTAATTCTATTAATTACTAAATTAATATCCAAAATTCAATTAATCAATCTCATTGATTAATTTAATATATTCCTTTAATTGATATCTAATCAAATTAGATTTGTCAATTAATTCCAACTCTTTAGAAATACTATTTGAATTTTACCTTCATTCAAAAAATTGTGTGACCTTTTAGGTTCACAATTAATACTAGTAGTGGGTTTACTACTCTTTGTAATTTGAGTTATTCATATTAACTCTTATTCTTGAATTAACTCTTTAATTCAAGAACCCACATATCATGGGAACATCTAGCAAGTAGCATGAATCTAGTATTAAGTGAATAGCGAGTAAACCTATTTCGATTACAAGTCCATACATGTAAAATCCTTTCGACATCCAATTTCCCGATTAAATCTTTGAGTATGATTTTGTCGAAACCCAAATTGATTTAATAACTATGATTCCATTTCAAGTTTAGTAATTCGTTTATGAATCTCTATTCATCCCGCCTTGGCCAAGGACTTTGAATTACTAACTATGAAACACATAGGAAATTCACTTATCTTCATAAGTGTCGAATCCTTTGTTGGCCACTGACAAACTTCCATACATATTAATATAATACCCAAAATATCCCTTTATACGATTGTGCTAGCAATCAAAAGAATAAATCAAAGTAAAATATAATATGCACAAAGTTACCATCGTGCCTCAAGTTAAGGATTAATCATGTACTATTGTAACATGACAATTCTTATTCGACATGATAAACATTCATTAAGAATTTTCATACGGTCATCAGTGAACTTGTTCTCTTACAAGCACCCACATATATGTATTTCCCACGCTAATGTTGATGGAATGAAACATTCTTATCTAATAAGCATACATACTATGTGCAAGTCTTTTCTGGATTTATTCGATATCCCATCTCGAAACATCCAACGACTTGGAACTGTTTTTAAGATCACAGCTTTCAAGATATGTTCCATGATCACCATCTCTATGCGCAACCATATCTTATAGCTATAATTGATCTAGGGACTTTATCTTAAGTGCAAATATATGATAAATGCTTACTCTTAAAATAAAGTAATGCCACACCATATCTCATAAGGTGTGCTGGGTACAACTTTACTTGACACTCTATTCAAAATATGTGCTGCTGTTTCTAAGGCATAACCCCAGAATGAAAGAGGTAAAGTAGTGGAACTCATCATCGATCGAACCATGTCCAACAATGTTCGATTCCTTCTTTCTGAAACCCCATTGAGTTGTGGAGTTCCAGGAGGTGTCCACTGTGAAATAATCCCATTATCGTTTAAATAATCAAGAAACTCATTGGTCAAATATTCACCTCCTCGATCCGATCGAAAAACTTTAATACTACGACCAATTTGTTTCTTCACTTCACTTCTGAATTCTTTGAACTTTTCAAATACTTCATATTTGTACCTTAATAGCTATATATAACCATACCTTGAATAATCATCAGTAAATGTTATGAAATAGTGGTAGTTCCCCTTGGCACTAACATTTAGTGATCCACAAACATCTGTATGGATCAAATCCAACAGACCTTTAGCGCGCTCCACTTGTCCAACAAATGGTGATTTAGTCATTTTACCTTTAAGACATGATTCACATATAGACAACCTTTTCTCTCCCCTAAGGTCGAGTTTTGGTCCTAATTTGTGAATACTCTTTTCAAATATATGACCTAATCGACCATGCCAAAGTGTGAATGAACTATGATTATTTAATTTTCTTTTATTTTGTTGAATAGTTAAGATGGGACTTTGTGGTAATGGTATATAACCCATTTGTAAAATTTTCGGAATATATAAAAGTTGTATCTTTGAAAATGGAACATCTTCCATTCTCAATTACGAACTTAAAACCTTCTCTATCCAATTCTGGAATAGAGATTATGTTTCTTATAACATCCGGAACATACAAACAATTTGTCAAACAAATTGTTACACCATCATTTAAAGTTAGATAAACAGTCTCAATTGCTTTGGCAGCAACTCTTGCCCCATTGCCCACCCTTAGGATTGTTTCTTCATTTTCTAGCTTATTACCTCTTACCATCATTTGCAAATCATTGCAAATATGTGAGCCACAGCCGGTATCCAATACCCAAGAATAATCGTTAACTGATAAGTTAATTCAACAAAATAATTGCCTTGAACTTTTCAGGCTTGCAAGATACTCCTTGCAGTTCCTCTTCCAATGCCCAATTTTACCACAATGATAACATTTATTAAAATTGGGTTCAGTTAATTTGTTTTGTTCAAGGATACTTGTGATTAGATTTTTAGCCATTTTAGTAGACCGATCTACAAAACATCAAGCGAAGCAGAAAATAATCAGACTATGGAATTTATATTCATTTAATATTAGGTCTATAACATTAAATGTCTCCCACTATTTTAATTAAAACCCCTATTTTAATTATGAAAATCTAATTTTAATAGTGAGCTTGAAGTCCAATAAAAATATTCCATATCCCAATTTTATGAGTACGCATGAAACATTTATATCGGTAGTCAACTTTTGACAATTGTACCACTATACAACCTTCAAGATATTATGCCTCACCATTCCTTATATACCTCAATTTTATGACCGTATATATTACTCAGTGTAAAAAAAAAAAATCGAACCCATCAAACATTCATGATAACGGCCCACCAGAATGTCCCATGACTCATGGTCAACACAAAGAGGAATCCATATCATGAGTATCTCTTATACTTAGTAGGGATCACAGCTTTCGACACAAAACCACCCCACGACTCATGGTCGGTGATAAAGCATCGTAGCATCTCATGTCGTCTACTTTTGATGGAAGGCCTGGATTAATAAGTTCCAACTTATTTTTATCCATTATTGATTTGATATAAAATTAATCAAATTAATTCTTTAGGGTTCCTTAGATCTCATCAATTACCATCTTTACGTGTGTTTATTTACCACATTATTCAACGCATGAATCACAAGCATAAATAAACCTAACATACATCTAATGCATGCAGACGGTGGGATGATCATGTCCTTGCCTATACGACCCATTCGAGCCAAAATGGGTCTATGCCTATGTACGTGATAAAACAAATAAATAGAACTACTTCTATTACATTTATTTTATCTACCCGTACAAGCACAGGCCTTCGAGATTTACAACTTGTAAAATTACCCACACATGCGTGGGCCTTTCGCATCGAACGGTCTCCACCTTGATCTAATCTTATAACGATACAAAAATTTAAAATTTTACAAATCATAATTCAAGAGACTCGCAGGTCTTGATAAATTACATTCCTTCAATCTCATTGTATAAAATGCAACATTAAAACATGCAATCATTCATTCATAAAAGGCTCATGATCATCCCTAAATGTAACACCCCAAACTCATGTCATTCATTTTATGTTTAATATTATTTTTCATGGATATTATTTATGTTTAATTTAATGATTTATTGAGTTATTAT
>CACSLK010034598.1:28034764-28046006 GCA_902706635.1 Striga hermonthica
TGCTCACCCCATTTGTTTTCCACACCCAGGTTTTTTTGGCGAGCTGGCAAAGGAGCAATGGCGAGGGTGGTCACATATTTTATGTTTATGATACTTATGTTTTAAAAGCTTCCGCTATGCAAAGTTTATTCTATGAAATGAGTCACGGTTCATGCAAGTCAAGTTAAAGTGTAAGTTCTTAAAGCAACGCCATGGAATGTTCTATGTTCATGTATGAAAAGTTTATGTTCATGAAAAGTTTTAATGTTATGAAAAGATCATGTATGAAAAGTTTTCCAAAGTGAGTAGCACCCTGAGTTCCAAGTAAAGTTTTCAAATGTCTTATAAAAAGAAAAATTTATTCTAGAAATCCAATGTACGAAAAGCGGGGTGTTACACTAAATCAACCATATAAATTCACTAATTTAATATGTTGATGTAGTAATGACTCATATTAAGTCAAAACAGCTCGTTTCTGATCAAAAATCAATCACACGACTCGTGTGACAAATCACAAGACTCGTGTGGCTCACTCACACGACTCGTGTGAAAAATACGAAAGTGACTATGAAAAATTTTGAAAAATATTAAGTCACACGACTCGTGTCACACCTCACACGACCCGTGTGAGGTGACACGACCGGTCACACGACTCGTGTGACTCCTCACACAGGTCGTGTGACCCCACACGACCTGTCACACGAGTCGTGTCATCCAGCACGACTCGTGTTTTCGAATACTCTATTCGATTTTTAGTCCAGTTCCTGTTTTTAATAATTTTTCAAATCAAAATCTGACTTTTAGGTTCACAATTAATACTAGTAGTGAGTTTACAACTCTTTGTAATTTGAGTTATTCATATTAACTCTTATTCTTGAATTAACTCTTTAATTCAAGAACCCACATATCATGGGAACATCTAGCAAGTAGCATGAATCTTTCGACATCCTTTTGAGTTATTCATATTAAATCTTAAGTGAATAGCGAGTAAACCTATTTCGATTACAAGTCCATACATATAAAATCCTTTCGACATCCAATTTCCCGATTAAATCTTTGGGTATGATTTTGTCGAAACCCAAATTGATTTAATAACTATGATTCCATTTCAAGTTTAGTAATTCTTTTATGAATATCTATTCATCTCTCCTTGGCCAAGGACTTTGAATTACTAACTATGAAACACATAGGAAATTCACTTATCTTCATAAGTGTCGAATCCTTTGTTGGCCACTGACAAACTTCCATACATATTAATATAATACCCAAAATATCCCTTTATACGATTGTTTTAGCAATCAAAAGGATAAATCAAAGTAAAATATAATATGCACAAAGTTACCATCGTGCCTCAAGTCTAAGGATTAATCATGTACTATTGTAACATGAAAATTCTTATTCGACATGATAAACTTTCATTAAGAATTTTTATACGGTCATGTTCAGTGAACTTGTTCTCTAACAAGCACCCACATATATGTATTTACGTCCCACGCTAATGTTGATGGAATGCAACATTCTTATCTAATAAGCATACATACTATGTGCAAGTCTTTTTCGGATTTATTCGATATCCTATCTCGAAACATCCAACGACTTGGAACTGTATTTAAGATCACAGCTTTCAAGATATGTTCCATGATCACAATCTCTATGCGCAACCATATCTTATAGCTATAAGTGGTCTAGGGACTTTATCTTAAGTGCAAATATATGATAAATGCTTACTCTTAAAATAAAGGAATGCCTTATTATTTAATATTGTAACACCCCGAGTTTTATTAATAAAGGAAAATACTATCTTTTAGTTTTAAGCTAGCCTTTATTAATAAATAATCATGTTCATGTTCAAGTTCAGGTTAATGAGCCAGTTTTATTCCAAGTCCGACTAATAGTCGATAAATTATTCGGTTAATTATTTCAGTAACCGGATAAGTTTCCAGATTTAATTCCGATTCGTTTCCTTATTTAATGATTTCGGAATTAATAAGCTAAGTTGACGAATTATTCGAAATATTAATATTCGGATATATTAATCGTACAAGTCAAGAATTCGAACTTATTATAGTTCGAATTAATTATTTTTAGTCGCAATTGTCCGAAATTATTTTCGACGTTCCGTTTACGTTCGAAATAATTTTGGTAGTTAAGTATCATGTTTAGTTAAATAATTAAGCACAAGATTGTGCTTAATTAAGGAGTTAATCAAGTTTAAGCAACTAATGCCGTGAGCATACAAGGAATTGTGCAATTCTTATTAAAATGTCGTAACATTTTATTAGTGCAAGTTATGGGGAAATTCATGAGGAAAATGCTTTATTTCTTAAGCATGAGGTGTCCTTCTTATATTACTTAAGTCATGACTAAGCCTAATAAGGTGGTAAGTAAGCTAAAGATTAAGTCTAAGCATGGCATTTAGAAGCTAATTATTGGCTAGTATTTCCCACCTCCTCACTCATTCGGTCATATATATATATATATATAAGTCATGTGTTGGGGAAAATTTTCCTAAAACTTTTAAGTAAGTTCAGCGTATGACTATGTGAGTTGAGAGAGTATAGTGAGGAGAGTTATCATAGCTACTTTCATACGCACAAGCCAGCTTCCGCTAGTCTCGCACGGAGGATAGTACACGCACGGAAGCTTCGGTCATCCCAAGCAGTTAGTGCGATCAGCCGAGGGTTCAAGAAGGTAATTTCGGTTACCTTTAACCGATCATGTTATAGTCATATTGGTTCAGTTTGCATAATCATGTTCATGTTACGGCTTAAACCGTGTGTACGTGCGTGTAGCCGTGTCAAGCCATGTCATGTGTTAATTCGAATTTCTCGAGCAAACTCTATGTATTCAGCCATGTTATGCAATATGAGGTTCAGTTAAGCTTATGTGCTCGAAAGATTTTCATGTTTTCTCGTTGAGTTAGCCGAGGAACGTGGTCGCGCACGTAGCGCGTACCACGGGCCGCTCATAGCTATCACTTATGTTAAATGATAAACCATTGAGCTTTTCATGTCAATTCATTCAGCAAATTTCATTTCAAGTTCTGTATTTAGTTGATTGCCGAGAGAAAAGTCAGTTTGGTCGTAAAACGGCTTACCGCCGTTGGCGACGCACGGTGCGCTCGCCGCGGCCAAGTCCAGCCTTTCGTACAAAATTCATGTTTTAAGTTATTTCAGTATTTATATTTACGTCATGTCAGTTTATGTCAGTTGATGTTGGATTGGTCGAGAGTAGTTTATGTCAGTTTATGTCAGTTTATGTCACCACGCTGCCCGCACGCAGCGGCAGCAGCGCGCCGACAGTCAGCCAGCGCGAACGGGCAGCTTGCGCGCAGGCCCGCGGGGCGTCGCGCACTGCCTGTCCGCAGCAGCAGTCGCTTGCAGTGCCCAGTGCATGCCAGCCAGTTACCACGCACGCCAGCGTGCGCATGTCAGCCCCAGTTACCTGCTGCGGCGTGCGGTAACGCCCAGCAGCGTCAGTTGTGCTTGCGCCGCGCACATACTAGCCAATATGCGCCAGTGCACGCACACGCCTCAGTCAGCAGCAGCCAGCGCCCAGTCCAGCGTCTGCGTTGCGCCAGTGCACGCACGCGCCTCAGTCAGCAGCAGTCGCGCCTAGTTATGCGCCAGTCATGCCCAGCGGCACGCCATTGCACTCCAGCACGCATGCCCGTGCCCAGGTACTGCCCAGCAGCAGTCAGCACGGCCAATGCAGCCATGCTCCCAGTGCAGCCATGCCGCAGCCAACCAGACAGCGCCTGCACGCGCAGCCTCGACAGGCCTGCTGGCCGAGCCAGCGACCGACCGTCCGGTTCAGCAGACCGGTGGTTCGGTCCAGACCGGTTCAGACCAGTTTTACCGGTTCAGTCCACATTTTTATGTTTTAGTCCTGGTTCTTGATTTCAGTATCATTTTTAGTTAAAATTCCGGGTCCAGTTCAGTTCAGTAAAATTATATCAGTTCATCATCGATCAAACCATGTCCAACAATGTTCGATTCCTTCTTTCTGAAACACCATTGAGTTGTGGAGTTCCAGGAGGTGTCCACTGTGAGATAATCTCATTATCTCTTAAATAATCAAGAAACTCATTGGTCAAATATTCACCTCCTCGATCCGATCGAAGAACTTTAATACTACGACCAATTTGTTTCTCCACTTCACTTCTGAATTCTTTGAACTTTTCAAATACTTCAGATTTTTACCTTAATATGTATACATAACCATACCTTGAATAATCATCAGTAAATGTTATGAAATAGTGGTAGTTCCCCTTGGCACTAACATTTAGTGGTCCACAAACATCTGTATGGATCAAATCCAACAGACCTTTAGCTCGCTCCACTTATCTAACAAATGGTGATTTAGTCATTTTACATTAAGACATGATTCACATGTAGACAACCTTTCCTCTCCCCTAAGGTCGAGTTTTGGTCCTAATTTGTGAATCCTTTTTTCAGATATATGACCTAATCAAGCATGCCAAAGTGTGAATGAACTATGATTATTTAATTTTCTTTTATTTTGTTGAATAGTTAAGATGAGACTTTGTGGTGTAATGGTATATAACCCATTTGTCAAATTTCCGGAATATATAAAAGCTGTATCTTTGAAAATGGAACATCTTCCATTCTCAATTACGAACTTAAAACATTCTCTATCCAATTCTGGAATAGAGATTATGTTTCTTATAATATCCGGAACATACAAACAATTTGTCAAACAAATTGTTACACCATCATTTAAAGTTAGATAAACAGTCCCAATTGCTTTGGCAGCAACTCTTGCCCCATTTCCCATCCTTAGGATTGTTTCTTCATTTTCTAGCTTATTACTTCTTGCCATCATTTGCAAATCATTGCAAATATGTGATCCACAGCCGATATTCAATACCCAAGAATAATCGTTAACTGATAAGTTAACTTCAACAAAATAATTGCCTTGAACTTTTCAGGCTTGCAAGATACTCCTTGCAGTTCCTCTTCCAATGCTCAATTTTACCACAATGATTCATTTATTAAAATTGGGTTCAGTTAATTTGTTTTGTTCAAGGATAATTGTGATTGGATTTTAGCTATTTTAGTAGACCGATCTACAAAACATCAAACGAAGCAGAAAATAACCAGACTATGGAATTTATATTCATTTAATATTAGGTCTATAACATTAAATGTTTCCCACTATTTTAATTAAAACCCCTATTTTAATTATGAAAATCTAATTTTCATAGTGAGCTTGAAGTCCAATAAAAATATTCCATATCCCAATTTTATGAGTACGCATGAAACATTTATATCGGTAGTCAACTTTTGACAATTGTATCACTATACAACCTTCAAAATATTTTGTCTCACCTTTCCTTATATACCTCAATTTTATGACCGTATATATTACTCAGTGTCAAATCAAACCCATCAAACATTCATGATAACGACCCACCAGAATGTCTCACGACTCATGGTCAACATAAAAAGGAATCCATCTCATGAGTATCTCTTATACTTAGTAGGATCACAACTTTCGACACAAAACCACCACACGACTCATGGTCGGTGATAAAGCATCGTAGAATCTCATGTCGTCTACTTTTGATGGAAGGCCTGGATTAATAAGTTCCAACTTATTTTTATCCATTATTGATTTGATATAAAATTAATCAAATTAATTCTTTAGGGTTCCTTAGATCTCATCAATTACCATCTTTACGTGTGTTTATTTACCGCATTATTAATCGCATGAATCACAAGCATAAATAAACCTAACATACATCTAATGCATGCAGACGGTGGAATGATCATGTCCTTGCCTATACGACACGTTCAAGCCAAAATGTGTCTATGCCTATGTACGTGATAAAACAAATAAATAGAACTACATCTATTACTATTTATTTTATCTACCCGTACAAGCACAGGCCTTCGAGATTTACAACTTGTAAAATTACCCACACATGCGTGGGCCTTTCGCATCGAACGGTCTCCACCTTGATCTAATCTTATAACGATACAAAAATTTAAAATTTTTGTATCATAATCTTGAATTATGATTTTTACAAATCATAATTCAAGAGACTCGCAGGTCTCGATAAATTACATTCCTTCAATCTCATTGTATAAAATGCAACATTAAAACATGCAATCATTCATTCATAAAAGGCTCATGATCACCCCTAAATCAACCATATAAATTCACTAATTTAATATGTTGATGTAGTAATGACTCATATTAAGTCAAAACAGCTCGTTTCTGATCAAAAATCAATCACACGACTCGTGTGGCATGTCACACGATTCGTGTGGCTCACTCACACGACTCGTGTGAAAAATACGAAAGTGACTATGAAAAATTTCAAAAAATATTAAGTCACACGACCCGTGTCACACCTCACACGACCCGTGTGAGGTGACACGACCGGTCACACGACTCGTGTGACTCCTCACACGGGTCGTGTTACCCCAAACGACCTGTCACACGAGTCGTGTCATCCTGCACGACTCGTGTTTTCGAATACTCTATTCGATTTTTAGTCCAGTTCGTGTTTTTAATAATTTTTCAAATCAAAATCTGATTTTAAAGATGCTAATCGTAACGTGGCTCTGATACCACTGTTGGGTTCGATATACTGTACGGAACAGAGTTTACAGCGGAATTTAAAATTTTATAAGTATTTATCTTATAAATACTTATTCCGTACATAAGTATAACGAGATAACGAATAAGCATCATATAAAATCTAGTAACTTTTACTAATTTTGATTTGATATGTAATTTATAAAAATTACGTTTGTTCTTGAACTCCTTCAAAACCAACGATGTATGAGGAAATCAATTCCCGGTTTGGTAACGATCACTTCTTGTTGTTACTCACTTTAAGAATCCAAATGTCTTCCCTCTAATCGTATCCACCTTTTGAACTTTGGTTCCGACTATAGTTTCTTCGCTAGTAGAAACTACTCGGTTTTTCAAGAAGTACAGAATATATATTTATAAGGAAATTTTTCAAGAACACTTTCTTGTATCATCACTCAACTCTTTGAATGAATTTTCTCTTGTAAGAATTTTGCTCAAACTTAGCAATTAATGTGCAAACATTTTGCACCTATTTATACAAAACATTTTAGCATAAAATAATCAATATTTGATATATTTTATTTTAAATAAAATAAGATTTTATATAAATAATCATACCAAATATTGACTTTTAATTAATAATGTGGAGTGGTTTATAACCACCATTATTGTTTTAATAAAAATAAGATTAATTATGTGGATTGGTTAACAACTCCAAACCACCATAATTAATTTATTCTTATTAATATTTAATCTTCAATCATATTAAAGATAAATAATAAAATAATAATTCTTGAAAACATTTTTCAAGACTTTATTAACTTAATCTATTCTTCCATTTCCTTATTTAATAATCTTATTATTATTTGGATTTGAAATTTAAAATTCAATTTTAAATTCCAACTATTAATTAGTAATTTTATTAATTACTAAATTAATATTCAAAATTCAATTAATCAATCTCATTGAGTAATTTAATATATTCCTTTAATTGATATCTAATCAAATTAGATTTGTCAATTAATTCTAACTCTTTAGAATACTATTTGAATTTTACCTTCATTCAAAAATTGGTGTGACCTTTTAGGTTCACAATTAATACTAGTAGTGAGTTTACAACTCTTTGTAATTTGAGTTATTCATATTAACTCTTATTCTTGAATTAACTCTTTAATTCAAGAACCCACATATCATGGGAACATCTAGCAAGTAGCATGAATCTAGTATTAAGTGAATAGCGAGTAAACCTATTTCGATTACAAGTCCATACATGTAAAATCCTTTCGACATCCAATTTCCCGATTAAATCTTTGGGTATGATTTTGTCGAAACCCAAATTGATTTAATAACTATGATTCCATTTCAATTTTAGTAATTCGTTTATGAATCTCTATTTATCCCGCCTTGGCCAAGGACTTTGAATTACTAACTATGAAACACATAGGAAATTCACTTATATGATTGTGCTAGCAATCAAAAGGATAAGTCAAAGTAAAATATTAAAAGGATAAGTCAAAGTAAAATATAATATGCACAAAGTTACCATCGTACCTCAGGTCTAAGGATTAATCATGTACTATTGTAAACATGAAAATTCTTATTCGACATGATAAACTTTCATTAAGAATTTTCATACGGTCATGTTCAGTGAACTTGTTCTCTAACAAGCACCCACATATATGTATTTGCGTCCCACGCTAATGTTGATGGAATGCAACATTCTTATCTAATAAGCATACATACTATGTGCAAGTCTTTTCCGGATTTATTCGATATCCCATCTCGAAACATCCAACGACTTGGAACTGTATTTAAGATCACAGCTTTCAAGATATGTTCTATGATCACCATCTCTATGCGCAACCATATCTTATAGCTATAAGTGATCTAGGGACTTTATCTTAAGTGCAAATATATGATAAATGCTTACTCTTAAAATAAAATAATGCCTTATTATTTAATATAATTCCAATAGATTGTTTTTACAAGTAGAATACGTCCAATCCGATTGGAACACCGGGTATACTACTCTAACAAATAATACGCTGGAAGGGTTGGCATTGTGCAAATTGAAATTCCCCAAATAAGTGATGAAAGAAGGCATATATATACTATTGATGAATTCAACTGATAATGAGATATTTCAATATATTAAGGGGAATAATGGAAATAAATAAGTGTTGACACAAACAAATGAATAACACTATATAAATGATATTGATGAGAATAGCTGAAACGAGAATATTGGGAACTATTGGCAGTAAGACCATTGAAATCGGTTGATGATGAGAATGAGTTTAAGAATGATAGTTGCACAAAAGCATGATATGGCATATTGTCATAAATACCATCAATATCTAAAAATATGAATGAATCAATATGATATTCATGAAAATTATAGAAAGGTTATTATGGTGAATATATGGAATACGCGTTGTACTCTTTTTCCCTTGGGTGAGGTTTTGTCCCATTTGGTTTCCCTAGCAAGGTTTTTAATGAGACGAAATGGATGGTGTATTTACATAAATAGTGTACTCTTTTTCCTTAATTAGGATTTTATCCCACTGGGTTTTTCCAAATAAGGTTTTAACGAGGCATATTCATGGTATAATGAGGACTACTGGATAATTGATATGATTCCTCATGATGATGAGAAAACACTGGAGTAGCTGTACTCTTTTTCCTTCGATCAAGTTTTGTCCCACCGGGTTTTCTTGACAAGATTTTAACGAGGCAGCACGTAGATACTCCATTAAAGATGATTTATTTGAGGGGGAGCAATGATGTGCTACCACAATGCTTAGGTTTTGTCCCACCGGTTTTTCCTGATATACTGAAGTACCAGTACCGATGGCTACAAGATACACTTCAAGCTATTCAGATTGGGCTTTGTACAAATCAGTTAAAATATGTTTAGAAATAGTCATTCAAGGGGGAGTGTTGTGAATTATTTATTACAATATAATGTATGTGAATTATTATTTTTCCCTCGATGTATTTATATAATTACAAGTTGTGCCGTCAGAAGTTTCCTATAAATAGGAGTTTCAGTTATAATGAAAAATATACCTAAGAGAAACATTTTCTCTATTCTCTCTTTTTCCCTCTAATTCCGTCCAGATGTAACTCTTGATGGTTGTCCTTCTTCTAGCGTCAGTCTGTTGACTGTGGTATGTCAATGAATATCACAAGCGTCTTTAAGGCAGTTTAATAGGGGGTTATGATAAAATTATGGTGTCTTTCATAATACGGAATATGAAAGACACCATAATTATATATATACATAAATATTAACAATATATCATTTTGGCACATCATGGAATTTTGTATGGAATGATAGTGATATCATCCAAATATCACAGTGCAGTGATCGTATATAAATAATAAAACTAACAATTTGAACATGTGTAACTTTGCTTACCTATACACATCTAGTATAAAAAAATTGCTAATTTAGGTATGCATGATAGAAAGACATCATTTGATGTTTGATGATGTCGTTTGATCGACTCCGTTGCCTATTTGCATAAATAAAAGTTGATCAGCATGTCGCAGGCACAAAAATTAACTGACATGTCGTTCTTGCACGGGATGATATTATATCTTTGTACATATCAGCCTTTTTTGGTGTGATCAAACGCAGTTATCAAGGATCAGTAAAAAAATACATGTGATGCTTTTGCCATGTGATGATATTGTGCAAAAGTCCCAAGATGCTTTTCCCTTTGATATTGAGAAACACTCGAAAAATGTTCTTTTCTAGAAAAAGAGAGATCGAAAAAGTGAAATCGGCCCGATTTACGAAATCGATTTACTAAATCATAGTATCTTGGTTCAAATTGAGCGATGACATTATAGATCTATGAAGATTTGCAGTCTTTACATTGTCTTCGTTTTAATTTTTTAAAAGAATATTTTGCGTTTGTATTTTTAATGATTTAGGGTGTTTTCGAAGATGCTTCTATCATTGTTATAAGATTTTCGATGTTTTTATTTTAATTTATAAGGTTATAAGCAGATTTTATACCGTTTCTGTTCAAATTATTAAAAAGTTTTTACGTTATTAGCATATTTGCTAAAATTTGAAAAAGATTAAAATAGTCTTTTTATTGTTGAATTGAAAAATATAAATAGATCTGTAGAAAATTGTTGTTTTTTTTTTTCTCGAAATAATGGAGATCACTGATCCGTATTACATTTTTTAAATAACAATGTAGACTCTTTTGTTTTTGTATATATTTATAATACATTTTGGCATAATTTTAAAAATGGTCCTATAATTTGGCCACAGTCTAAAAAATCACCCCTATATTGACCACTTTCAAAATTGGTCCTATAATTTCAAAATTTAATCAAATTTGGTCCTTTTTATCCGAAATATGAATTAAAATGTGATTAAAAAGGGAATTATAGGACCAAATTTGATTAAATTCTGAAATTATATGACCAATTTTGAAAGTGGTCAATATATGGGTGGTTTTTTGGAATGTGGCCAAATTATAGGACCAATTTTGAAATTATCCCTTACATTTTAATCAATGGATGGTCCTATCTCGATGTATAAGTTTAAACTATACTTGTGTGCATATGTCTTGCAGTTTATCACTGGGATTAATTGAAAATGTTAATGTTGCAAAATGTGGCCTGAGATGTGACCATGGCAAGTGCAACATAGTTAAAGTTTTATGAATACACA
>CACSLK010034598.1:28063243-28098708 GCA_902706635.1 Striga hermonthica
TTTTGTTTTATTTTATTCCACTTATTTTTTATTTTTTTTAAATAAATAAATGATTCCATTCTCCTGCATCGACATATTTTGATATCAAATTTAAATTATTTCATCACATTTTGTAAACAAGATATAAAAGAAATGTAATCCGAGTAACGAGTATAACAAAATACAAACCTATTAAGTACGAAAATAATGCGAATGTATCTGCCAAAATTACATTAAAGTAACCCATCAATAATGTTCACTAAACGTACTCCAAAATGAACTGACAAGATAAAATCGACTCAAGAATAATGTTTGTGCGTATGTAAAGTTTGACCTTCTATTTTGTGTACACCATAATTCTTTTCCTTTCTAACACCATTTTCCCAATTTGGGATATATTCGTCAGGCCTGAAAAGTGGTCCTGGGGTCGTAAAAGATCGCAGTTCATTTCGTGTTACATTCCATTAGATGAGATCAAAATCCTTTAATCAAAATTTCTCAACAAATGCACTAAGAAAAATGTGCATTATAATATAATACATACAGGAAATGAAAACGTCATATTAGATAAAGAGTATCTGAACCCAACAAGATCATCCAGTCATATACTTCAATTCTCAAAGAATCAAATAAAGAAGATGATAGACATTTGGATAACTTAACAAATTCTCACACGAGAAAAGCCAATACATCCAAAAATTTCTTAAAAGATAGATGTGGTCTAATAAAGAATAACAAAGTTCACAAAATCAAGTCGCGGAGTTAGAACATGAAAAGAAGTAAAAAGGAAAAACATACCAATTCTCTGTGGAGCTTTTGATTCTTTTTTAGTAACATATGCTTTCTCGTCATTCAACTCTGAGATAATAGCTATCCACGACTAAACATAACAGTTTTCAATTTAGAATATAATTCAACATCAAAAGTCGAGAATAGAACTATTAGAGAAATTTAGGAGGGATGTAATGACATTACTTTTGTCCTAGAATGGAGCAGAGCTCCCAACATAAAAAGATCAACCCACAATTAACTATTTATAACTGTATATTTCCAGTAATTAGTTGCTCACATAAAACCTTAAAAAATGAGAAGCCCTAAGGCATAATTCACAATAGTTTTGAATTGACTTCCTACGATAAGACGTGAAAATGGATCATTAGCAGAAATTCCAACTTTTTGATTTACATAAAGTAGCCAACTACTAAGTTCAATGTTCTTCTTTTTGCACATAACTTATAGATACACTATAGTGAATATATTTCACTGAAAAGATGCTTCCGCTTGTATAATTAAGATATATCTAAAAATCAAGATAAAGTACAACATAAAGTATAAATCAAGGGTCTTACCAGTCAGTCATATGCTAAAATATACTGAATATATTGAATTCTTCCAGGTAAGTTTACACAATCCATTTCAAGTTGTTCAAAGTCACATTCATTACTCATCTACAATATCCCAATTCTTGGAAAACTAACCTCGGATTGGAACTGAGATCATTCTGGTCAAGCTTTAGCAATGACCTGCTTGTTTTACTAGAAATCCCTGGAAATACAACACAATGGGTCGAGATTATTTGATTGAAGAGCATATCTGTCAGCCTTGCTAAACCTTATTGAGTCTTGTTTTGTGTTCTGAAAAAGTTGATTGGGGTAAAATCCTATGACTTGATATAGTGCTAAGAACCAAATGAGTGGAAAAAGACATCACTATCCCTGAAAGAAAAGAGATATATATGCAGCATAATGCACTAAATATTACTTAAAAACAATTAAAATTAAGTAGCATTCATGGTACTTCCTTAAATATTATATACAATAATCGATAGGTGGTGAAACTTGCAACCTAGAGCAAATAAAAAATCTTATTGTTGTTGAGCAATATCTATCTTCAATCTAAATGGCATGACATATCAAATTAAAAATAAGTAAAAATCCTTATTTAAACTACACAAAGTCATTTCATCAAACACAAAGAAGACATACACGCCATTCAATCTTGTAACCGTGATCCTTTATGTCTGAGATAGAAAGTAACTCTATGATTCAGTCTTGTAAATGGTTTGATTTGGCTACAAAGAATAATGTTATGGCTCTTTCAAATACAATTATACACGGATAAGCTAACAGCTCAAAAAAGCAGCCTATCCAAACTACTGCTCATCGACAAGGCACACCACAAAAGTACAATTAATGACGCACTGCCATATCTAAAAATATCAAATTAAGAAGTTGTTTGTACCTGAGAAACATGGGGATAATAATGTGATTAATTATATATTATTGGAAAAGTAATCACACGATCGCTAAATTAGCCAGAATACAAAATATATCATTATGAAGACCACAAAATATGAATTTTATTAGCATATGCAAGAAACCGAAGCACAATCAGTTAGGACATTTAACATATATACTCATCAGTTGTAGACACTTTTGACGAATTTACAACTAAGCACATAAAATGTGCAGATACAAAGGTCGGTTCATCAGCCAATTTGCTGATCACTAAACTACTGCCAATGTTCCATTTTCTTCAAAGAAGCCGATTTGCTGATCACTAAACTATTGTCAATGTTTCGTTTTGTTCAAAGAATTAGCAAGTAACTAAAGCAACTTTCACAGCTCTGTAACTTGGCATTTGGTTCCATTTCAATCACACTCCCAAAGCACAAAATAAAGCAGTAAATCTAACCAACTGCTAGAACAAAAATACAGAAGAAGTAAATTTCACAGTAACCTTAAGGGTCTGAACAAAGGAATCGAAATTGGGGACAAAAAAGCAGAGATGGTGTCCCCTGGGGAGGTTCTTGGGGTTCGCCACGGCTGATGCAGAACAACTCGATGGGCCTTCGGGAAGCTTCGTATTAGGGTCCTTTCAATCAGGTGAAGGTACAGAGACGAACCCAATCTCAGCCATATCACCCCGAAACACCAAACCAATGTCAAAAGTTTTTCAAAATTAACAGAAATTTTATCCCAAGAATGAGCAATATCTATCTTCAATCTCAATGGCATGACATATCAAATTAAAAACAGTGAAAATCCTTACTTGAACTACACAAGGCCATTTCATCAAACATAAGAAGACATACAAGCCATTAATGAAACACCAAATCAACGTCAAAAGTTTTTTAACATTAACAGAAAAGAGAAAAACTCACGCAAAGGGAGATGCCTCAACAAAGAAAGTTATACGCTTGGGCCCTAAGTTCTCGTTATGTCAATAAAATTCTACTCGTCGTTCTCGTTGCCCTTGGTCTCCTCCTTCTGCTCGATTGAAGATAAAATTCTCATTGTAGTAACACGCGAGAAGTAGAGTTCTTCGAAATTGCTCGATTGAAGATAAAATTCTGTTGAGAAGTAGGGTTCTTCGAATATTTTTCTTCTTAAGAGCTTTCACAGAGGGGTGCGATTTTTTTCTTTTTTTTTTTTTTTCAATTGTGATGTATTTATTATAAAGTGTTTATTTTTGTTACATGGGAAAGTGTAAAAGAGTACTTCTGCATCCTAGAATTGGCTGGGACTCTGGGACAAACACAAAGACCACTTCACAATACTAATCAGAGATGGATTCTGTACAAATATTTGGCATGATCCATGGGTCACTATCCACCAGAAGGCTGCCCCTGTGCTAAAAGCTGGAGTGAGCTCACAACTCACAACAGTCAATCAGCTCATGAGTGGTGATGGGAGAAGGTGGAACCAGGCTCTACTGAGAGAGTTGTTCAATGAAGAGGATGTGCAGAAGAATCTAGAATCTCAACAGAGAACAAAAGGACAGATGGATATGGACCCATGATCTTAAGGGGTTTTTTTCTGTTTCTATAGCTTACTCACACATCATTCAGAAGAAATTCAGAGACATGGATATAGCTGAAAGGCGTAAGTCTGCTGAGGTAGACAAAAAAATTAGAAGAAGAAAGCTGGGGTCTGAAAATCAAAGGGAAATTGAAGCATTTTGTTTGGAAATATGTTAATAATGCCTTGTCAGTTTGCCTGAATCTACTGAAGAGAGGCATGGAGGTTGACACCATATGCAGAAGTTGCGGAGAGGAGGTGGAGACAGTGGAACATCTTTTATTTCTATGTACCAGAGCACAGAAGATTTGGAAGTTGGCCCCTCTTAGATGGGAAGGAACTGACTGCCCTAAGGTGAAATTTAAACTGTGGTGGTATAATGTATGCTCAGTTGACAAGAAACAATCATCTGAAGAGAGGATTCAATTGACTACCTATATCCTATGGTGGTTGTGGAAGTCAAGAAATTTGTGGAAGTTTCAAAACATTCTTATGCCAGAGCAGTCAGTCATCAGTAATGCTTGCAGGGATTGGGCAGAATTCAGAAACCGCATGAGATAGTAGCTGCAAGGTTCACGGTGATTTGTTCTAGGTCCTTATGGTTCAGTGGTTCATTTTCCTTGACTCATTCCAGTTGTATTGATGCGGCACTTGTAGTAGTATTCTGTTTGGGATTGCTGCTCCTTCAAGTAGTCAGCTGGTATAGCTGCTTGGGGGAGATGTGTATTTTTTGGTTGCTTGCTTGTTTGAACACCCTATTGTATTTGTATTTGCTTGTTTTGTGATTGGTCTAGGGCACTACTTGAGTGACCGCACTACTTGAGTGACCCTCCTAGTCCGTTTGCAATTGAAGCTAGTTGGCTTATAGGTTTGTAAGACGATTTTATATATGAGATGTTTCTACCGTTTCAAAAAAAAAAAAATAAGGTGATGTCATTTCATGTCGTATCTCATGTTGAGCATAAAATTCATCAAAAGGTGTCTCATATTCACCCCCTCTGCTACTTCTTATCACCTTAATATTTTTATTTAACTTCATTTTTCATAGAGAATAAATTTCTGTATCGCTTCATCCTTACTTTTGAGAAGAGACACATATATCATCTACAAAAGTAATGAAATATTTATTTCCATCAGGTGTCGTGACAACTTTTAAATCACATACACAGTGTGAGATAAACCAAGTGGTTCACTATTTCTTTCAATAGTTTGAAATGGTAATCGTGTAAATTTCGCTTCAACACAAGTTTTACACTTATGTTTTGAATCAATATGGAACATATGTATGCTTTTCAATTTTATTAACCTGCGCAAAATTATAATTGACATGTCTTAGTCTACCACGCCACACAGTGGAAGACTCAAGCATATAAACAGAAAGAGTAACATTTTTATTAATTGTCATCACATTTTTTGGTCAAAATGACCTTATCAGATTCAAACACTACAAGAAACCCATGTTTGATCAACAAAGAACTAGACACTAGGTTCTTGCGAATTTTTGGTACATAAAGGACATTATCAAGAGTCAACTCTTTGGCATATGTCATTTTCAGTACCACTTTCCCCACTTCTTTGATGTTAGACGTGGTTGAATTTCCCATGAAGAGCTTTTTCTCCGTCCGCCGTCTCGTCAAGGACATTAAACAATTCCTTGTTTGAGCAAACATGACAGGTAGCACCCATGTCAATATACCATTCATGTAGATTTGAGCGCACCAAATTCATCTCGGATATAACTCTGGCGAGGTGCACCTCATCAACATCCTTGGCCAGGTTTTCCACCATGTGAGCTTTTTAATTTTTCTTTGGCAACCTGCAATCAGATGACTTATGGCCAGGTTTATTACAATTAAAAAAATTTCCAGAATATTTTTTTGTTTTTTGAAATATTTTTTCTTTGGCCCCAATACTGTCTTGCCAGTACTGCCATATTTTTTCTTATTATTTTTTTGTGAGCTTTCACCACGCTAAACAACATTGGCCTTTGCCAAAGAAGGATTAACTAATTTATTATCGTAGCCCTTGTTTTCTTCTTCAGTTCAAAGTCTAACAATGATCTCTTCAAGGCTCATCTCTTTTTTTATATGTAACAAATAATTCTTGAAATCTTTCCAGCTCGATGGAAGCTTTGCAATTATTACAGCCACCTGAAAAGTGTCATTCACCACCATTCCCTCGGAATGGATGTCATGCAAGATTATTTGAAGCTCTTGCACTTGACTGATTACAGTCTTCAAGTCAACCTTCTTGTAGTCTAGAAACCGGCCTACAAGAAGTTTCTTGGCCCCAATGTCTTCGGTTTTATTTTTTAATCCGAAGACTCCCACAGCTCCTTTGCTATTTTGATATAACTATACACGTTGTATAGTATACCAACCAAGCAATTCATCACATAATTTAAACATAAGAAATTCAAGTGATTCCATGCTTCAAGCGCACTAATCGGTTGAATATCCGGATTTTCCCCCAACCTGGGAGGATTTTCCGTTTCAAACCTCACAAGGTTCAAGTAGTGAGATAAAATAACACCTTTTGCTACCAACGCTTGCAATTCAAGCCCTTTAAATTTTTTGATTTATCAGCATGATTCACCAGCACATTAACAGATAGAGAAAGAGAAATTGCAGCAACAACAATGCCAATAGTATTTTGTTCAACAACCATCTTTAATAGAATCTGTTTTAAGATTGTAAGGAACTTTTCTCGGGAAAATAAAAATAAGATGGACTTTTAATATAATATCAAGGACTATGGAAACACAGTGTCCTTAAAACAAATTCGCCTCATATGAGCATTTGTTTCCCAGGATACAACAGAACAATCGAATCAAATTCGGCGAACTGGAAATCATGCCTGGACCAAAAAACTTAAAAATTTGGGGAAATGACTTTTGCAACTCTTTTTCTCTTCTTATATTCGTGAGTGATTTATTCAAAAGGTGACAAGGTCCTTATATAGGCTAAGATAAGTCACTTCATCAATTAATTCTATTAATTCAATATTTAAAAGAATTAAGTTTGTAACATGAAAACAAGTTACAAATTAAATTTGCAAGATGCTAAAA
This sequence comes from Striga hermonthica, assembly GCA_902706635.1. Lineage (NCBI taxonomy): Eukaryota > Viridiplantae > Streptophyta > Magnoliopsida > Lamiales > Orobanchaceae > Striga > Striga hermonthica. The sequence goes on from CACSLK010034598.1 coordinate 28,070,090, forward strand.
TTGATGTTATGCTACAATTTCATTCAATTTTCCAACATTGTCTTCTTCTAGGTCGCCAAGGTGGGTCGTGATCCGACGGTTCCCCTGCGACTAGGCTGTGGCGGACGTGGAAAGTTTGATTTTGTAGAGCACATTAATGGTAAATTTCAAAGTATAATTTCTTAAATTTCTCCTTTCTTTAATTTCTAAAATTTTTCTTTCTTTACATTATGATGGAAGGTTTGATTTTTTATAAGCACGTTAGGCTAAATTTTCTTAGGGTATGCAGTATGAGGTCTTCTGATAGGATATTAGGCTAAAATTAATTAATACCCTAATTTTATTTTTTATTTCTTAAATATGGAATTTTAGTAATTATTCGACCAACTTTGGCTTTATCGGATTAAAAGATATCAACAGTCTAATTTATATTGTATCGATGAATAGGGGGTGGTGGGTAGTAATAGGTGAGCGATAGATGGAAATTCACATTATAATAATTAGGCCATTCTCTAATTTCTACTAATCAACCAATGAACTAATTTCGCGTGTCCCATTCATATTCTCACTGGCACAAAGAAAAAGACAATGCAAAATTACTTAGAAGATCGTATTAAGATTTGGGATAAAAAGTATTTCCACCCAAAAATATCCCGACACATGCAATCTCCACATATTTTAATTAATTAATTTTGCATTTGTGAATCTAACACAGATAATTAAAGTTAGTTTGACACACAAAAAATTCCCTAAACATCTTAACAAAAAATGTTGGATACTATGTATAGATTCTTAGCGTTTTGTAATTTTATGTGTCTATCTATAGTGTTGTAAGTAACTTAGGTAGATCTAATTTTATTCATACGTTGTACCTAAAAATATCCGATCACATAGTTGACTTGGCTCACATTCATATCTTAGCCCAAAGCGACGAATTGGGACTAAGACACGTAAATCGCATCACGGATGGTCCAAGCAAACACCATTAGAGTTGTCGATCACCCAATCAGTAGGTCAATCGCCTGCGGAAGCTTTCCAGGGAAGACTGGCAATCGCCTTTACTATTTGAACACGTCCACATATAACTGATATTATCGCCTGAGATGTCCAATCAACTTTTGCATGAAAACGCGTGGCGCCATCCTACGTCCCTAGATGGAACCCCACATTTAATGTGTTCCCACCTTTGTGTATAAATACCGTCCATCAAGCTCGATAGAAGCAACTCAACACAAGCCAACCCAGGTCACAACAGACCATTCCAAGCAAAATTCATCTACGAAAGACCCCAAAAGGGGAAATCACGATCCCCACGATCATCACCACTCCCCACATACTCTGACATATCTGATCTCCTGAAGATGACATACCATAAATCCTCAGCTGCATCCATAATCACATACGTTCTAATAAAAGTTCGAAGAAAATATCTTCTTGCCTATCACCACAGCCAATCGGCAAAATCAGTGTCTTGCTTTACTTTTACGCATATTTATTATATTTCGATCTTCATATTCTGTATTATGTAAAACACCATAATTTTATCATAACCCCCTATTAAACTGCCTTAAAGACGCTTGTCATATTCATTGATTGACCACCGTCAACAGACTGACGCTAGAAGAAGGACAACCATCAAGGGTTACATCTGGACCTTACCCGTGTAAAAATTTAAGTCCCGATAAGGTTTTGTCACACACATTCCTTTCATCTATTCTATAAACCCTTATCAGATGACTGGCCGCACATCGGACTCTCTCATTTCTATCCTCGGTTGGATGAATGAGTGACTCAGCCGACCCTATCGCTTCTGATAGCCTTGTTATCTTGTCGACATTTCCCTTAAATTTTCCAAATATTTGCCTTTTTCCCTTCTCCCCAACGAAAATCCTAGATCTACGATTTTGGGAAAACCCTCATATTAGCCCACCTTCGACAACAATATGGATAGACTAGTCCATCCTCGACAAGAATGTGAGGGTAGATGGTCCATTGGTCATCGAGTAATCTCAGCCCGCTTGAGGATGGGGGCCCGAGGAAAGATCAGACAAAGTTGTCTTCATGAAATCCGACAAGATCCTCTCCTCATGCCCATAACACTACAATCTTGCGATTGATTTTGTAACTGTTGGGCGATTATTGACAGAGTCTTGATCATGGTCATTTGGCTGCCCGATGGGCACGTTTGGTTTGTGCTGCAAGATTATTGGACATGCTAGACAAGGAACTACAAAGTAAACCTCAACCTAGGGTTGAGATAACCCATATATTTATCCTATTTTTGTTGCATTTTTTGTTATCTTTTTGCCTTTCTTTTTCCCCATATTAGGTATTTTATTTTTTTTTTTAGTTTTTTTAATGTTTTGTTGGGAATTTCCTTTATTTTGAGTTTTCTATGTTTTTTTCGTTCGTTTCTCGATTTTCTCCATTTTCCTTCACGTTTATGGTGTGTAGGTCTGATGCTTCATGAGGATAGGATTTCAGAAAAATATTGTTTGGGCAATCATATATAATAGAAGGGTTCGTTGGCGAGGCGTAGGAAAAAATGAAACTCAATTCTGAGTTTGGACGAGCTCAAACGAGCAAAAAACACAAAGTTGTGCAGAACAGCCCCACACCGCGCCCGTGCCGAGGCGCGACACCTGCCACGACTGGACCAGAGAGCTTCCCAGGCACGGCCGCGGCGTGGCACCCCTCGCGCCGCGGCGCCCTGCGCGACTCGACTTATTTTTGACCTATTTTTGCTCGGTTTTCGATCCCTACATGTTTATGCATGTTCCCAGACCTGAGGGAGGACCCCAAAACTCGTTTTTCTTCAGTTTTTCCTCTCTTCTTCTCATTTTCTTCTCCTCTCCTTCTTCTTCTTTATTTTCCTCTTCTTTTCATTATTCTTTTCCATTTTTTTTCTTCTTCTTCTTATTAGTTAGGAATTAAACTTGCAACTCGAATTCAACTCTTGGATTGGATTGATTGTAAGTTTTTCAATCTAGTGTAATTCATGAGAATGATTATTTGGGTTGAATTGCTTGATTGTGTTGAATTCATGTTACATAACTAATTCATATTGCTAGGGATAAGGGATGATTGTGCTTATTTAATTTCGTATATGTCGGGCTTGATTTGTTCATTCTTGTGCAAGTTAATTGATTAGGGATTGATGTATTCTTGCTTGATGGGTAGATATAATCAAAAGTGACACTTCGATCTTGCAATTAGAAACGATTGAATTTTAATTTGTCGAGTTAGAGTTTGTTAATTCTATGTGATTAGTTGATTAATCACCTTCTAATTGATTTAGTGACTTTTAGAATCTAAAGGGGAGAAGTCGTAGACCTAGGCTAGCATGAGGTAGATGATTTCGTAATTGAATAGTCTACAGGTTCTGGATAGATACGTGCTTGTCAATGACCCGTCCCTTGTTACAAAAAGTTATAGAGATTGGGATAATTGGTCTGTGTGTATGCTCGAGCTTGCTTGTCTATATTCAATCCCTTGTTACGAAGAGTTAATGGGAGCGAATCGGTAGATGATTTAGCGAGAGCATCAATCTAGAATCGAACGATCAATGTCTCGGTTTTGCGAATAGATTTTGAATAAATTATCCCCGATTTTCTAGCATCTCCATCTTTGTTTCGTTTATAATTTTAGGTAGATTATTGTTTTTATATTATTTCCTATCCCCAATCTTATTAGTATGTTTAGGATTTATTTTGCTTTTATGTGCTATCAATATCATTTCTGAATTCCTAACCGCCTTCCTCGAGAGATCTACCCGGGGAACGAATCTTTCGACTCGGTACTTGGTAAAAATAACAAACTGTACTACAACACCATCAACATCAGCTGAGGCCACAAGTCACCCACATTATCAACGGTGATAAAGCCGATCGACACATCCACACCTGATTAGCGCAGAGATGCTTCTTGGGATTTCTGCAAAAAAGTAAAATGACAAGACAATCAAATGTAGTTTTTATTGATCCTTGATCGTCGTGTTTGATCACACCGAAAAAAGGATGATATGTGCAAAGATATAATATCTTCCCGTGCAAAAATGACATGCCGATCATTTTTTATTCCTAAGACATGTTGAATAACTTTTATTTCTGCAAATAGGCAACCGAGTCGATCAAACGACATCATCAAACAACAAATGAGGTCTTTCTATCATGCATATCTAAATTAGCATTTTTTTTAATACTAGATGTGATATGGCATATAAGTGTGGCACTGTTTACTTGGTAAATACTCGGTCCGGTATTCAAAGACGGTCCATGGAAGCAGAATAGTTTTATCTTAAATGGGCCACTTGGTCCATTTACGCGTCCAAGAACTGAGGGTACGTTCACTTATTAAATATGGATTGGGTGAAGTGGGATCAAATCGGCCCATATTAGTGGCAGCATAATGGGCTCGGCCCATATAAGAAATCAGGGTAAAGGAGGTGAAGCGTAAGGAATAAGCAAGACATCCAGGTATAAATATGAGGTGAGGAATATGGTAGGAGGTATGTTGCAAAACCCTAAATATATATACTGTGCTCTTTCCAATACCCTACTAACTTAAGCATCGGAGGTCTACCGCCGGGGGATTTCCCGGCGTTCTCGCAGGTTCTTGGGAGCTTAAACCAGGAGGAACGGGAGGAGCCGGTTCAAGGTGCACAAGCACATCAATTGGCGCCGTCTGTGGGACTTACTATTTTTTCTACCGATTGGAGACGTGAAGATGACGAACGTGACTGCAGATGAGCAATCAAGGAGGAATCTGAGCGATAGCTTGAACGAGGCATGGATCGAAAAGACGCCCTATGGGGGAGGACCGCCAAAGGGATGGGTTGCTGGAGATGGTTCGATGACTACGCCCCCTGTTACGATACAAGGGGTACCACCAGTTCCCCCATCGGATCAGGAGCAGGGCTTGGTGACACAGGGAGCAAGTCAAGAGTTGGTGATGCGGACGTCAGTGCCCGCAGTAGTGACAGAGGGTGTAGCGCCGGTGATGCAGGTTACTAGAGGGGAGTTGGATCGCCTCATTGCGGAGGCGGTAAGCCGGGCATTGGTAGCACGGGAGGTGGCGGCAGCGGAAAGGCCAACTGCGATAACGGAGAGGCCCGTGGTGGTTGAGGAGCGGCCTGTCGTTGTGGTGGAACGCCCAGTCGTTGAGGTGGAGCAACACGCTCCGGTGCTGTCTAGGCCTTTAAGAGGGAGTGTCCACCGCAGGGATGACCAAGAGGAGAGGTCGGTGGTGTCACCAGTGGTTCCCAGGCTGCCTAGGGATGTATTGATGGAACAAATGGCCAACCAAATTAAGGAGCTCCAAGCTAGGGTAGAGGGTAGGCGGCAGCCCAGGATGCAGGGTCACCCCTTTACTGATGACGTATTAGGCGCCGACTTACCCCAGAATTTTCGAGAGCCAAATATACATTATGATGGGTCTTCAGATCCAGCGAGGCATCTAAGGAGCTTTGAGAATGTGGCGGTTTTACATAGGTATAGTGATGGCGTTTGTTGCCGAGCCTTTCTGACAACCTTAAAGGGGCCGGCTCAAGATTGGTTTCACCAGTTACCTCCAGGATCTGTTTACAGCTTTGATGCATTTAGTTCATTGTTTATCAATCAGTTCTCTAGCGCGAGGAAGCACGAGAAGACGTATATGTCCTTGATGAACATGCAACAACGTGAGAACGAATCTCTTAGGGAATATGTCGCTAGATTTACTCGCGCATGTGTGGAGGTCCCTACGGCAACTGAGGAAATAAAGGCGGGCGGATTGACGAGGGGGTTGAAAGCGGGTCATTGCAGGAATTCATTAGCCAAAAAGCCCGCCCGGTCGTATGATGAGTTGCTGGAGAGATGTACTAAGTACATGAATATGGAAGAAACTGAGGCAGATTTCCAAGCCCATGACCGAGCTCGGGGAAAGAAACAGGAGGAAAAACATAAGCTAGATGATAGAAAGTCAGGGGGAAAGGACTACAGGGGTGACGATAGGGGGCGCTTAGGGTTCAAGTATGAGCATTATACACCACTAACATCACCAAGGGGGCAAGTATATGAGATGTTGGAAAGGCGGGGGGAGACTAAGATGTTCGGAAAGCCCCAGCCCCTACCAAAAAGGTCTGGGAAGGCCCCGGTGAAGGGGGATCCTTATTGTAGATATCATCGTGACTACGGGCATTGGACAAATCACTGTAAGGAGCTCAAAGATGAGATTGAGAGATTGATAAGGGCCGGACACTTAAAGGAGTTTGTGGTACAAGATAGAGGGAAGAAAGATGATACTGAAGGAGTTGATCGGAAGAGGAGGCCAGAGGAGCAGGGAGAAAGGGCTCTGAAAAGGGGTGTGATCCATATGATAGCAGGAGGACCAACGGACGGAGATTCTAATGCAGCCAGGAAGGCCAACCTAAGGGCTGATTGGGAGAGCGTGGCTGAGGTTCAGATCGTTCAACCCATACCAGACTTGACCTTTGGAGCGAGGGACTCTCAAGGAGTTCTGACACCCCATAATGATGCGTTGGTGGTGACAGCGGAGATCGCGAACTATGACGTGGAGAGGATATTGGTTGATACTGGGAGCTCGGCGGATATTATGTTTTACGAGTGTTTTAGGAAGATGGATCTGGGGATGGAGATCACACCAATCACAACTTCGTTGTTTGGCTTTAGTGGCGCTGAAGTAGTGCCGTTAGGGGAAGTGCAGTTGACCATGGCCTTGGGTACTCCCCCGCTCAGGAAGGTGAAAGCGGTTCGTTTTGTGGTGGTGAAGGCAGACTCGGCTTACAATGTCATCTTAGGGCGACCCAGCTTGAACTCGTTCCAGGTCGCAGTCTCAACATATTGCATGAAAATGAAGTTCCCAGTGGGCGATCTTGTTGGTGAAGTGACGGGAGACCAAAGGTTGGCGAGGAGCTGTTACCAGACGGTGTTGGAGGCGGGTCACAAGAGAAAGAGTATGGAGACTGCCTCAGGAAAGGTCAAGGATGAGAGTTCGAGCAGGGGCAAGGAAGCCAGGACAGAGGTGATCCCGCAAGACGAACTAATGGAAATTGCCCTCGTGGAAGGGGAGTGCGAGAAGGTGACGAAGATTGGAGCGGCATTGCAGGAACCTATCAGGACGCAGCTGGTAACCCTGTTACGGGAGTATGTAGATATTTTTGCTTTTACCCCGGAGGACTTGGTGGGCATTGATCGCGAGGTGGCCGAGCATAAATTAAACATCGATCCAAAGATCAGGCCTGTCAAGCAGAAGCGTCGACATTTCGGAGCAGAATTAGATGTTGTTATTGGAAAGGAGGTGGAAAAGATGATCCAGGCAGGGCACGTTAAACCCATCCAGTTCCCGGAGTGGCTCTCGAATCAAGTGATGGTGAAGAAGGCAGAGAACAAATGGCGCATGTGTATGGACTTCCGCGACCTTAACAAAGCATGCCCTAAAGATCATTACCCTTTGCCGCGCATTGATCAATTGGTAGATTCGACGGCGGGATGTGAGTTGTTGAGTATGATGGACGCATCGCAAGGATATCACCAGATACCGCTGGCTGTGGAGGACCAGAAGAGGGTAAGCTTTGTTACATCGAAGGGGACTTATTGTTACATTGTCATGCCTTTCGGTTTACGCAATGCGGGGGCAACCTATCAGAGGATGGTGGATAAGATGTTTTCGGGACAATTAGGAAGAAATATGGAGGTATATGTAGATGACATGTTGGTGAAGAGTCATCAAGAAGGCGACCACGTGGGAGACTTAAGGGAGACCTTCAGAACTTTAAGAAGGTATAAGATGAAGCTAAACCCTGCTAAGTGTAAATTTGGAGTGAGATCGGGAAAGTTCCTGGGATACATGGTCACTGAGCGTGGTATTGAAGTAAACCCAGAGAAGGTGCGGGCGGTACTTGATATGCAACCGCCTAGGACCATCAAAGAAGTGCAGATCCTCACGGGAAGGTTGGCGGGTCTTAGTCGATTCATAGCACGCGCAGCAGAACGAAGTTTTCCATTCTTTCGAGCTTTGCGAAAGGGAGCTCGATTTCAGTGGTCGGCACAGGCGCAAGAGGCCTTTGATAAGTTAAAAGAATTTTTGGCCGCCCTACCTCTGCTCACCAAACCAGATCCGATGGACGTGCTTATCTTGTATCTTTCGGTGGGTGAAGTGGCCATTAGCTCGGTGCTGTTGAAGGAAGATGGAGGGGGGCAGCAGCCGATCTATTATGTAAGCAAATTGTTGCAGGGGGCGGAGATGAAGTACGCCGAGGTGGAGAAGGAGGCCTTGGCCCTTATTATTACCGCTAGGAAATTGAGACCTTACTTTTTATCACATATGATCGTTGTACGCACAAATTTCCCTCTGAGCGAAACGTTAGGCAGACCGTCAGCTTCTGGTCGGATGGTTAAATGGGCGGTCGAGCTGGGGGAGTATAATGTTAGTTTCGAAATGAGAAGAGCGATCAAGGCACAGGCTTTAGCGGATTTTATTCAGGAGGGCACGATGGATGAAAAGCCAGGTGTGTGGGAGGTATATGTTGACGGATCTTCGACTAAAATCGGAGCGGGAGTTGGTGTCCTCATCTTGCCATCAGGAGGAGAACCACTGGAGTTTGCGGTAAAGCTCACTTTCAGAGCCTCCAACAATGAGGCGGAATATGAAGCGCTACTAAAGGGAATGCAGTTGGTGGCGGGTGCGGGAGCTAGGGAAGTTGTCATACATTCAGACTCCCAGTTAGTAGTCGAACAGATGAAAGGGGAATATGAAGCTAAGGAAGAAAGGATGGGGAAGTATGCAGAGGAGGCCCGGGCGTTGGCTAAGAGTTTTGAGTCGTGGCAGCTTGTGCAGATACCCAGGGAGGAGAATGGGCGAGCGGATTTGTTGTCTAAGGTGGCAGCTTCACTTGTTGATTGCAAGTCACGATCAGTCACTTTGATGCAAACGGGGTCCAGTATCGTCGACAGGGTGTTAGAGTTGGAAGAAAAGAGTGATTGGAGGAGTCCCATCTTAAATTGGCTAGCCCGAGCCAAGTTGGGACAGCAGGACGTGCGGGGTGATAAGTTGGGTCGACGGGCATTACGATTCTTTGTCCAGGAAGGGGTGCTCTTCAAAAGGTCGTATTTGGGACCTCATCTGAGATGTGTTTCCGAGGAAGAGGGAGATTATGTATTAAGGGAGGTCCATGAGGGCTGCTGTGGAGATCATATTAAAGCACGGGCTTTGACGAGCAAAGTGTTACGGGCCGGATACTTTTGGCCAACAATGAGAGCCATGGCGAAAGAGTTGGTGCAGAAGTGCATTAATTGCCAGCAGCACGGGCAACTCATACATGTTCCCGCAGAAGAGCTAGTGCCAATGAGTTCGCCTTTACCATTTGCTCAGTGGGGAATGGATATAGTGGGGCCTTTCCCGCAGGGCTCTGGACAAAGGAAGTTTCTGCTTGTTGTTGTGGATTATTTCAGCAAGTGGGTGGAGGCTGAGGCAATGGCCAAGATTACTGAGGAGAAGGTCATAAAATTTCTGTTCACTAATGTTTGCTGTAGGTATGGCATCCCGCGGGTTATAATTTCTGACAACGGCCCGCAATTCCGAGGAAAGAAGATTATGGCTTGGTGTGAGGAGATGGGCATAAAGCAACATTTCGCATCGGTGGCACACCCTCAAGCAAATGGGCAGGCGGAAGTGGCCAACAGGACTATATTGCGTGGGTTGCAAACTCGGCTTGGCAGGGCTTCGGGTGCATGGGTGGATGAACTGGACACGGTCCTTTGGTCATACCGAACCACGCCGAGGTCAACAACAGGAGAAACTCCTTTTAGCTTGGTATATGGGATGGAAGCAGTGATCCCGGTGGAAGTCGGCTTGCAATCTCAGCGGACGGCTGCTTTTGAACCGGAAAGGAATGAGGAACTGGCCAAGGAGGCACTCGAACTCATTGATGAAACACGAGACCAAGCCTGGATGAGGACTGTGCAGTACAAACAGAGAATGTGCCTAGCCCATGCTAAGAAGGTAAAGAAGAGAGATTTCCAAGTGGGTGATCTTGTATGGCGGAGAGCAGATGTGTTAAAACATGTCGGAAAGCTAGAACCAAATTGGGAGGGACCTTACGTTATTCAGAAAGTGTTTGCTGGAGGGGCTTATGAGTTGAAAGATCTGGATGGTAAGGTCTTCCCTAGGCCTTGGAATATCGCCAACCTTAAGAAATATTATTGTTAGTCTTGTCGCTATTTTTGTGAAAAACACTCTTTCTTTACGTGAAGACCATGCTTAAAAGCGTTTTCGGGTTTTGGTTGCTGGATTTTGAATAAAATTTGTTTATGAATATCCCATGTAGCATTCCGCACCCGCGGACTTTTCTTTTCTTTTTACTAAGTTTGACTTGCTTGTGGTGAGGTGTCATGTTGTCACAGCTTAAGACCGAACTCACGAGAGTTCGGGTGCTGTTCGAAAGGGTGACAGCTTAAGACCGAACTCACGAGAGTTCGGGTGCTGTTCGAAAGGGTGACAGCTTAAGACCGAACTCACGAGAGTTCGGGTGCTGTTCAAAAGGGTAACAGCCTAAGACCGAACTCACGAGAGTTCGGGTGCTGTTCGAAAGGGTGACAGCTTAAGACCGAACTCACGAGAGTTCGGGTGCTGTTCAAAAGGGTAACAGCTTAAGACCGAACTCACGAGAGTTCGGGCGCTGTTCGAAAGGGTAACAGCTTAAGACCGAACTCACGAGAGTTCGGGCGCTGTTCGAAAGGGTGATGGCTTAAGACCGAACTCGGGCGAGTTCGAGTGCTGTTCACAAAATAAGAGGTAACGGCTTAAGGCCGGGCTCATAGGTCCGGGTGCTGTCCACAAGAGGTAACGGCCTCACACTCCGGCATTAGATCGGTTTTCAGGGACCGAGCGGGTTACTTTGCAAAACATTGCTTCTTCTAAACCCGGATACTCGAACACGCGATACCAAGTTCTCGCGCGAGGTATTGTATAAGCGTTTGCTCGGTTCCTCACGGACCGAGCATGCGAAAGCCTCACACACGGGCATGTGGAAGAAACTCGATGTCAAGCGTAGTGCTCGGTATGTTCTCACAGACCGAGCGGATGAAAAACTGATGCCAAGTGTAGTGCTCGTTCTGTTTCTCACAGACCGAGCAGATGAAACACTCTCACGTCCCGCTTATGAACCGAGCACAATGATAGGCATTGTGACGCTTGGTTCTTCATGGACCGAGCAGATGAAAAGGTCTCACATGTTGCTTATGAACCGAGCATAGCGATAGGGATGGTGTTTGCTCGGTTCTCCACATGACGGAAGCTCGCAAAGGGGGTTCGGTTTTTTGCTAAAAAACCGAGCAGATCGACTTGTAGGCTCGGTTTTTTCATGAACCAAGCCGGTGGGACTTAGCTAATCAAGGGTTGCGGGTATTTGGTTCGCTGTGTTTCACACGGACATTAAGGTACCGAACCGATAAGGTGTGCTCGGTTTCTTAGGGACCGAGAGGATGGCGCTTTGTGATTTATGGTAGGGTTACGTGCGGTTTTGTTTTAGACCATCTGTGACGCGTGACAAGTTTATGGGCACAATAACTTAATGTGCCATGAAATAAGATATAACACCTACCAGACATCAAGTAAGCGAGGCCCATTAAGGTCACTATTACAGAATATGTCAAAGGATGGAATACATAGGGTCACTGTTACCAACATGGCAAAAGATTAAGTACCAACATCATCACAATCACAAAACATCATAAGGGAACAACCATCTAGAGGACGATGTCTTCGTTGACTTGGGCACTTGGTTCAGTCTGAGAGGATTGAGCATTTTCTTCGGGCTCGATATTTTCCTTGCTTGGACAAACCTGCTCGGCATTGGATTCGGTGGGGACGAGCGTTGTGTCCATCTCCGTTTGTTTCCCTCCATCATTAGCTTTCGCTTCCGCAGCTCTCTTCAGCTCTTCGAGACTCTGCATAGTTTGCTCAAGGACCGGCTCCCACCAGGGGAAATCGAGTGGGAGGCTAGAGTCCCCGGCCCATCCTTCCGGATCGGGAAGCTTTCGGATCAGCTCGGCCTCATCATAGCCGTCCAACTTACCCGTGGCTCGGGCTTGCTCGAGAGCTCGGGTAGCCCCAATAAATAGATATTGTAGCACAGCCGGTTTGAGCTGGACCAAGAACGGCATTGAGTCATGGTATAGGTCGAGCAGTTCCTCCCGGTACACCTCGAGAAACTGGGTCCCGTAGGGCGACGTGAGTAGGCTATCAAAGGTCTCTTGTTTTGCAGCAGCTTCTTTTTTGGCCGTCTCTTGCGTGGCCATTTCGACTTGTGTTTGGAGTATGACGACTTCTTGTTGATGGCGGGTAACGGCTAGCTCCAATGACTTGATCTTCTCTTGGGCTATCTTAAGCTTGGTCTCTAGTTTCTTGTTTTGGGTTGCCGCGTCGTCATGTGTTGTTTTGATCTTGCGATATTCGGCAGCGGAGGGAGCTTCACCCGTTATCGCCTCATGAAGGAAACTGGCGAGACCGGAATTAAGCTGAAAGAGGGAAGGAAAATTTATCATGGCACAATATATTATCGATATGATGAGAGATACAAGATGTGTTTACCTCTGCGAGGCGCTTCACACAGTACTCGGCTCGAAGCTTGTTATCTTCACCCCAGCGATCGGTTTCGTTGCTCGAAAAGGTGGAGACTAGGTAAGCGGATTGCGCTAATGGATCCAGATGAGTGGAGAAAGCTGGCGGTTGTGGGATGGTAGAGGTGGATGCCTGGGCCAGCCCGATGCCCGCCTTGGGTGTTGGGTTCTCCACTTCACTGGGCCATTGGCGTTTTCGGGAGCCGGGTACGATCTTCTTTAAAAGGTTAGCATCTGACAGGTGGCCAGGAGATAAAAGGCGTTGGGATGCGCTTGTACCGGCGGTCGTGGGGCGTACTCGTTGCCGTTTCTTGGTTGGTTCGGTGATGGCACTTGCTACGATCTTATCTGCAAACATATTATCAATTGATTAGTACATATATCGATACACATGGTATGTTCAGGACATGAAAAGAAGCCCATATATAACATTTCAATGTTTGATACCTAAGTCAAAAGGTTCAACTTTCTTATTGGTGAGCCTGTAATGCGATCGGAGCTTGTCGGGAATGGTCAACTTCCGGATGTCGTAAGGGGTTTTGTTCCATTTGGTTATGAGCTCATCCAATCGAACCTTTTTCTTAGGTACCGGTTCCTTTTTGATAGTGGTAAACCATTCCGGTGTAAATTTAAATGTGCCCGGGGGAGGTTTGAGGAAGAAGAAACGGGTTCTCCAGTGGTTGATCTTATTGTTCATATTGCTCAGAAACTCAGCCCCCCTTCGGGCACTAAGATAATATGATCCGCATTGATGTGAGTGAAGGCCATAACAATAAAAGAAAAATTCGGGGTCTAATCTACCGAAATGGTAGTGACTGAGGATGGTGTAGGCTATGAGGATTCGAATACTATTGGGTACAAGTTGGTTGATGGGAAAGTTGTAAAGACTGGTTAATAAAAGTAGATCGGGTCTCACCGGAAATCTAAGACCGCTTTTTACTTGATCCACAAAGAAGGTGTAGAAGCCGTCTGGGGGTTGGCTATATGAGCTACCGGGGGAGGGTGCTTGAAATTCCCAGTCGGGAGGAAGTTCACATAGCCTTTTGAAGGCCGAAATTGCAGCTTCATTGGCTCCGAAAAATGGATTGGGGCGAGCTATGGTGACGGCCGTGGTGGCTAAAGTAATGTCAGGATCGATTAACGAATCCACGTTTAGGTTAATATGCGCGTGCCGAGCGCGTAACTCGGCATCCGGCAGGGGAATGCCATGGTGGCGGTCATCATCTAGCGAGGCCAAATCACTGCCTAATATTTCCATGGGATAGTCCCGGGGAACATCCACGTCAGTCTCATCACGGCGGCTCGGAAATATCCTAGAGGGCGAGGCTGGAGTGGAGGTCTTCGAATGGGTGAGTGGTTCTTCGGGGGTTCGGCTTGAACTGGGTTCAAGGGGCTTAGGGGTGACGGGTATGGCCGCAATGTCACCAAGCACGAAATCTAGAGTACACGTAACGACACGCGCATAAGAACGATGGATTTAAGGGGCATAACGTTTCAAATACATCGCTTCACAATAACACAACAAAGGACCCGATAAATCAACAATATACGCAGATAAAATCGAGAAGGGATGATTCGAAAAAAACAACAACGAATGACGGGAGGGAGCATTACGGCGTGACGACTTACCCATGGTTCCGACGTTGCTGGTCAGTGGGGAGGGAACGAGAGCTGTGCGGAATTGTCGTTGATAGCGCCCCAGAAGTGTGTGGTCTGGGATGTGTATTTAGGTGCTGAGGTTATTAAATTTATGGGGACAAGGCAGGTGAAGTGCCCTTCTTTAATTCCACTAAGAGAATTCAAAATTCAAATTTCAAGAGTGGGGCTGCAGGTCAAAGTTTGAGGGGGAAGCCAAAGCAATTGTCAGGCTTTTGTCTTTTCACTTCCAGGTACAGTACAAATGGGGCTCGCAATTCGAGGCAGTTAATTTCCTTTGCATTTAGACATCTCATGGGTGGGAACCATCAATTATGCTCGGTTTTCTTATGCCATATCCGATTTTATTTTTATACTCGATAGTCGATTCGACCGGCCCATGTATTTTATTTTCATCAATAATTATCAAACGAGTCCATTGAGCTTGATACGCTTTGGCTCTTTTGATAATGGGGGGCTAGATGATATGGCATATAAGTGTGGCACTGTTTACTTGGTAAATACTCGGTCCGGTATTCAAAGACGGTCCATGGAAGCAGAATAGTTTTATCTTAAATGGGCCACTTGGTCCATTTACGCGTCCAAGAACTGAGGGTACGTTCACTTATTAAATATGGATTGGGTGAAGTGGGATCAAATCGGCCCATATTAGTGGCAGCATAATGGGCTCGGCCCATATAAGAAATCAGGGTAAAGGAGGTGAAGCGTAAGGAATAAGCAAGACATCCAGGTATAAATATGAGGTGAGGAATATGGTAGGAGGTATGTTGCAAAACCCTAAATATATATACTGTGCTCTTTCCAATACCCTACTAACTTAAGCATCGGAGGTCTACCGCCGGGGGATTTCCCGGCGTTCTCGCAGGTTCTTGGGAGCTTAAACCAGGAGGAACGGGAGGAGCCGGTTCAAGGTGCACAAGCACATCAAGATGTGTATAGGTAAGCAAAGTTACACATGTTCAAATTGTTAGTTTTATTATTTATATACGATCACTTCACTGTAATATTTTGATAAGATCACTATCATCCCATACAAAATTCCATGACGTGGCAAGAGATGTCTGCAAAGTTGACGCTGAAGTAACGCCTCACTTTATCAGGCAATCACAATAGAAAAATGGGCATACCCCAACCAATTAATGGGAAGTGATCTCCTTGAAGATACATCGGCTTATCGAAAATATTTTCTTTTTTCTTAGAAAGATTAAAACATTCTCTATTCGTCGAAGATATTCTTTTTACTAGACAACTAGTGATCTAAAAAATATTTCTTCATATCAACAATTTAAAAGCAGTAAAACCTTTGTAAGGAAAGAGCGATCTTAAACAAGACAACACTTCAATCGATCGACGATGGAATCTTTCGACTTGGTGACCTTTGTAAAGATGAATGTTCGACAATCCTACCCTTACGACAAGGCAGTCTCATAAACTAAGGTTGAGAAAAGGTCCCTTTTAAGGCAGACTCTGCATAAATATTTTCAATCGCCTCTCAATTATCAGCAGCGATCTCCTACTACACATTCGCTCATAAACATTCATCGCCGAAAGAAATTTTAAATTAAAGGCAACGTCTTACAAAAGATGTGTTATCAACCAGTTTGAGAAGAAACGGCGAACATATCAACTTGCTTTGGTGATCAATACACACTGATCATCAAAAGGAGTTATTCAAAATCACAAAGTGTAATATATGGTTGTGGCAGCATTTGGGTTATTGAAGTCTTATTTGAAAGTGTCATTTTTTCAACTTTTGATTTCTTTACGTTATCATGGAAAGTTTTATTTTTTAGAGCACATTAATGGTAAATTTTAGGGATGGGCGCAGTTTGGGATAATCCGAGATTTGACTTGTCCTGTTACCCATCCCAAATGGACCGTTATCATTCGGGACCGGGACAAACATTTAAACTAAATCCAAGAGTATTTGTTTCATTAAAATTTAAAATAAACAACCAACATATTGTTTTCAAAATTTTGTTTAAAACAAACAGACTATTCAAGTATTCACTTAAACCAAATAACCATAGAGTGTTGATTCCATTACAAAAAACACATCTATGTCACCCCTCACCAACATCTAAGATCTACCATAAAAAATTGTCTTTAAAATCAAATTATCAAATGCATTGTTTAGTTTGTATTTTTTTTTTTTTTTAGAATGTTTAGTTTTGACTTGGAAATTTGGGCTTTTGTTTTTTTATTGACCCAGTTTAATGGATAAAGCGGATGCATATTGGAGGATAAGCCCACTAAGACATCCAAGCCCAACGATAGGGGTCAAGCCCAACTTGGGCCCAAAAGGTATACTCCCCCTATAAAAGGGGGCCAAGGTACCTCATTCTCTGATATTCTCTCCTCATTACATTACTACTCTTTATCTCTCTTGATCTGAGCACTGACTTAGGCATCGGAGGCCCGACGCCGGGGCCACCCCCGACGTTGGGTTATGCAGGTACGGAGGCCGGATCGAGTTGAAGTAGCCCGGGTGAATCTTATTCACTTCATTGGCGCCGTCTGTGGGAGCCGTCAAAAAGTCAAGCGGAGTCCCGACTGAAAGAATTTGCAAACCTCCTTCTTCTCCACCGGCCGCCGCCACCGCCAGCCGTCACCTCTGCCGCCGGCCGCCGGAAAACGTGCTCCGATCAAAAAATGGTTGGCATCAGCGGATAGATCTCGTCAAGGTGAAGTTACCCTTAAAATTTCATTCAAAAATTCCTCCGGGAAGGTCTTCAATTTCGTGGTCAAAGTTTCCAGATCTAAAGAAAAATCGGTCAAAATCGAACATTCAAACGCATTTTTACGAAGATCCGGGAGGGCCATGGAAAATCCGAGGATACCACTGGAATCCTCTCACCGAGGCGAAGTTCCAGCCACCGACCATTACCGGGTGCCGCCGCCGCCGTGTGTCGTCGCCTCCACCGCCGGCCACCCCAAAAAGTCATCGGATCTAAAAAACGTTTACGTCATCGCGAAGCTCTCGTCTTGCTCGTTCTACCCTTAAAATTTCACGCAAAAATAACGTCGGGAAGACCGTCAATTTTACGGTCAAAGTTTGTGGATCTCAAAGCGAGATGCTGGATTACAACCTGAGGATGAAGAAGAAGAACAGGCTCGAGGTGTACTCCGACGGCAGAACCGGGTCAATGTATTCAGTGGCGAGTACGGATTGGATTGGGTATGACGATATCCCATCAATTTTCAAGGTGTTTTCGCCGGAATAATGTCAGATTCGCCCAAAGCTTTGTAGCTCAACGCCCTTATCGCAGTAGATTCAGGTCAGCTCGAGGTCCATTACCGTACAACCAAATTGCTCGAAATCCTTCACCCGCTCGCCCAGACTCAGGTCAGCTTGGAGGTCCGTCGTTCAGCTCGAGATCCATTGCCGCACAACTGGACTGCTCGAAACTCTTCGCCAAGCTCGACCAGATTGCAGGTTTTGCTCAGAGGTTTGCTCGACCACCCGATGTGCTCGAGAATCTGTCGTAAAACTCAACCACCCGATGTGCTCGAGAATCTGCCATAAAGCTAGACCACCCGATGTGCTCGAGAATCTGCTGCGGAGGTCGATTAAATTGCAGAGTAGTTCGAATTCCCTCAGCCCGGACAATTTTTTCATCGGAATATTCTCAGGACCGCTTGGAGTTTCATTGTGATGCGACCAGGTCCAAGATTCGAGGTCCGTCGCTTGTCTGCCTAGATTTGCTGATATGCCCAAAATTTCGTCGTGTTCGTCGGTCTGCTCGAATACTAATCGACCAGGTTGAAGAAAGCCCAACTTTTATTGCGGCCCGCGCCCTGCACAACATCGGCCCGCGCCCTGCACAACATCGGCCCACGTCAGCCTGCGCTGCCAGCCCGCACGTTGCATTGCCGTCAGCCCGCGAGGGACCACTTCTGGCCCGCATCCGCGGCCCGGTCCAGAGCAGCCCCATGCCCATTTTCGCGGCCCAAAACTTGTTCTCCTTGGCTCAGCAGCCTTCCTTCAGCCCAACAACCCCAGCATGCCCAGAAAACGACCCAATACACGCCCCACCGCCTTTAGCTCGAGCCCAAACTGGTCTTACGGGCTCAAAATGCTGCCAACTTGGCCCAACCATCTCATTTTGTACTCAAAACTAATGCGGAATGATCCAACGTGGACGAAAGGTAAACTTGAGATAACATTTCTCATGATGAAGGTATAAGTGGGATTAAATTTTAAGCTTGAGGATTTAAATTGGAATTATTTGATTGATCGTGGTGACATTATTTAATTAATTCATGAGGATTATGCGACTTTTCCGTGGAAGTTGTTTGACTTATTTGAGGCAATTATTTGATTTGGTCGACTAGCTATTATTTGACTTATTCGAGGAGCTTATGTGATTTATTCATGGAGTATTATTTGATTTGATTTATTCGAGGAACTTATGTGGTTTATTAATGGATATTATTCGATTTGGTCGAGGAGCTGTTATTCTATTTGTTCGAGAAGCTTATGTGATTTATTTGTGGATATATTTGAAATGTGGGGGAAATTATGAGGCATAGGGACATGGTTGGGATTATTATTTGGATGACTAACAAAATAATCGGGTGTTATTATATCTTGTTGTGTTCGATCTTTTCCTTTTCGACCTTAGTGGCAGGTCGAGAAATTCGAGCACAGGTCATCATGCACAACCTGGAAAGGGAGGTCGAATACATTGAATATTTCCTATTATTATCTCGTTCGATGTAATTATACAATTGAGACACTAACAAATTCCATAGCCCGCTATCCCGACCATGATTTTCCTACCCCCAGAGGGTCAAACATCTACAATCCAGATTCTTTTCTGCTGAGTTTTTGAGTTGCAAATATTTGGTGTTTCTCCTTCGACCTCAGTGGCAGGTCGTCCGAGTGAAGAAAAAAAATCCCTCGTTTTCGGAACACCCCTGGTCCTGCGATAGGGGTAGGCGAGGGTCGCTTGTTTTTTAAACAACCCTTGGGATGGGCAGGTTGGTCGCCTGTTTTGAATATCCCTCGGCTGGGTGGGCAAGTGTGAATACAAATCCACCATGACTAAGGCCTCCGGGCTGGGTGGTCGCTTGTTTCGGAAGGCCCCCTCGGGGTCGGCAAGTGCCTGAAGACAAATTCCACCATGACTAAGGCCTCCGGGTTGGGTGGTCGCTTGTTTAGTACACCCCTTGGGATAGGCAGGCTGGCCCCCTGTTTCGAACATCCCTTGGATGGGTGGGCAAGTGTGAAGACAAATCCACCATGACTAAGGCCTCCGGGTCGGGTGGTCGCTTGTTTCGGAAGGCCCCCCCGGGTCGGCAAGTGCCTAAAGACAAATTCCACCACGACTAAGGCCTCCGGGCTGGGAGGTTGCTTGTTTAGTACACCCTTTGGGATGGGCTGGTTGACCCCCTGTTTCGAACATCCCTTGGATGGGCGGGCAAGTGTGAAGACATGGACAACTCAAGCAAACCTCGGAGGCAGGTCGATGATTTACACTTGATTCTATTTGATATGGTATTACTATATACTTGTGCATTTAACCCCAATGGCAGGTCGATCAAAATCGCTACGGATAACTCGAGCAGGCAGTGAGATGGGATTCATTACAACTCAAGCAGGTTGATTGCATTTTATTTTGATTATGGTTTTTTCGAGTCGACTTTCGACTTCAAAGGCAGGGGAATGGAATACGGCTCAAACAAGTGAATTGCATTTTATTTTGATTACTGGTTTGTCGAATTTATCTTTTTCGACCTCTTTGGTGGGTCGAGTATATTCATTTTGCTCGAGTAGGTTGTTTATGGATTCTGGTTTGATTGCTCGTTGATTCTAGTTTGTCGAATTTATGTTTTTCGACCTCTTTGGTGGGTCGATTATATTCATTTTGCTCGAGCAGGTTGTTTATGGATTCTGGTTTGGTTGTTCGTTGATTCTAGTTTGTCGAATTTGTCTTTTTCGACCCCTTTGGTGGGTCGAGTAATATTCATTATGGCTCGAGCAGAGCAGGTTGAGGACTTCATTCAGAGCAATTCGCGAAATCAGGTTGTTTGGGTTTTGAGACGATATACAATAGGCTTAAATTTTAAATTTTGAACTGGGGGGCAATAGGAAGGGGTGGTCTGAGAGAGCTCGAACAGGATGATCGAAACACAACAGGCCTAAGTTCAAATTTTCAAATTCAAGACTTCAGGGAGTGGTTATTCAGTTCTTGTTTTTCGACCCCATCGGTGATTACTCGGTTTTTTACCTCAGCGGTCTCGACTCTCGATTTTCGACCTCCGCGATCTCGACTCTCAGTTTTCGACCTCAGCGGTCTCGACTCTCGGTTTTCGACCTCCGCGGTCTCGACTCTCGGTTTTTGACCTCAGCGGTCTCGACTCTCAGTTTTTGACCTCAGCAGTCTCGACTCTCGGTTTTCAACCTCAGCGGTCTCGACTCTCAGTTTTCGACCTCCGCGGTCTCGACTCTCGGTTTTCGACCTCAGCGGTCTCGACTCTCAGTTTTCGACCTCCGCGGTCTCGACTCTCGATTTTTGACCTCAGCGGTCTCGACTCTCGGTTTTCGACCTCAGCGGTCTCGACTCTCGGTTTTCGACCTCAGCGGTCTCAACTCTCGGTTTTCGATCTCAGTGGTCTCGACTCTCGGTTTTTTGCCTCAGCGGTCTCGACTCTTGGTTTTCGACCTCAGTGGTCTCAACTCTCGGTTTTCGACCTCAGCGGTCTTGACTCTCGGTTTTCGACCTCAGTGGTCTCGACTTTCGATTTTTGACCTTTGCGGTCTCGACTCTCAGTAGTTTTCGACCTCAGCGGTCTCGACTCTCAGTTTTTGACCTCAGTTGTCTCGACTCTCAATTTTCGACCTCAGCGGTCTCGACTCTCGGTTTTTTACCTCAGCGGTCTCGACTCTCGGTTTTCGACCTTCGCGGCCTCGACTCTCGGTTTTCGACCTCAACAATCTCGACTCTCGGTTTTCGACCTCCGCGGTCTTGACTCTCATTTTTCGACCTCAGCAGTCTCGACTCTCGGTTTTTGACCTCTGTGGTCTTTCGGTTTTCAATCTTGAGATCTCAAAGCTCATTTGGAGGATATTTCAGTGGTTATTCAATGGTCATTCGACTTTCGATGCTCGATCTTAGTGGCAAGTGGAAGAAAACAGCTCAAAGAAGCATTTCACTCTTGGATCAAGTTATGCTTACTCGACCAGAGTGGGGGGGACTAGATGATATAGGATATTATACTGGACCCGATTTAATGGATAAAGCGGATACATATTGGAGGATAAGCCCACTAAGACATCCAAGCCCAACGATAGGGGTCAAGCCCAACTTGGACCCAAAAGATATACTCCCCCTATAAAAGGGGGCCAAGGTACCTCATTCTCTGATATTCTCTCCTCATTACATTACTACTCTTTATCTCTCTTGATCTGAGCACTGACTTAGGCATCGGAGGCCCGACGCTGGGGCCACCCCGGCGTTGGGTTCTGCAGGTACGGAGGCCGGTTCGAGTTGAAGGAGCCCGGGTGAATCTTATTCACTTCACTATTGAAGCTCTAATGCTAAAATGACATATTGTTAATTATGTAAATGGTACTAGAATACTAATATTAAATATAATAATGATGTATAATATATGTATATATATAATATTTTCTACGAAAAGAATAAAATTGGACAAACGGGACGATTGGGACAAAAAATATTCAAAACTGATACTGACATTGTTTAAAATGGTTCAGTATCGCGAACGGGACAAAAATAAAGAAAGCCTTTTCGGAACATTATATTTCAGAATGGTACCATTTCGGTCAGGTTTCGTACGGGAAAATTCGATTTTTTTGCCCACCCTTAGTAAATTTCAAAGAGTAATTTCTTAATTTTTCCGTTTCTTTACATTATGATGGAAGGTTTGATTTTTTATGAGCATTAGGCTAAATTTTCTTACTGTAAGGAGTATGTTATCTTCTGATAGGATATTAGGCTAAAATTAATTGATACCCTAATTTTATTTTTTTGTTTCGTTATTAAAGTAATATGACATAAAAAAAAATTCCCTCCACATCTTAATAAAAATATTGGGACACTATGTATAAATTCTTAGCGTTTTGTAATTTTTTGTGTCTATCTATAGTGTTGTAAATAACTTGGGTAGATCTCGATTTTATTCATACCTTGTACCTAAAAATTTCTGATCACATAGATGACATGGCTCGCATTCAGATGTTAGCCCAAAGTGACGAATAAGGCCTAAGACACGGAAATCGTATCACGAACAGTCCACGCAAACACCATTAGAGTTGTCGATCACCCAATCAGCAGGTCAATCGCCCGCGGAAGCTTTCCTGGGAAGACTGGCAATCACCTTTACCATTTGAACACGTACACATAAAAGTGATATCATCGCCTAAGATGTCCAATCAACTTTTGCATGAAACCGCATGGCTCCATCCGATGCCCCTAGCTGGAACCCCACATTTAATGCGTTCCCACCTTTGTGTATAAATATCGTCCATCAAGCTCGGTAGAAGCAACTCAACACAAGCCAACCCAGGTCACAACAGACCTATCCAAGCAAAATTCATCTATGAAAGACCCCAAAAGGAGCAATCATGATCCCCACGATCATCACTACTCCCCCATACTCCGACATATCTGATCTCCTGAAGATGACATACCATAAATTCTCAGTTGTATCCATAATCATACATACTTACTAATAAAATTTTGAAGAAAATATATTCTTGCCTATCACCACAACCAATCGGGAAAATTGGTGTCTTGCTTTAGTTTTACGCATATTTATTATACTGCGATCTTCATTTTTCGTATTATGAAAAACACCATAATTTTATCCTAACCCCTATTAAACTGCCTTAAAGACGTTTGTCATATTCATTGACATACCACCGTCAATAGACTGACGCTAGAAGAAGGACAACCATCAAGGGTTACATCTGGACCTTACCCGTATAAAAAATTGTGTCCCGATAAGGTTTTGTCACACACATTCCTTTCATATATTTTATAAACCCTTATTAGATGAATGGAAGCACAACCAACTCTCTCATTTCTATCATCGGTTGGATGAATGGGTGACTCAGCCGATACCTTCGCTTCTAATTTCCTTGTAATCTTCTCAACATTTCCCTCAAAATTTCCAAATATTTACCTTTTGTCCCTTCTCCCCAACGAAAAGCCTAGATCTACGATTTTGGGAAAACCCTCATATTAGCCCACCTTCGAAAACAATATGGATCGACTAGTCCACCCTCGACAAGAACGTGAGGGTGGATGGTCCATTGGTCATCGAGTAATCTCAGCCCGCTTGAGGATGGGGGCCCGAGGAAAAATCAGACAAAGATGTCTTCATGAAATCCGACAAGATCCTATCCTCAGGCCCATAACACTACAATCCTGTGATTGATTTTGTAACTGTTGGGCGATCATTGACAGAGTCTTGATCATGGTCACTTTGCTGCCCGATCGACACACTGTGTTGGTGCTGCAAGAGTGAGGGACATGCTAGGAAAGGAACTACAAAGTAAACCTCAACCTAGGTTTGAGATAACCCGTCAACATCAGCAGAGGCCACAAGTCGCCCACATTATCAACGGTGATCAAGCCGATCGACACATCTATACCGGATCTGTGCAGAGATGCTTCTTGTGATTTTCCCACAATATCTTTACATGGCAAGAGCATCACATTTAGTTTTTATTAATCCTTGATCGTCGCGTTTGATCACACCGGAAAAGGATGATATGTGCAAAGATATAATATCTTCCCGTGCAAGAACGACGTGTCGATCAATTTTTGTTCCGAAGACATGCTGATCAACTTTTTCTTCTACAAACAGGCAACCAAGTCTATCAATCGACATCATGAAACAACAAATGAGTTCTTCCTATCATGCATATATAAATTAGCATTTCTTTTTATACTAGATGTGCATAGGTATGCAAAGTTACAAATGTTCAAATTGTTAGTTTTATTATTTATATATGATCCTTGCAATGTAATATTTTGATGAGATCACTATCATCTCATACAACATTCCATGACGTGGCAAGAGACAAATTTCTGCAATGTTGACGTCGAAATAACGCCTCACTTTTATCCCGCGATCACAATAAAAAAATTGGCATACCCCAACCAATTAATGGAAAATGATCTCCTTGAAGATACATCGGCTTATCGGAAATATTTTCTTTTTTCTTACAAAGATAAAAATGTTCCCTATTCGTCAATGATATTCTTTTTACGAGACAAGTAGCGATCTCAAAAATATTTTGCCATATCAACAATTTAAAAGAGGTGAAACCTTTGCAAGGAATGATCGATCTTAAAGCAGACAACACTTCAATCGATCGACGATGGAATCTTTCGACTTGGCGACCTTTTAAAAGATGAATGTTCGACAATTCATCCCTTACGACAGGGCAGCCTCATAAACTAAGGTCGAGAAAAGGTCCCTTTTAAGGAAGACTCCGCATATATATTTTCAATCGCCTCTCAATTATCAGCAGTTATCTCCTACTATACATTCGCTCATAAACATTCATCGCTGAAAGAAAATTTTAAATTAAAGGCAACGTCTTACAAAAGATGTGTTATCAACCACTTTGAGAAGAAACAACGAACATATCAACTTGCTTTGGCGATCAATACACGCTGATCGTCAAAAGGATATATTCAAAATCACAAAGTGTAATATATGGTTGTGGCAGATTTTGGGTTATTGAAGTTTTATTTGAAAGTGTAATTTCTTCAACTTTTCATTCTTTACGTTATCATGGAAAGTTTTATTTTTTAGAGCACATTAATGGTAAATTTTAGGGGTGGGCGCGGTTCGGAACAATCTGGGATTGACTTGTCCTGGTACCCATCCCGCTTTTATAAACCGGTCCAGGACGAGACACCGTCCCAAATGGACCGGTATCATTCGGGACCCGGACAAAACGGTTTGGGACCAGGACAAACATTTAAACTAAACCCAAGAGTATTTGTTTCATAATTGTTTTCATAATTTTGATTGAAATAAACACACCGATTCAAGTATTCACTTAAACCAGATTACCATAGTGTGTTGATTCCATTATAACAAACACATTAATCCATTTTAAGTCACCCCTCACCAACATTTAAGATTTACCAAAAAAATTGTCTTTGAAATCAAAAATCAAATGCATTGTTTAGTTTTTTATTTTTATATTTATTTTTTTTTTAGAATGTTTAGTTTTTGCTTGGAAAATTGGGATTTTGTTTTTAGATATTTCAAATTTAGAATCCTATTGAAGCTCCAATGCTAAAATGACATATTGTTAATTATGTAAATGGTACTAGAGTACTCATATGAAATATAATAATGATGTATAATATATGTATATAGATATACTAGCATGCTCTTGCCGTGCAAAGCACGGCCGGCCCACGGTTCAACCTAGAATATTGTTTTATAATTGAAAAATGATCAAAAGGTATAGAAACCACAAATAGATTGTCATCTAATATAACACATCGATTAGAGTGTACACCCATAAATACATCAAATTCTTAAATAAATCAACATAATTAAAAAAAAAAAAATGGTCATGAATAACAATGATCTTAATTTGTATTGTATTAGTGCTTTCAGGATACATGAACTTGTCTCTATTTTTTTGTATGTTCCTTCAGCAAAGAGCTTTGCAACGTTGTTTTTCGTTTTCAATGTACCTACATTTGAGTTTTTATATATATATATATATATACATATGTATAGATATGCATGCAAATAAGTATGTCCACATAAAGATTAAGCTTGTTGCGTACCACCGTTTCAGCTGCAGCATGTATAAGTGGATTGACCATCAGGCAAGTGCCACCTTTAGTCGACAACGACAATCCTTCATGAGTAAAAAAGCTATTTTAGGTAATCGCTGCTATTTATGTAATATGTATTAAAAATATTATTTATATCATACCATGGAGTTCTTCAAATATTTGAATTAAATTAATAAATAAGAAAACATTTGATAGAATAACGTGAAAAAAAGTGACAAAAACACATAATATATAGAAGATAACCATTTTAATAAATACAATAAGTAAAGTTGTTGCAAGGAACATCAAACAAAGTGGATTTTTCTGTGATTATGTCTTCAAGAATCCAAAGTCCCTTCAACACCAGTCCATAACTTAAATCCTTCATTATAAGCGAAACACATAGTCAAAAGACAAACAAATAAGGGAGAGATAATATATGTATGTATCATTAATTCAGAAGAAATATATGCACATAGTCAAAAGACAAACAAATAAGGGAGAGATAATGTATGTATCATTTCAGAAGAAATATATGCAGTTGTGTGTATCAGTTAGTTTGCTTTACTTGAGAAGCTGAACACCGAATATTAATCTTATGTCAGACAACACTATGAAGGAAAAAAACCTTGGCACTTTCCACATAAATAAATAAATAATATATAGTAACGTTAACTTTCAAAGGTGAACGTACAGGCTCACCAAATACCCAGGAGATAAACAAATGAGGAGAAGATTATGTTTGCAACTACGTATTACTTGAGAGCAAATAGTTTGAGATATACAGCAAAATTATACATTTTTTATGAGGAAGGCTGAATAGTGGAGTTTATTTCCTTCATCTGAAAAGCAAAAATGAAAGAGAAAAGACCTAAGAGTCTAAGGCCACCTTTATCCTGACCCAATGGCAGGGGTCACGGAATTAAAAAATAAAAAAAAAATTAAAACAAAAAAAAAATAAAAAAAAAAAGGAAAAGGGCACTGATGCGCGCGACCCAGGTCACATTGTGACCTCGGGTCGCAACCGGTTTTTATACTGAAATGG
This sequence comes from Striga hermonthica, assembly GCA_902706635.1. Lineage (NCBI taxonomy): Eukaryota > Viridiplantae > Streptophyta > Magnoliopsida > Lamiales > Orobanchaceae > Striga > Striga hermonthica. The sequence continues at coordinate 28,097,173 of CACSLK010034598.1, forward strand.
AACACTTGTTCCATTTTTATTGCACAAGTGTATTTTTTTGTATCTAAAAAAATAAAAAAAAAAAAAAATATCAAAATTCGTATTTTTTCATTCTCTACAAATAGAGACCACACTTGATATATTTTAGAACACAATTGCAATTTTTAAATAAATTAAAATAAAATAAATATTTAAGTTGAGTTGGGTTATGAATAAAGATAAATTGGGTTGGAAGATTGAGTTGTGTAGGTAGATGAGAGAGAAATAATTTTTAATTGTTAAGTTGGGTTGGGTTGGGTTGGGGATAAAGATAGTCTAACATGTCAGACTTATCTTAAAATAATATATAATAATGCATAGAAAAAAAAAATAGTGGATGCAGCATCAAATCAATATGCATCTCTAGAAAGAACTGGCTTGGCCAAAATAAAGCCACACATAGACTGTAATGATAAACCATAGTTTTTAAACCCGGCCCGGTAATCGACCCGGGCAGGTCTTCGGGTCACCGGGTCACCGGTTCAATCGTCGGGTCACCGGGTCAATTGCTGAACCGGATAATTAATTTTAAAATTTATAAAATTATATATAGAGTATTTTGTGATATATAAATATACATAAAAATAACAAATTTAAATATTTTGTATGTAAACTTTATAGATTAAAGTGGTAATAATATGTATATATTTATCATATAAATATATATACATAATTTTATTTTTTAAAAAGAAAAAGAAAATTAAAAAACAAAAAATAAAAAATAAAAAAATACATATAGACCGGGTCAACCGGGTTGACCCAGCCGGGTCAATGTCCCGGGTCGACCGGGTCAAGGCCGGGTCGGCCGGGTTTTGACCGGGTCCGTTGTTGCCCGGTCTAATTAACCCACCCGGACCGGTTCCGGCTCCGGGTCGACCGGGTCCCGGGTCGACCCGCCGGTCCGGTCCGGGTCACAAAACACTGCAAAAACCAACAAAAAAATGAAGCCAAATCTGAGAAATCAAAGCAAAAAATAAATAAATAAATAAATAAAACCCACATCATCACATTGAACAGGGAAAAATATTTTATAATGTTATATTGGAAACAAATACAAAACCTAACTAAAGAAATTTATGACCTTTTGGTAGAATATCATGAAATCAAAGAGGAAAAAAAACCGACAACAATGTACTTATCTTGATGCTCGCTTAAGCCTGATATGAAGCAGAAAACGAAATTCCATATCATCACATTTAATACAAAGAGCAATTAACATAAGAAAAAAAGCATATGGTAAAGAACATGCAATTTCTTGCTGAATTGGAAACTTAAAACTTAAAAAGCCTAAATGTACTTTATAAAAGAACCAAAACGAAGCGATGCTCCAGATCTGCGAAAATACAATGGCAGTTAAACCTTAGAATTCTCGAAGAGGAAAAAAAACCAAAATTCTTCTTACAAACACTATCCTCATCTTGCCAACGTGAATTTGTAGACCCTTTGCGCAGGTTTCCTACATAACCCGAACCCTTTACAATCTCAAAATCCTTTACAAAAACACGAAAACTCAAAATT
>CACSLK010034598.1:28103056-28116129 GCA_902706635.1 Striga hermonthica
AAAAAAAAAAAGGTCTGCGATCATCAGAAGTCCGGTAGGCCCCGAAACCTCTTGGACAACTCTCGAACAGCCCTGGGCTGAATCGAATTCTACAGTTACGCGCCCGATTAGAGCTTAAATCAATCAAAAAGGAAATTTATGTCAATAGCAGAAAAATAAAGGAGAAATTAAATAAGAACAAATGCTGGAATAAAAGATGATGGACGAACTCGTCCTTCTTTTCGGCACCCTCGGCGAGTTTCGGCTCGGTGGTGGTGAAGACTGCCGACCCTAGTTCGTCGACGATATGCCCGTGCTGAAAGTTAGACAAACGAAGCCTCATCCCGACCCAAATTGTGAAGCCCTCTCCTCCGCAGAAAGAATCGCCCAAGGCACCACAAAAAGCCTACGACGGAAGAGAACGAGAGACGATGATGCAACAGTTGTACGGCTGAAAAATGACGGAATAACGACTCTCCTTCACGCCTCACAAACGATCGATTGAAGGTCCCAGAGAGATTTGCATCGCAAAGAACAAAGAGTGAGAACATAGGAGAAGAGTTCAGACGCCAGAGGTGAGGGCCAGAATGAGAGGAGGGGATACTTAAAGTGCTAGATGAACGGTAATGATTGAATCCCTAAAATCCAACAGCTCAGAAACGACCTCGCCAAACGGTGTCGTTTTGATCACCTGTGGCCAACAAATAAAAAATATATAAAGAGCCACGTGTCAAGAAATGAAGGCTCATGCTTCCTTTTTATTAATAAGAGTATAAGATATACTAGATTTGGTCACGCCGTGCACGCACGGCGGTCTAACACCCTGTGTAAAACTACAGTAAAAATTTATCATAAGTTGTTGCAGCTTCGTATGTTACAGTTGTTCCCATATATTGTGTTTTATTTTATTTTTATGGAAATATTTTTCTGAAAGCCAGTATGTGCGTGGTCAAAGGTATCTGCTTACGATTTTGTCTATTGATTCATAAACATAATACTCATGATTTTTTTTTATCTATCGCACAATTGTCAAGTGTGCTACTCCTGTGGCTATTTTCAATTGATGTAAGAAAACGTAGGTACGTCTCCGAAATATAATTGCCTAGGTCATGTATGTCCACTATCTTGTTTGTAGTTTTTCTTCTGCATGCGCACCGCAAGGAAATTTACACGTCAGAGCTTCATTTTGTAGGAGACCTTTAATATTTTGGGTTCACTCTTGTTCCAATATTTCTTACAGTTTATATTTTAGTCCATTAAATTAATGTCATATGTCTAATATTATTATTATACATGTGTCAATTATCAAATGTATAAATGTGAACACTGACATAAATATTTCCCCAGTTCACTTGCAGTAAAGAAGACTACTTGTGTTCAAGATTTGCATGTTTATAAATTTACACTGTAATTTACTAAGAGATGAGAATAAATGTTTGGATTACTTTAATGTATAATCTTCCTTACATTTTGGATTACTCTAATGTATAATCTTCCTTCAAATAGACATATTTCTTCCCTGATAAGAACTCATTTCTTCAGTAATAAATAATAGTTTACTTGCATCTTTTTTTGTTCTTGTAGTTTTGGGATCAAAAGTCTCACTGCATCTACACAATACATTTCTTGGTTAAGGTGTAATTAAGAAACCCCTGCATCTACACAATTACTATCAACTTATCTAGATAATTATTCTTTATAAGTTTTAAGAAGAAAAAAGGAAGAACAAAACCAAAGAACAAAACCCACATAACAAAGCCCTGCAAATGCAACTCACGCCTCTCTTTATCAATACCATGCACAAGAATTTCTATACAATATGATCACAAACTCCAAATCAAGAAAACGAAAGATCGAGCCCCCTTTCTATGATATTATGCTTCCAAGCTTCAGGGTTCACCTAAATCATGCCCCAAAGAATATTTTTAGTGGCCAAGTTTGTTCGTTGTCCAAGCAACATCGGCGTAACGAATTCCACAGTACGCAATGGTTATCGAGCCCTAATCAGTACCTACATACCTGTACCATGGATTCTCAATACAAAGTTCTTTTTTTTTTTTTTTGGCTAAAACATCTTAAAAAAGAAAAAGATAAAAAATGAAAAGGCAAGAATCAATAATGGATATGGAGACCTGTGAGTGAACTTGTACAGGGAGAGATGCCAAAAGTATCCCTGGCCCACCCAATGCAATTCGGATCTGCAGCATCCATTTTTTGGGTTTCTTTTCACCGCCCAAACACATATAAATAAATCTGGCTCATTTCACCAAGCAACAGGAAAATCACTTTAAAATTTCCACACAACTATATGGTATACTTAAAGGGCACATCTCAATCAAAAGTAAACTCGATGGTCCTCATAGGATCCTTTATAAGAAAACACCGGCAACCAACCCATACAATGAACTAAAAATAGCTAGTCAAAGAAAAACATAAAATCCATGTTAAATATCATGTTCAAACATTTATTATGAGATGAAAACTGAGTGTTAAATAACTGAGCAAGAAAATTACTGAGTTTGTGGCCATGTCGAAGAGGCTCGACCGGAGGCAGCAGGGCTATCGACTTGTGTCCGCGTGAGGGTTTTCATGAAGTTTCGAGAAATCCCCTTCTATCTCCCCTCCCAATCCTCTCCAGTCCAATCAAGAATAGCTTGTGCTCTTCCTCTGTCCACGGAACACCTGAAAAAACCACAATGTAAAAGGTTGAAATTTGAATGGAATTCAGCGTAGTAATTAATATATATTAGACATATGATTATGGTTTGGTTTGAATAGTCCAATATCTAAATGGCACAGTAGCTGATAAACAACCTTATAATTATGTGTAGGGTATTGTTGACATTCTCAAAAAATATCCTGTTCCTGAATGTGATATTTGGTTTATCAAGTTTTCCTGTGATTTTCACTACAATGCAGTAGCAGTAGGTAAGTCCCACCATTACAAAGTGTTATATCTACATTTTTTATGTTACAGTTGATATACAATCTCATTCTGGTTGACTTTGATTTTGTGTAGGGAATAGAGAAGGGAAAGTATATGTGTGGGAAAGTGCAATCTAATCTAGTTGGCCTGAAGTACAGTTACCAATTCCAGTTCATCCAAAATTCAATATGAACTGTAACATCGGATTGAGTCATGCATAGATGCATAACAAGTCAATACTAAACACAAACACATGCGTAAAAAACATGTAATATCCCCATATTTTCAATGAGATACTGACTCACAGATTGAAAAACCAATGGTCCATGATTATATATGCCTGTTACGTACAGTTGTGCATACTATTCCGAGTTAAACCTGCAATATATTAATCAAGTAAAACTTGAGCAGAGAAAAACATAGAGAGGATAACACAAAAACTCATAAAGAATGTAAGACTGAGTGACTGACATATGCAAATGGCATGGAGAAAAATACTTATGCCACTGAAGTCACTGAACAATAAGAATCGATAATTAAAAAAGACAAAAATAACAAGGCACATGAGTTGAATGTAAGGCAAACAATTTGCAGAAAAAAAATTATCCATAAAAACAACAAATATAATTAAGTGATATCTGGCAGTTAGCTTAAGGTGTAAACTTACCTAAAAGCTAAAATTCCAGAAGCTAAAGATCCTGTGAATTACCTTGCATAGATAGGCATAAAACATATAAAGGAATGCTTTAGAATAAGACAGCAATGGTATCCCACAAATTAATTAATTCATGCTATTGTTTTAGGAAACTACCCTTTGATATTGATGACTGAAACAGAAGTATGATTCAAAAAGAAAAAGAAAACTGCTACTACTATTCAAAGTGTGATAAACAAATAAGAGGACCCCAATACCCACATATCTTCTGATACATAAAGGGAAGTAATGATATTTTTCTTAATTTATGTCATCATAATCTACCAAGTAAGCTACATACAATATTGCTTAATATACCCATTCCATTTATCTTCTTGAGGATAGACTAAACTGAAGAAAAACAAGAGGATCCCAAGGTCCGCAGCCCGCTAGAAGCATGATCAAACAAGCAGCAGAAATCCAAAGCAAACCCATTCCACAGCAAATCCCATCACTCCACTTTTCTACTACCCAAAAAATAATAATAATAATAACAATGATAAAGAAAAAAAAATACCAAATAAATTATTAGCCCAAAACAAGAGGAACTTCACCTTATAATGATTATATTCATCATCGTCATGATCCAGAATCACGCAATGGCAGACTTAGGGAGCAGGGGAATAGAGTGAGGGGACTGTGCCTTCATCTTGGTCTCGCGCTAGCGGATCTTTTGCATCTAGAACCATTCCAGGCATTTCTCCTTCCCTTGGTTCTCTTTCTGCTGCCTTGCCAGGTTCAGTTTGAGTGGAAGTTGGAGTCTTGGAAGCAAGAAAAAGAACAAGCGCTTGAGTTGAGAAGTCTATAGGCAGCCTGTAATAGAATAGTAGCTAGGGACCTTTCAGTTTTCCCACTACCTTCTGTATCGATAACCAGTTTCCTCTGATACAAAGTTCGTTGCCAGGCCAGTGACACCATTAAAAAGCAGGAGAAATAGGCAAGAAATATAAACGAGATATTATAAAAGCAAACAAATAATGCATAAAGAAATCCACTAAAAGATCGAAACCTGCACAATCAGGATACAGGCACAGGAAACACAATCCATCAAACAAACATTATAAATGCAAACAAAAGCATATAAAAGGAAATCAAAATTTTACAATCTTTACCTCACTTGCACTTGCACCCGCGATTCACGCTGGAATCCTAGGTTGTGGCGCTGTTGGCGTACCATGGCGTACCATCTGCACCTCTCTGGACCAACTTGCGCTCGAATTTCAAAATTTGTGATCTACATCAGACTTCATTTTGCTCAGAAGGATCTCGGGCTGGATTGGCTTAACTGAGACACTGTTGATCTATCAGGTCGTGTCCGCGCTTACAGTGGGTCATTGACCGACGTTTTTTTATGGCTAAAGTTGTGGATGGACTCAAGAAACACCTCTATGTTTTTTTTTAACACTGCAGATGAACCCCTAAAGAGACTTTTTTTCTCTCTCCAGTTCTTTTTTAAAAGAAATCCGCAGTTGGTTCTTTGATGTTCCAATCAATTCCTGCAACCTTGTGTCCAACTTCTCCTCACTCGATAAAGTATTTCTGATAACTGCCAAAGAAGCACCACTCTTGAAAAAATAATTTCAGTGAGAAGAAACACATTTTAGTTTAAACAATCGAGGAAGAAAGCTCACTGTTGGACCAGTGTCACGGAACCAAGAATTACTCATGCTCATCTCAACCACCCTAATATGCTTTGGCAACTGACTGCGCTCATTGTTCCACTGCCCAGAAAACCATACACTCATTTCGAAGAAATAAGTAAAAGAACAACAAATAATAAGAATATGGCCATCCTTGTGCATGACTTGAACATACTGTAACAGGTTCAAATCTTGAAGTAGCGGTGGCAACTTTGGCAAATGCCCTTTGAGCATGCACTCCATGGTCTCGCCAATTGTCGGGTCTTTCCTATGAACCAAGTCAAGAAACAACAGAAAATTGTCTTAATATGTCTATTGCCTAGCTTGTAGCAGAAAACAAACACTTATGATACAAATGAATAAAAATCTTAATAGCCTGGGGTGATTAAGTTGAATTATACATATCCAAATACGGAAAATAGGGATGGATTTGAATAAGCTGAACTATACATATTCAAACACGAGTTATCACAGCAAATTGGATACAACAAGCCTTCTATTAGACCGGAATACTCTTTCCACAAATATGCACACTTTCGTTGAGTTACTTGAGTACATAAAAATTCGTTCTTGGCTGAAGAGTCAATCACTATATTTTTTTTTTAAAAAAAGTTACATTAAACTAAATATAATAAGACTGAAGAATAAGTTTAGACTAGGACCTTCAATATTTTCGGATTCTTCAATGGTCCTTCATCAGAAAGAAGATAGCCTCCTTGGTCCGAGAAATTCACACTCCATCTAAGAATTCTTGCAATTAGATGCAAAAACCAACAGACAAGAAAAATTACAATGATCATTCGAAATAGTAATTTCAATGTGATTTGTTAGCTAAGAACAATAAATTTGACAATCAACCATTTCACCTGACATCAATGATTTAAGGCAACTTGTTCTGATATTTATCTCTACGTCGTCCGTCGAGGTGGCGGAGCTCCTCGTATCCCACCCCTGCTGGTCGTACAATACCCCAATCGCATTGAAGTTCTGGAGGCCATCGTCCGGTTACACTGAGGGTGAATTGCACCTCAGATCGAAGCCGCAGAAGAGTTCGATGCCAGCTGCCGACGGCATAATTAATTCCTCTTAGAATTTGTTCTCCCGTACCATAATTTTGGAAATAAAATCGGTTGGACATTTGGTACAAAGAGTAGAAGATGGAGAGGGATGGGGTTTGATGGAAGAAGAGAACGAGAATGAGTAAGAGAAAACCTTTTAGATTTTTTATTACCAATTTCATTGCGTAAGAATTAAGCCATTTCATCATTCGGCGGAGTCAACCGCATTTTACGGCCATCACATCTTTCAGAATTTCTCCCAGTTTTTACGGCAAGTGGAAAGAAGGAGAAATTGAGTGGCCATCAGCTGTAAAATGAGAGTAAATGCAGGGGCATTTTGGTCTGAAAGCAAAAGAAATGGCAAAAACGTAAATAAAATGGGACACGTGTCGACCAAAGGAAGGGTCGAAATTGGACACGTGTTGGCGTTTGAAGCTCTCTAACTCTTCCATATAAGATATAAGAGAGATATATATATATTTAATATTTTCTACGAAAAAATAGAACGGGACAAACAGGAAGGTTATGGACAAAAATATTCAAAACCGATACCGACATTGTTTGAAATGGTTCGGTATAGGGACAATCATATAAACTAAACCCAAGAGTGTTTGTTTCATTAAAATTTAAAATAAACAACCAACATATTGTTTTCATAATTTCGATTAAAACAAAAACACCGATTCAAGTATTCACTTAAACCAAATTCACTTAAACACATCAATCCAAGTCACCCCTCACCAACATCTAAGATCTACCATAAAAAATTGTCTTTAAAATCAAATTATCAAATGCATTGGCTTTTTTTTTAGAATGTTTAGTTTTCGCTTGGAAAATTGGACGTTTGTTTTTTCATATTACAAATTTAGTATCCTATTGAAGCTCCAATGCTAAAATGACATATTGTTAATTATGTAAATGGTAATACAATACTAATATGAAATATAATAATGATGTATAATATATGTATATATATATATATATAATATTTTATACGAAAAGAATAAAACAGGACAAACATGAAGGTTTAGGACAAAAATATTCAAAACCGATATCAACAATATTTAAAACGGTTCGGTACCGGGAACGAGACAAAAATAAAGAAAACCTTTTCGGAACATTATTTTTCGGAACGGTACCATTTCAGACAGGTTCAGTACGGGAAAATTTGATTTTTTTTGCCCACCCCTAGTAAATTTCAAAGTGTAATTTCTTAAATTTTTCCTTTCTTTACATTATGATGGAAGGTTTGATTTTTTATGAGCATTAGGCTAAATTTTCTTACGGTAAGAAGTATGTGATCTTCTGATAGGATATTAGGCTAAAATTAATTGATACCGTAATTTTATTTTAAATTTCATAAAGATGAAATCTTTAGTAATTATTCGACCAACTTTGGCTTTATCTGATTAAAAGATATCAACCGTCTAATTTATATTGTATCGATGAATAGGGGTGATGGGTAGTAATAGGTGAGTGATAGATAGCAATTCACATTATTATAATTAGGCCCTTCTCCAATTTCCAATAATCAACCAATTAGCCAATTTCGCGTGTCCCATTCATATTATCACTGGCACAAAGAAAAATACAAGGCCAAATTAGTTAGAAGATCGTATCAAGATTTTGGATAATAAAGTACTTCCACCTAAAAATATCCCGACACATGCAATGTCCACATATTTTAATTAATTAATTTTGAGTTTGTGAATCTAACACAGATAATTAAAGTTAATTTGACATAAAAAAATTCCCTGCACATCTTAATAAAAAATGTTGGGATACTATGTAGAGATTCTTAGCGTTTTGTAATTTTATGTGTCTATCTATAGTGTTGTAAATAACTTGGGGAGATCTCGATTTTATTTATACGTTGTACCTAAAAATATCCGATCACATAGAAGACATGGCTCACATTGAGATCTTAGCCCAAAATGATGAATGCGTCCTAAGACATGGAAATCGTATCACAGACGGTCCAAGAAAACACCATTAGAGTTGTCGATCACCCAATCGGCAGGTCGACCGCCCGCGGAAGCTTTTCCGGGAAGACTGGGAAAACGCGTGGCTCCATCTGACGCCCTGAGTTAGAACCCCACATTTAGTGTGTACTCACATTTTTCGTGTATAAATACCGTCCATCAAGCTCGATAGAAGCAATTCAACACAAGCCAACCCAGGTCATACCTGACCCTATCCATGCAAAATTCATCTACGAAAGACCCCAAAAGGGGCAATCACGATCCCTACGATCAACACCACTCCCTCCATACTCTGACATATCTGATCTCTTGAAGATGACATACCATAAATCCTCAGTTTTATCCATCATCATACATACTTTCTAATAAAATTTCGAAGAAAATATCTTCTTGCCTATCACCACAACCAATCGGTAAAATCGGTGTCTCACTTTATTTTTACGCATATTTACTATATTGCGATCTTCATAGTCCGTATTATGAAAAACACCATCATTTTATCATAACCCCCTATTAAATTGCCTTAAAGACGCTTGTCATAATCGTTGACAGACCACCGTCAACAGACTGACGCTAGAAGAAGGACAACCATCAAGGGTTATATCTGGATCTTACACGTATAAAAAAATTGAGTCTTGATAAGGTTTTGTCACACATTCCTTTCATCTATTGTCTAAACACTTATCAGATGACGGGCAGCACAACTGGCTCTCTCATTTCTATCATCGATTGGATGAATGGGCGACTCAGCCGACCCCTTTGCTTCTGATTGCCTTTTTATCTTGTCGATATTTTCCTCAAAATATCCAAATATTTGCCTTTTGTCCCTTCTCCCCACGAAAAGCCTAGATCTATGCTTTTGGAAAAACCCTCATATTAGCCCACCTTCGACAACAATATGGATCGTCTAGTCCACCCTCGACAAGAACGTGAGGGTGGATGGTCCACTGGTCATCGAGTAATCTCAGCCCGCTTGAGGATGGGGGCCCAAAAAAGGATCAGACAAAAATCGCTTCATGAAATTTGTCCTCTCCTCAGGCCCATAACACTCCAATCTTGCGATTGATTTTGTAGTTGTTGGGCGATCATTGACAGAGTCTTGATAATTGTCTCTTGACTGTCCGATCGCCACGCTGGGTTGGTTTATTTAGCATTATAAGGATTTATAGTTTTTTTAGCATACTCTGCAATTAAAATATATTTGCAATAATTTCATTATAGAAAGAAATCAAATAAAAAAAAGGTAAAAATAATATCCATGGTTGCTAATAATATACAAATAAATTCTAAAAAATAATTAATATTTTTCAATTTTAAATTTTGACCAATAGTAAAACTATTTAATATATCTGGTCATTATCTCTTAAATGGTAAATTATATTAACTTGAAAAATAATTTATTTTTTACGTATGACGAAATAAAGATAAAGAAATAATTATTGGCAAATATTAATTCACCAACTTGATTCCGACTAATTAATTAAAAGAAAGAATTCTACCTAATCTATTACAATTTTCTAAAAATACTTTTTAGATAAAAAGTGAAAATTTGTGAAAAAAAAAATAATATTACGGTTAGAACTTAAAATATGTTTTACTATTTATCTTGCCCAAAATATTATTAACATGAATCGCAAAATATCATTCTTAGAATTTATTAAAATGGATATCATTGAATTTTTGCAAATGTTTATAAAAATTATTTAAGGAAACAATATTTATGATTATATCTGATTTGATCTTATTTGATAAAGTGTATATAGATGCAATTAATGCATATATTTAAAAAGTTTTTAAAAAGGGCATGCATTAAATGCTTCTAAAAGTTTTTACTACTATTTTTAGTAAAAGGTTATTCATATATATATATATATATATATATATATATATATATATATATATATATAGGGAGAGGATCCAATGAGTCCACTCCTTAAAATATATATTGATTAAATAATAAAATAATTATTAGTTGACTCTGGCGTTGACCGTTGACTTCCGTGGTTGACCGTTGACTTTCGGCAGAAATCGTTGACTTCCGGCGTTGACTGTTGACTTTCGGCGTTGACTCCGACATTGACCGTTGACTTCCGACGTTGACATGTTGCCCTTGGTTTGCAATATGTATGAAGTAAATATGCATCCAGTACTATGCATTCAATATGAACTAAATATGCATGATATATGAATTGCACATGCAGTCCTTATGAACTAAATATGCACCAATAATATTTAGTAAATATGCACATGTTATTAACTAAATATGCATCATGAATGAACTAAATATGCAGCGAAAAATATGCAATAAAAATGTACATTTTATATAGGTAATTTATGATGTATATTTAGTTAATTTATTATGAATATTTAAGTAATTTATTATTCATATTTAATTAATACGAAATGCATACTTGTTATATTTAAATTAAATATATAATGATGTTTATATAGTTAATATATGATGCAATTTAGTTAATTCATGATACACATTTAGGTAATTCATGCAAACCCAAGAATATTTAGGTAATTTATGATGCATATTTAGTTAATACGAAATGCATACTTGTTATATTTAAATTAGATATATAATGATGTTTATATAGTTAATATATGATGCATATTTAGTTAATTCATGATACATATATAGTTCTTACGAAATGCATATTTAGTTCATGAACAGTGCATACCTATTTTATTTGAGATCCAATCATAACAATTTATTTGTGTTATTAAACAATTTAAAATTTAAATTAATTATATAATAAAAATCATTAATTATTATATTTAATTTAATTGTATAAAATGTGTATTTTATTGCATATTTTCGTTGCATATTTAGTTCATTAATGATGCATATTTAGATAGTAAAATGTGCATATTTAGTACATAAACAGTGCATACATAGTTGATATTTGGTGCATATTTAGTTCATAAGGATAACATATATAATTCATTTCTGATTCATATTTAGTTCATACTAAGTGCATAGTACTGATGCATATTTACTTCATACACAATGCATACTAAGGGTCAAAGGTCAATGTTGAAAGTCAACGTCAGAAGTCAACGGTCAACGCCGGAAGTCAACGACGGAAGTCAACGGTCAACTCCGGAAGTGAACGGTCAACGCCGAAGTTAATGGTCAACGCCGAAGTCAATGGTCAATTGTCAAAATAATATTTAAATAATTAAAATAATAAAATAATGAAATAAGTAATAAAAATAAAGAATTATTATTTAATTGAAGAGTTAATCTTAGACTTTCATAATGTACCAATCTAATGTGTAACGCCCCGTAATTTATTAATAAAGGAAAATACTAGCTTTTAGTTTTAAGCTAGCCTTTATTAATAAATAATCATGTTCATGTTCAAGATCAGATTAATCAGTCAGTTATATTCTATGTTCGACTATTAGTCGATAAGTTATTCGGTTTACTTATTTTAGTAATCGAATAAATTTCCAGATTTAATTCCGATTCATTTAATTAATTAATGAGTCCGGAATTAATTATTCAGTCAGCGATATCTCGTCATGTTAATCATGTTTTTAGTTCCGATATTATTTTCGGAATTAAATTATTTCAACTATTTCAGTTAAATTACCGGAAATTATTTTCAACGTACCGTTTACGTTCTGAACAATTTTGGTAATTAAGTATTATGCTTAAAAGTTAATTAAGCATAATTAAGTGATTAATTAAATATTAATCACTAATTAAGTCTATTTAGCCGTATGGAAAATCAAATTCAGCAAAATGCCGTAACTAAGTTGAGTGGGAAATTAAGAAATTGTTCCTTTACTCTTCATCATTTATACGTGGCATTAGTTAAGCTAATAAGGTGATTAGTCACCTAAGAAGGGTTATTGTTGCTACAAGTGTCAAATTATGCTTAAGCCTCCAAATCAAGTCATCCATTCCATTCAGTTGTTATATAAGTGAGAGTTTGGAGAATTTTTCCCATCTCCTTATATTATAAATGTTCAACCCTATATGTTCCTCTAAGTATTCACTATATTCAGCAAGAGTTTAGTGAAATTATTGAGCATCATACAAGCTATCGCACTGCACCGTGCTGCACCGCAAGGCACCGCACGACGACGTTGAACACGCGAAGAGTCACGCACAAGCACGGGAATCCGAGGAAGTTGCTGTTAGTCGAGCTTAGTCAGAGGTGATTCCCGTATTATTATGGGCTGAGATTAACATGTTTCTTTAGTCCAACTTTCAGTCTAGTTTGTATGCGTGTCGATTGTCGTTAAGGTCGTGCGAGTATCCATGCCGAGTTATGTTATGATTTAATTCGAATTCTCCGAACAACCCTCGCATGTTTAAGTAATTTAATGTAATATCATGTTCATATTAGCTTAAGTGTTCGGAGAATTATTAATGTTTTGCGGTGTTCGGCCAAGGGAACATGGTTGCGCATATAGCGCACCACGGGTCGTGCATATGCGTTAAGTATGTTCAGTTCAAATCCATCGAGTATTTCGTGCTATTTTATTCAGTAATCATTGATCATGTTCAGTTAAGTTTGATTTGCCGAGAGAAAAATGAGGTTCGATCGTGAAACGGTTTAACGCCGTCGGCGGCGCACGGTGCGTCCGCCGCGGCCAAGTTCTGTTCATTGGGCAAAAGTTTATGTTTTAAGTATTAAATCAGTTCTTATGTTCATGTTATGTCATTTAAAGTCAGATTGTTCATGAGTTGTTGCCTGACGGCCGGCAAGGGCCGGCCGTGGCCGCGCTGTCCGCACACAGCGGCAGCAGCGTGCCCGGCAGCCAGTCAGCGCG
>CACSLK010034598.1:28154564-28207506 GCA_902706635.1 Striga hermonthica
ACGGGCCCGGGCCCGGGCCTTGGTCCTTGGTTCTTGGTTCTTGGTTCTTGGCAATTGGACTTTGGGCTGGACTTGGGCGGCCTTGGGCGGGTGGGCCTTGGGCCCAATCACTATATATCTTTTTGCTGCAAATTTATTTGCAACTTTAGGCCCAAATGAAAAATCCAATTCTAGTTGGATTTGGACTCGGTTAATGGCTGGTTAATGGCCTTAACACCTGGTTAATGGTGTAGTAACACCTGAATGATTTTACTGCCCATTATCTCTGCCTTAAGTGGCAGATGTGACTTATGGCTTCCCTCAAGATGTGGAAGTCCTATAAATAGGACTTATAGGTGCAGAGAACACATACAACATTTCATGAAATCTGATACTCTCAAAGCCTCACGCATCATATCATAGTTCTCGGTTCTCAACTTCATTCTTGTTCGACTGGACTCTGAAGGCTGGTGTGCTACAGCTTCCGAGTGTTAAAGTCGTTGTATCTTTGAAGACATTACGCACTGACCCGTCAGCACTACACGGGGCGTATTTGTCTTGCGAATAGATTTCAATCGCCTCGGCTCAAATCTCTCCGTATTCGAGTTGTAATTTAATTTTTTGTTTTAGTTCTTTTGTACGAACTGAACACTTCAGTCAGTTCATAGGTTCCCGTTGTAATACAAAACACACTTTGTGTAACACTATTTAGTGACGGGAATGGGTGTTTTGGGCTGGGGTTTATTTTTGTGGAATTAGGAGATTGGAGCTGATGTTCTGTGAGGGAGGTGTTCATTGTTTTGGGGCTAAGTTCATTTTTGGGAAATTAGATATATTTAGGGGTCCATTTTATATTTTTTTGAACTTTTAACATATGTATTGTTTTGTTACTTAATAATTGGGGCTGATGTTCTGTGAATTTTTCTTTCTTTCTTTTTTTTGTTAATAAGGGTAATTTATAATTGAATAAAGATTAGTTTATGCACAATAATTGTACATGAGATGCACAATATTGGGTCTAAACGTGCACTTTAAAAAATATTGTCATATGTACGACATTATTAAAAAACTAATAAATACATCATTTTTTTTATAAGTGACTTTTTCACAATAATTGTCAATAAATATGCGATTTAAAGTAAAAATAAAAAAGAACAAATAATCAAAACGAACAATAAAATTTTGAACCGAAATTTTTGACGTAATGAGTTCAATTGTTGGTTAACATAAATAATCAAAATATATTAGATTATTTATTCTAAAAACATATTTAGTCTTTAATATTTTTATTAGAATAATAATATATATATGTAAACAAAATATATTGTGCAATTTAACAGTTATTGAAGTGCAATTAGTCCAACACTACGGTGCATTGTGCCGGTCTATATTGTGCAGATTGAAACGACCGAACTTTTGTTCAAAATATTTGAAGTTGGACATAATTAAATGGTTTACTCAGTTTGGTTAACTTAATTATTCCAACTTAACGAAATAAGTTGTTCTTTATATTACAATTATATTTAATATGTTAATAATCTTGTTTAGCATTTTTTATATTATTTATTGTTGAAAATATATAATATATAAAATAACAAAATCAATAAAGTACAACTACCCAAACACAAATGTGTCTCTAGTATAATATTTGCGTGCATTCTATTAAACGAGTATTTTTTTTATCTGCATTCAATTTTAGGAAACTTTAATAATGTGTATCTTATTTTTTTTCCCAAAGCAATCGATAATATTATAAATCAAAATGCACAAATGTGCGAAAACACAGCAGCCAACGGCTGAATACACAGCAGCCAACAGCTGAAAAAGTGGGAGGACAGGTCAGAAGACCACCTAGAAACCCCGCTAGCAACGCTAGAATAAAAAACACTCGCAACTAAACTAGCCAACAACACAAACAACTAAAACTACTTCCTGAGTGTCGGACCCCAACAGAGTAATACCCCAGTGTCAGACCCCAACAGGGTAATAAGGTGACACTCGGGCGTACAGAGTGACACTCAGGTGCACAGAGGCTAACTGCCCAAACCAAAAACACAAACAAAGAGAACATCCAAAATGAAAACCTACTCAAAAGACACACAAAGCCCTTCCCCAACGAGATACCCGAACCCATCACAAGGCACCAACGAAATCAGGACCAAACACCCTGTAGCTTGATGCGAAAGCCGGAACACCACTCCCGCCACTGCTTAAAGCCTAGCAAAGGATTAGTCCCAAGTCTCGAATCACTCCAAGGATGTAGCCGACCCAAAGCCCGAGAGGATCGAACGGCCCCAACCCAATGACCCGCCTCCCAAGACCCGACCAGAAACACTAGTCAGAAACAGGGCCTGTCGGGCTTTCAGCTCCACGCAACCAGCGAAGAGAACACAGGGACATGAACCAACCCACCTCAACCCCGGCCGCAGCGACTCAAACGAGCCAAGCCACTGTTGGGACATATGAGATCTCGATATGCACAAATCACGGACAAACATTCAACATAATCCTATGCGCAGCGGATCTAAAGGTTTGATGAAGAAAACTTACTGCTTAAATTTTATGTAGATCTGGCTGGCCCGAACAGTTGACCGCAAATTAAATCTTCTCGGAATCGAACAACCTTGACCAATCCAGAAAGCTGGCGTCACGACGAAGTCAACGGCGTTGACCGATCGGAAATCCGACGGTTCACGCGCTCTCACGCGCGCGAGTAAGCTCCGGCAGCTACTCCCTTCCGGCGGCGCGTGGCGGCGGCGGCTGGCGGCGATCTCTTCGTCTCGTCGTCCTGGTCATCATGGTATGGTCACTTGCTGGTTTTGGTCTCCGGTTTGGATGTATGATAGATCTGATTGGAATCCTGTATATACCTTAAGATCTTCTACTGTATTCTCAAACAGCTATCTTGATCTTGTATCAGTGGAGCACAAGAAATAGAACTACTCCTTGGAAGAGAGAGAGAGAGGGCTGGACGTGTTTACCAAGGTTGTGGGATTCTCTCCTCTTCTATGAGCCTAATGCTGTATATATAGAGCTACAGTAGGGACCCTAAGGAGAATAGGATAAGGGCTTCTAATATATTAATACTGTGGAGCAACCCCACAATTAATATATTAATAATATTAAAGTCCACCACAATAATATTATTGCACTCCCCTCACCTATCCCAAATTGCATTTGAGACTCCTTATTATAATTATCCGATTTACCTCCCCATGTTTAAGATATAATGTCCATTAATTAATTCGATCACTAATAATCAAGAAGTAATTAATATATTATATTACCGAAGCTAGCGCTCGCTCATAGCATTCATATTATGCCGGAATAAATCCACCTACAGGGTTTAGCATAATATTCCTTCATGAACTCACTTCGGGGACATCATCATACTAACGCACATGGTGACCGTAAATATCCTAAGAGCACATCGAACACATAATGTCATTACCCAATTCATTAAGTATGTCGACCCGGCTTGGATCTTACCCAAAGAATCAAAGCAACAAAAATTATGTGCACATGCCTATTTAATATCTTACGGGTTAAGAGCACGCAATAATTAACTGAGGCCTAGTTCGTTTACGACGATCAGCATAAAACGAACATCCCTCTCTGGGATCCTGTTCAATACATAAATGTACTAGTGCAACTAATCGGTCAAGACAATCCGTACGGTTGACACTACAACCGTTCCGATGGGTTGTTCAATTCCATCTAGGTTGTGAACCAATGATTCTTGTTTCGCAAGTAACTGATATAGTGATCTTCGGTACGCCCGATGACGACCCACTTATCTACATGCAAAACAACAGAACGTGGAACTTATTTAACCAAACATAATTCTCATTCATCAAGAAATAACATGTGTAATATCCACTAAAGCAAAGCTTAAGTATATAACACCAACAATCTCCCACTTATACTTAAAGCTGCCGCTTTACTAGTATAGTCCTATCAATCCGTATCCTAAAAGACCTATGTCGATCCTATCACCATACATTTGACTCCCATTCCCTCTACGTGTTTGGCGAAGACCTTCTCCGGCAAACTCTTCATAAAAGGATCAGCTAGGTTGTCTTCTGATGCAATCTTGGTGATCTCAACTTCTCCTCTTGCCACAATATCTCTGATAAGGTGGTATTTGCGCTCTATGTGTTTGCTTGCTCTGTGGGCTCGTGGTTCCCTTGAGTTTGCAACTGCACCACTGTTATCACAGTACACAGTAATAACATGTGGCAAACTCGGAATCACTTCTAAGTCCACCAAGAAGTTTCTGAGGCAAACTGCCTCTTTCGCTGCCTCAGAGGCTGCGATGTACTCGGCTTCCATAGTGGAGTCTGCTACGCACTTTTGCTTAGCACTCCTCCATGAAATGGCTCCACCTCCCAAGGTAAACACATAACCTGAGGTTGACTTACTCTCGTCCCTATCTGACTGAAAATCAGAATCGTTGTAACCCAGCGGAAACAAACTGTCTGCACGGTAAATTAACATGTACTCCTTAGTCCTTCGCAGGTACTTGAGTATATGTTTCACCGCAGCCCAATGTTCCCTTCCTGATTACTTTGATATCTCGCTACCATGCCAACGGCATAGCTAATATTAGGCCTAGTGCACAACATTGCATACATGAGACTTCCTACTGCCGAAGCATAAGGAACTGTCTTCATGTCCTCTATCTCTTTAGTCGTCTTGGGAGACAACTCCTTAGATAAAGGTACTCCATGTCTGAAAGGTAATGTACCTCTCTTAGAGTTCTGCATACTGAATCTTGCCAAGACAGTATCTATATATGAAGACTGGGATAAGCACATCATTCTTTTCTCATGATCACGAATGATCTTGATACCAAGAATGTGTCCAGCTTCACCCAAGTCCTTCATATCAAACTGCTTAGACAACCATGCCTTTACGTCCGACAACTCCTTCTTGTTGTTGCCAATAAGAAGTATGTCATCCACGTATAGCACAATAAACACCACCACGCTTCCACTAATCTTCTTGTATACACAGTGCTCATCCGGACATTGGGTGAATCCATATGACTGGATTACCTCATCAAACTGAATATTCCAAGACCTTGAGGCTTGCTTCGGTCCATAAATGGACCGATTAAGCTTACAAACTAAGTGCTCATGCCCTTTTGCAATGAATCCTTCTGGTTGCTGCATATAGATGTCTTCTTGAAGGTTCCCATTAAGGAAAGCCGTCTTAACATCCATCTGCCAGACTTCATAATCCATATGAGTGGCTACAGCTAAGAGAATCCGAATGGATTTAAGCATAGCTACTGGCGAAAAGGTTTCATAATCGATACCCTCTTTCTGGGTATAACCTTTCGCAACAAGCCTAGCTTTAAATGTTTTCACCTTTCCATCCGATCCCCTCTTTCTCTTGTAAACCCACTTGCATCCAATGAGACGTATCCCATCGGGTGGTTCTACAAGATCCCAGACCTGATTGGTGTCCATAGACCCCATCTCAGCTTTCATTGCAACCTTCCACGAATTTGCATCTCTATCTTGGAGTGCCTCGTCATAAGTTCTTGGGTCCGATTCTAGGTCTCCTGGAACTGAGTCCGATGACTCTCCAAGACCTATCCATCGGTCGGGTTGTGTAGAAAACCTCCCACTACGACGAGGTACCGTCTGTACTGGCACACTATCAGTGTTACGTGTTGCAGTACTATGTGATGTATCTACTTGCGCACTCGGTGGGGAACTATCAATATCTCTCCCTAACTCCTCTAGGATAAGTTTACTACTGGGCTTATGATCTATGATATAGTCTTCTTCCAAGAATCTAGCGTTCGTACTAACGATAACCTTCTGATCCTCAGGACTATAAAATAAATCACCTTTCGTTTCCTTGGAATAGCCGACAAACAGTCTCACTTCTGATCGTTTCTCCAAATTTCCAGCCTCCTGCACTAAGACATGTGCAGGGCAACCCCAAATTCGAATTTGTGAGAAACTAGGCTTGCGCCCTTTCCACAACTCATAAGGAGTACTGTCTACTGATTTTGAAGGAACAAAATTCAGAATGTAACATGCTGTCTCTAATGCAAATCCCCAAAACAAATCTGGTAACTTCGAATAACTCATCATCGACCTAACCATTTCCATAAGAGTTCCGTTTCTTCGCTCTGCAACCCCGTTCTGCTGGGGCGTGCCTGGTGCAGTCAGTTGGGATTCAATCCCTGCTTCTGATAGGTATGTCCTAAACTCTCCAAAGAGGTATTCGCCTCCTCGATCAGATCGAAGAAACTTGATACTTTTACCTTGTTGTTTCTCCACAACTGTCCTTCCTTGAATTTTTTAAAGCATTCGGACTTGCGGTGCAACAAGTAAATATACCCATATCTAGAATAATCTTCAATAAAAGTGACGAAATACTCATAGCCTCCTCTAGCTTGGATCGACATAGGACCACACAAATCAGAATGAATCAATCCTAGCACTTCTTGGCTCCTTTGCCCCTTTGCCGAAAACGGCCTCTTGGTCATCTTACCTTCTAGGCAGGACTCGCAAGTCTGGTAATGATCTTCTACTGGACCAAGATGCCCAGTAGATACCAACCTTTGAATCCTCCTAAGGTTGATGTGCCCAAGCCTAAGGTGCCAAAGATATGCTTGATTCATCGAAGACTCTTTTCTCTTATTAGTTTTAGTCGACACATTATTCGATTCATTTTGTTGCAGTGTGGGAGACTTTGGTTTCAGAACATATAAATTGCCAACCAATGAACCAGAACAAATCAAATGATTACCATAACGAATAACAACTGAGTTATTAAATGAAACTGAATAACCATTCAAAACGAGTTTAGAAACTGAAATTAAATTCTTCCTAAAACTTGGAACAAAAAGACAATTGTTCAAAACCAAAATACTAGCATCAAATACTAAAGTAACTACTCCCACTGGAACTACTGCTACTTTCGTAGCATTGCCCATGTAGACTGTAATCTCTCCATCCCTAAGCCGTCTGGTTTCCTGGAACCCCTGCAAAGAATTGCAGACATGATCAGTGGCTCCAATATCTACACACCAGGTACTGGTAGATACAACCACTAAACATGTTTATACGACGAAAGTATGAGAGTTACCTTCTTTGCCCTTCTTGAGGAGAGGACAATCGACCTTCCAGTGCCCTGACTTATTGCATTTGTGGCATCTACCTTTCGACTTCTTTGCCACAGCCTGTTGAGGCACTAACTGGGTGCTCTGTGCCTTTGCCTTTTCTGCAGCCTTCTTCCTCTTCCTGCCCTTGTGAGGCCTGGAAGGTCCGGCTTGCTCGGCAACCATCACAACTAATTTCTGAGTGAACAAGGCCTCAGCTAACTGGAGTTCTGACAACAGTTTTGGAAGAGCCATATGCATCTTGTGCATGTTATAGTTCAACCGGAACTGATCAAAACTCTTCGGCAAAGATTGGAGCATGATATCGACCTGGGTTTCCCCGTCAATAAAACCTCCAAGAACCTCTAGCTCATTTAGCTGCGCCATGACCTTGAGAGCATGCTCCCTTATGGGTGTACCCTCTGCCATGCGCGTGTTCATCAGAGCACTTAAAGCCTCTTGTCTTGCAGCCCTCGACTGATGCCCAAACAGTTCCTTGAGGTTCAGAAGCATATCTGCAGCTGGTAACACAAAATTTCTCGACCGACTGGAACTTTAATAATCGCCTTCCTTCTCGCCGGTTAAACGTCGTGCACCTACAAAGAACTCTCACACCGGAGGGGTTTTCCGGTGAAGAGCCTCCGAAGCTTAAGTCAGTGTATGTTCAATCAATTCTCAAGAGAAAATAGTAGAATGATCATCCTGAAGAAGAAAGGCTCACCCCCTTTATATAGGGGTGAGATACCTGACCTAGGGCTGCCCGGATTTGATGAGCTGTCTGCTCTAACTGCCCGTCCGTACACACCAAACGCGTGTGTCAGAGGTAGCCGTCGCCACTATTGCCTGCACCAATCCTCTTTAGACGTGTGTCCTTTTGCACATGGGGTAGGCTGTCAGAGGTGGTTATCGCTAGCCACCACTACCTTCTCGACACGTGTCCCCCTGCACATGGGGTAAATATTCTCCTAGGATCCCGTTAGAGGCTCTCTCACGCGCCTGTGACTATGCCGATCAACGTGGTGTTAAGTCCTCGAAGTAGTCGACCTGTTGAGGTCGAATAAGTTGCCCGATCATGTATCTGGTCGAAGGATAGTTTGGTCGACAGCTTTACTTGGTCGACTGGTTAACTGCTCGATTTCCTTGACTTCCTCATAATACGACCTCCTCGACCGGTCAATAGACCAGTTCAGCGTAATGGGTATGATATCCCATATCATCTAGTCCCCCCCCCCACTCTGGTCGAGTCTAAATTACTCGATCTAAGAGTGAATTAGTACTTATCGTCCTTCTGGATGGCTCGTCGTCAGATATCGACCGGCTGGTAAGCTTCCCGCTCATTTTTTCGAATAATTTCCCATTAATCACTAGAAATAAAGTTATCTGCTTTAAGTCCTTTCTGTCGCGCCAGTTTTCTGCCACGCGTCACGTCTGTCATATGTGTCAGGCGCTTTAATTATTGCGCCTCCTCGCCTAACGCGTCTGTTTTGAGCTCCGTGCAAATTAATACTCCCCACCGTTGGATCTAACTTTAATCCGACGGCCCTTATCTTTCCACCCTTCAATCTTCCAAAGTATAAATTCCATACTTAGCGTATTTTCCAACTTTTTCCACCCTCACAATTTCCGAATTACTCTGCACCCAGAATTCTCTCTGCAAAAAACCCTTACTTTCTCGACGATTTCTCCTGCGCTCTTTCGAACTTCCGTCAATTATCGACCCACGGTTATGAGTAAGTCTCTTCACACTTGAATCTGTATTCTTTGTAGTTCTATTTTGTGTATTCTTGGATTTTCAATATTGGGTGCCCTTGATCTGCCTGCTGAATTGTTTCAAATTGGCTTGTCTTGTGTTGAACTTGTGCTTGGAATACTTTTGTTTGTCTATTGAATGTTTAGGGTTTTGCTTTTCCTCTGAAATTTTTTGAAATTTCCGTCCCTATACCTCCCGAATTCTTCTTCTGGTTTTTGGATTGATCTCCCCCAAAAACCCTAATCTTTCTTCTCCCCTCTTTCTTCCTCGCGGCGGCTTCCTTTTGATATTGTTCTCTTTGTCTTTGTTTTGATTTTCTTTTCAGACTCTGAGACCTCCTCTGATTCGGTTGAAATACTACCCTCTGCGCTCGAAGCTGTCCCTCTCTCTATCGTTCGCCCCGACAAGACAGTTCCTACTCGTGTTTTTACGGTCCGCTTCGCTTCTTCAAACTCCGGGGATACCATGGATAACGTTCCTCTCCGCCATCGTCGACCTCTCCTTGGCGCGTTAGACGAGCCAGAGGAGGACGAGGTCACTTCTCCGCAGCCCACTGCTCCTCCCTCTTCGAATTCTCTGGCTAAACGATCCTCGACCAAAAAACTTTATAAGCGCTCTTCTTCTACTTCTCTTTTTCACCCTTGGTTCAATCCTGACAAAATCGGCCAACCTCTTGGTTGGGCGTTCCTCAGATCTTTTCCCTCTGATAAATTCGACCATCCTCCACAGGATTGTTACACTTTCTTCGAGATCCAATTCAAGCTTGGTCTTCGTTTCCCTCTAAGTCCTGATCTACTTCAAATCTGCGAGTGGTTCGGGCTTCCTCTTCATCAACTTCCCCATAACGCTATTCGTTTCATGACCACTTTCGTCATTCTTTGCCACATCCGCCTTGGTCGATTCGACCTTGCCTTCTTCCACTACTGTTACGTCCCTTCCAAACAAGGTCGAGGCCTGTACTTAAAGAGTCGTAATGGTGCTCATTTTATCAACGACGTTCCCTCCAATCTTTATAAGTGGATCGATCGATTTACTTTTGTCCGTCCTGCTGAGCCTTTCTCTTGGCCTTCCATCCCTTGGGTCAAGGAGGTTCCTCAGGAAGTTTCTGCCCCTCCTTCGAATCCCCTTTTCGAGCAACGGGTCCATACTTGGAATTCTAAGACCGTTGCATCAAAAACGCTCCTCAAAGACGAGAACCTTCTCCACCACTGTGGTCTTCTCACCCACAAGACTCGTCCTCCTCCCACCAACGAGATCCTCGATCTCATTCGACTTGAAGATGATCCAGGTAGTAATCGAGCAGATTAGTTGAATGCTCGTGCATTTCCTCATTTTTGTTCCCTGTGATTATTACTGATATCGAATATGATCTATATTGTGATTTTTTTCGCAGAGGTGCCCAGTTTCAACATCCCTCCGAGGAAAACTCCTCTGGAAAAGAAATCGGGAACTGTCGCTGGATCGAGCAGCGACAAGGCCGATGGGTCGGCCAGCTCTGGTGGATCTCGACCAGAGCCGCCACAGCAATCGCCCCCGCGGCAAACTCCGCCGCCTCCTCCGCCACCGCCCAAGGAAACACAACAGCGACCAGAGCAACAACCTCAACAGCCGCAACAACAGCAACAACAATGTCCGCTCCAACCTCAGCCGCCGAAGCAGCCAGGGCAAACTTCACAGCCACCCCTTGAGAAGAACACTCAGCAAAAATCCATTTCTTCCTCAGCCGCCAAATCTTCGACCTCCTCCAAGGTCGATGATCGTCAGAAGGTTGCCGACCGCCAACACAAATCTAACGACCGTCAAAAGACTATTGATCGTCAACACCAGGTCGACGACCGCTCGCAAAGAACTGACGACCGCCAAAGGATCGACAACCGTCAAAAGATCGATCATCGAGCTCCCATTCCCAAAGGCTCCACTTCTTCCAAAATCATGGACAAATCTTCCGAGCCCCACTCCTCATCCAAGACCCCAACTTTAGAAAAGCCGCCTCTCGACCAACAATCCCTCAAGACCCAATCCGCTGGCTCGACCAAGGCACTGGTCGAGTCCAGCAGTACAGTTGATACTGGGTGCGAGACGGTGCTAGGTAAACAGTCTCGCACCGATCAGGGTGCGGTCGTCTGGAAGCGGGGGCGCGACAGTTATCTTCTTCCTGACCTCCTTGCCCCGAAGCCGACGTCCTTGATGTCGGCGTCCGTGAATGAGGTGGCCGACCGCCTCGAGGGTGTTCTCCTCGAGGACAATCGTAAAAAGCTTGGCCCCACACTGCCTGAATTTGGGGATCAGTTTGTTCAGTGGCTTGCCCAGGTATTGTTTTCCTCGCGTTTTTCTGCCTTCTTTCCTGTGCTTCACCTGTTACGCAAGCTTTGAACTGTGCCCTCTTCATTGATTATAGGGCTTGGTCCAATTCTTGCCCACAGTGCGAGAGGCTCGCGACAGCTCCGGAAAGTCCTTAAAAAGCCTCGAGAGCACAATTAAGTTTCTGCAGGATAAGAACTCGATTCTCGTAAAGCATAATTCCAAGCTCCGCGAGACCCAAGTGGAGCAGAAGACTGAGTTCGACGTCAAGCTTCGATCCCTTGATGAAGAGCTCAATAATAAAAGCAAGGCTCTCGCGGAAAGAGACGCTGCCCTCGTAGCTAAGGAGGCGGCAGTGGCGGAAAAGAAAGCTGCGTTGAAGGAGAGAGAGAGAGGGCACTCGAGCAGGAGCGAGCTGCCCGGGTTGAGGCAGAAAATACTCGAGCAGATTTAGAAGCGGCTCGGGCACAGGCAGAGGCTGCTCGAGCCCAAGAGGAAGCTGCTCGAGCAGAGTCAGACGCCACTTTAACTAAGGAAAGGGCTGCCCATGCTCACCAACTCAAGCGCTACGCTGATGCAGCGGCTCTCCGAGCTCGGCAAATGATGTGGGCGACCACCACAGGGCAACTCTTCCTCAAAGAATATCGTGCCCAAACGGTGGCCGATTTCGTGCAGTCGCCACAGTATCTGAAGGAGGTTCAAGATTTTTGGGTAGACTGTTTTCAGTTTGCCCTTCAGAAGGCAGGCGAGCAGATCGCTGAGGATGATTTCGAGCAACTCGATCCCTTGGCTATTTGGGACGCCTTGCCCAAGATTTATCCTAGCTTTCAGGGTGATCCAACCTTGCCACTCGAACATGAGTGGTGGTCTGGGTTGCTCGAAAGAACCTTGGCTCGATCAGATATACTCAAGAAGACATATGCCTTGCCCGATGGTCTAACTCCTCCCGCTCATATGTTGGCCGCTTTAGCTGAGTCTATCCGACAGCGTCCTCTCGATGATGCCTGCGATTCCACCTCTAGTATTACTCCTCCTGATCAAAACGTTAATTCGAGCAATGCCGACTTTGCTGCTGCTCTGCCTCCATAGATTAGTTTGTGTTGTATTTTATTTTTATTTTATTTTCTTTTGACATCTGTGTATTTTGATAAACTTCGTGATCTTTCCTTGAAATGGCAATGTTTTATTTGATTTCATTTCTACTTTCAATAACGCTTGTGATGACTTGATTAGATGTATTTATGACCTCTTCCATGAGGTCATTGAGATGAATCTTAAATATACGGTCAGCATGTCTTTCAGTTTCAAATGTGTATCTTCCCTTTGAGCGTATGTCCACCCCCAAAGGGGTGGTCGTTACATACGACCATCTAGCCTCATGGCCTTAATCATGATGGATTTTTGCCTTTAAACGTATGCCCACCCTCGAAGGGGTGGTCGTTACATACGACCATCCAGCCTCATGGCCTTAATCATGATGGATTTTTCCTTTGAAACGCATGCCCACCCTCAAAGGGGTGGTCGTTACATACGACCATCCAGCCTCATGGCCTTAATCATGATGGATTTTTCCTTCGAAACGCATGCCCGCCCTCAAAGGGGTGGTCGTTACATGCGACCATCCAGCCTCATGGCCTTAATCATGATGGATTTTTCACATACAGCCTGTCATCAAGGTTAATCCAGGGATTCAGATTATATAAAGTTAATTCGGTAAACAGTAAATTGTAGAAACTTCAATACGCCATTTCATTCATCATCGAGCAAAGCATTTCATTACATTGGTGGTAATGAGTAAAAAAAGAAAAAATTTTAAGCATAATATTTTTTTAAGTTAGCCACATTCCATGACCTGGCTAGAGATCTTCCTTCAGCATCCTTTAAAGAGTATGCCCCTCCAGCATGGACCTTTTCGACCAGGTATGGTCCTTCCCAGTTTGGATCTAGTTTCACGACGTGCTTCAGCACATCGACTCTCTTCCACACCAAGTCACCCACTTGGAATCTTCGTGTTTTCACTTTTCTATCATGCGCTGCTCGCATCCTTTGTTTGTACGCCTCGACTCTGATTGTTGCCTTCTCTCGAAGCTCTTCGATTGTGTCGAATGCTGCCATCATCAGATGTTCATTCTGTTCTCGATCATACGTGCTCGATCTTTGGGACTGAACCTCGACCTCTATTGGCAACAAAGCTTCCATGCCGTATACCATACTGAACGATGTCTCCTCAGTGGTCGATCGGGGCGTTGTTCTGTACGCCCATAACACCGAAGTAAGTTCATCCACCCATGCTCCCGATGTCTTCTCCAACCTTGTTTTCAGACCGTTCAATATAATTCTGTTGGTCACTTCGACCTGCCCGTTGGCCTGCGGGTGTGCGACTGAAGCGAAGTGTTGATCAATTTTCATGTCCTCGCACCATGCCCGGATCCGCTTGCCATTGAACTGGGTCCCGTTGTCCGACACCAACACTTTAGGAACTCCGAACCTGCAACATATGTTATCGTATAGAAAATGCATCACTTTCTCCTCCGTGATCTTTGCCAGGGGTTCAGCCTCCACCCACTTTGTTAAGTAATCGACCGCGACAATCAAGAACTTCCTCTGTCCAGTTCTTTGGGGCATGGGCCCAACCAGGTCGATCCCCCATTGAGCGAACGGGATGGGAGAACTCATCGCTGTCATAGCTTCGGCCGTTGGTGAATGAGTGGGCCGTGTTTCTGGCATTGCAAACATTTCCGCACCATCTCTTTTGCATCTTTTCTCATCGTTGGCCAGAAATATCCTGCTCTTAGAGCCTTTGCTACCAGGGAACCTGCCTTGCTGTGGTCGCTGCAACAGCCTCGTGAATCTCCTTCAACACATATCGCCCTTCTTCTCTGGTTACACATCGCAAGTGGGGGCCCGCGTGCGACCTCTTGTAGAGAATCCTTCCATGCTCAAAAAATCTCCTTATCACTTTAACGGCTCCTTCCTTCAATTCCTTTATTATCAGTGCCCTCCAATCCTCGACTTCTTCTATCTCGACCACTTCCTTCTCGACCACACTCTTTTCCATGTGTAGCAAGGTCACACTTCTGCTCTTGCAGTCCACCAGACTTTGTGCCACTTTAGCTAACAGATCCGCTCGACCATTTTCTCCTCGAGGTATCTGGATTAATTCGAAAGAATCAAACTCTCCCTGCAGTTTCTTTATCTCCTCCACATACTTCATCATCCTTTCCTCCCGGACCTCAAACCCTTCCTGGAATTGACCCACCACCAATTGTGAATCCGAATGTACCTGTACTGCTCGAGCTCCGCCACTTAAGGCCAGTTTGAGTCCCTTAATGACCGCCTCGTATTCTGCTTCATTATTCAATATCTGGAAGGCCACCTTGATTGCGAACTCCAGGCTGTCACCTTTCGGCGACATAAGTACGATGCCTAGGCCACCTCCAGCCCTCGACACCGATCCATCTGCAAACACCTGCCACACCCCTTCAGACTCCTCGCTCTCCTTCGTCCCCTCTTGTATAAAATCGGCCAGTGCTTGAGCCTTAATCGCCCTCCTCGGCTCATAGATAATTGTGTATTCACTCAGCTCAACTGCCCATTTGACTAACCGCCCCGACACGGAGGGTCGACCCAGTGTTTCTCCCAATGGCATATTCGTTCGGACCTTCACCCTATGTCCCAAGAAGTATGGTCTCAGCTTCCTTACGGTGACCACCACCGCCAAAGCCCCTTTCTCAATCTCTGAATACCTCCTCTCCGCCCCTTGCATCACCTTACTCACGTAATAGATTGGAAATTGGGCTGTCCCTTCCTCCCGCAATAACACCGAGCTCACTGCCGTCTCACCAATGGATATATATAACACCAAGTCCTCCCCTTGCACCGGTTTTGCTAATAGTGGTAGGTCGACCAGCACCCTCTTTAACTCCTCGAATGCTTTCTCGGCTTCTTCTGTCCACTGGAATTTCAAGATTTTCCTGAGTGTCTTAAATAGGGGCCCGCTTTTCTCAGCTACCTTAGAAATAAAGCGACTCAGGCCTGCTATTCGACCAGTTAGGATCTGCACCTCCTTCACCTTCGTGGGGGGCTGCATCTCGATCACCGCCCTCACCTTCTTCAGGTTCACCTCGATTCCCCTCCTTGTGACCATGCAGCCCAAAAATTTCCCAGATTTGACCCCGAATGAGCACTTAGCGGGATTCAGCTTCATCCCATACTTCCGGAGGGTCATGAATGTTTCTTTCAAGTCGTTTACATGGTAAATTTCCTCTTTGCTCTTTACCAGCATATCATCTACATATACCTCCATGTTCCTTCCCAGCTGGTCCTTAAAGATTTTATCCACCAAACTCTGATATGTCGCCCCTGCATTCTTTAGACCGAATGGCATCACCACATAGCAGTATGTTCCACGGCTTGTTACAAAGCTGACCCTTTTCCAATCCTCTCGAGCTAGTGGGATCTGATGATAACCCTGGGATGCGTCCATCAAACTGAGTAACTCACACCCGGCTGTGGAGTCGACCAGCTGGTCGATCCTTGGAAGTGGATATAAATCCTTCGGGCATGCCTTGTTCAAATCTCGAAAATCTATGCACATCCTCCATTTCCCCTCTGACTTTGAGACCATAACCGTGTTCGATAGCCACTCTGGGAACTGGATCTCCTTTATGTGACTTGCCACCAAGAGTTTTTCTACCTCCACCTCGATTACTCTATCCATCTCTGCCCCGTGGTGTCTCCTTTTTTGCTTCACCGGTCTTACCGTGAGGTCGATGTTCAACCGGTGCTCAATAACCTCGGCCTTGATGCCGGTCAACTCCTCCGTCGAGTATGCGAACACATCCGCAAAATCTCTTATCACCTTAATTAGCCTCGATTTCACCGGCTTCTCCAATTCCCTCCCGATCCGGAACTTCCTCTCTTCGCAACCCTCGACCATCTGTATCTCCTCCACTTCACCCCCCGGCTGCATTTCGGCATTCTCCTTCCCCTTCTCTGGTTTATGTCTTCCTCCTTCGACCTCGACCCTCCCGGTCGATTAACTTCCTCCCCCTTTGGATGCATCTGCTTCCTCACTAGTTGCTTATTGTTGCTCACAGTGGTCTGGTAGCTGCTTCTCGAGGTAAGTTGATCCCCAGCGATCTCACCAACGTTTTCGCCCACCGGATATTTGATTGTCATGTGGTACGTGGATACGACCGCCTGGAACGCGTTCAGGCTCGTTCTCCCCATTATGATGTTGTAGGATGACTCAGCTCCTACGACCACAAATCTCACCATTCGAACCTTCCGAGTTGCTCCCTTTCCCAGTGCTACAGATAGAGTCACTTCTCCCATTGGCATAACCTCCCCGCCGTTAAAACCATACAAGGCCGTGGCCACCGGCTTCAGCTCCACATTCAACTCCAAATTGATTTGCACAAAGCAATCATAAAACATGATATCGACTGAACTCCCTGTGTCTATGAACACCCTTTTTACGTCAAAACCTGCAACTTCAGCCGTAATTACCAAGGCATCATTGTGAGGCACCACCACCACCCCTGCTGCATCCTCTGCTAGAAAACTGATTTCTGGTACTCGGGCTGTGATACTCACCTATTCCCTCTTCCTTTTCATTGCTCGAACATGGCCTCTCCTCGCATTATTCGAGTCCCCGTCAGTCGGTCCTCCTGAAATCATATATATCGTGCCTCTCTTGACTTGGCCTCCATCTCCTTCTCTTTCCCGCTCCCTACTTCCTTGCCTCCTCTTCCCCTCATCTCTTTTTCGACCATCTCGACCACCTCGTGCATCCTCATCATCATCTTCCTCGCTCCTCTCCACCGAGTCGTCCCGACACCTTCTGTAACACCCCGGAATAATATTATATTAATAGCTCGACTTATTTATCGGTATTAGTATTATTTTAATTATGCGGAGAATTATTAATATTAATTGCATAATTTAATTATTACTAAGCCCAAGTAGTATTTTAAAATCGAGCCTAGTAGCAATTATATTACCGAGCCCGACATGATTTATTCGGTCCATTTATCGGTATTTATTTTCCTAAATCGAGCCCAATTGATTAGGCCCGATTTTTTTTTAAGCCCAAGAGCTAGCCCAATTCCTACAAACCCTAAGCTCCCTACCCATCTATAAATAGATGTTCCTTGTCCCCCAACATCACAACAAAAAGCATAAACCCTAGCCACCCCAAAGCACTATTCATCATCATCCATTTTCAAGATCCAACACCATGGATTGAGCTTCATCTTCTCACCAAATTTCCGACCGAATTTCCGAGCAGCTCATGACCAAGCTCAGCCCCAGGCCGCAGCTCTCGTCCAGAACGCAACCCCATCCCGCACCTCACGCGACTCCAGCTCCAGTTTTTCCGACCAAAATACGCAGCCCCATCCCGAGCTCACAACCAAGCTTGTAGCCCAGCGGTCTTCTGGGCGCCTTCTCCGTGAGAGGTCGCAGGTTCGATTCCCTTCCTTGCGAAGCGTCAGTTTATTTTTTTGGATTAAGTGCGCGGGCTTTGAGGCCCGCAGTGAGCCCGCGCTCCCTCACAGACGCCAGCCCGCGAAGCCCGACCACAGCCCGCGTCAGCCCGCGTGTGTTTCAGTCTGGCCCAGCTTTCCCAGCCCGTCTGGCGCGACCCGAACAGCAGACCCGTAACCCGCGAGCCCAGCACTCGGTTCCAAGCCCCAGCAGCCCTTAGATCCGAACCATTCTGGGTTCTTTGACCCGGTCAACAGTCCAGATCTGCCTAAGACCCAGCTGCTGCGTTTCTTTGACCCGGCTCTACCCACAGCACCCAAAAATCCGGTCCAAAGCAGCTCCTAGTTGGACCGGTCCGACCCGACCGGCTTCTTGCTCCGTTTTTCTTCCATTTTCTAGTCCGATCCGCTCGTTTCCGATCTCGTGAGGTATAATATCTAAAGACTTGAATTATATGGAATAAAGTTATGATAAAAACGAGACATAAATTAATTGAGATGTTGATTGGAGTTGGATCGGTATACACGAGCTTAAAGCGAGTAAATTGATATTTTCGATAAGCGCGTTAAAAATGTCGAAAAAAATATGATAAAATTCGTATAGCTGACTTGAGGCCTAAGTTTTAATTTCATAATTTTTGGTGCTCGTTTAGTATGTTAACTGGATTTTTGAATATGTAGCTGAAATGCCCGATTTATGAGAAATATGATAAGACCTCGGAATTTGATGAAACTTTCACGAAAAATCCTATAAATGATGAATATGTCGTGGTTTAAATTTCGTAATTTTTGGAGGTTGTTTGACATGCCTATAAATTCGAGACTTTAGCTGGTTTGGTGAAAACCCTAGATTTTATCCGGTTGAGACTTAGCTAAAATTATTAGAAATCGAGTTGAACTTAAAGTATGAGTTTTTGACTTGAACCGAGAAAAATAGCCGGGTGAGTAGAGAACCCTAGTCTGGCCTTTTTCGGTCAGTCCGGATGAACTCTAGATCCGAGTAGAAAAGTTGTGCGTCGACTGATGTCGTGTCCGTGCGTATGCACCCGGACCACGATTAAGTCGAGTTGCACCCAATCATATAAATAAGATCAGATCAGTCAGATAAGTTAGATCAGATAAATCAGACAAGCAGTCCAGACTTAGTAATATTTCAGAGAACTCTAGAATGCCTTAAAGTCAACAAATCTTTTCAGAACAGCTCAAAGCATCTAAATCCAGCTTAAATGATATTTTAATCGAGCGAGAGAACCGAGTAAGATTTATTAATAATAAGAATCAAGTTTTATTTGAGCTTAGTACTTAGTACATTTTGCTCAAATATTTATGTAGCTTAAGGAGAGTCGAGCCTCTGACAGCTACCAGTCAGTCAGCACTCGCCTAGCAGTAGCAGTTATCAGGTGGGGGTCACGTACTGGTTATACTTCATCTTTAATTTCCGTACCATGTCCGAGGTATGTATGAGAAATAGTTAGATCATCATGAGGGAGGCCGTGGCGGGCCTTAATGTTTCCCCGTGATTCTGAGGGAGGCCTTAATTGGCCTTAATGATCCCCCGGAGTGTGCACATGATTAGCTTTTAAGCCCCAGGGTCTTTATGACCACCAGATGCCCCAGTTACAGTTTCAGTTCAGATCAGTTCTTATATACTTAAAGTCATGATATTGTTATTAACGATGTTGCATTTAAGTACTGGTCTTTGCGGAGCATAGTGGTTTTGCTCACGCCCCCATTACGTTTTTCAGGTGACGGAGCGGCGCGTGGCGCGTGAGATTTCAGTGGTGGTCATGGTCATTGGCAGTCTTTTTGTAACGCATCTGCATGTCATTTATTGAACATGTACTATCATTACTATGCGTAGACATATTATGTTTCAGCTTCCGCACATTTCAGACTTAGTATGTATTATGAGATTATCAGACTTATGCATGTATAATGCCTTTATCTCCGTGGTACCTTTATATAACGGATTTGATTAGGTTGCATGTATTTATTTACGTCTGCATGAGAAAGAGTTTAAGTTAGTAGCATCCCGCAAGTTAGTACGAGTATTTTCGAAAATAAAGTTTAAGAGTTTTTCGAAAATAAAATGCAAAAATTTTACTCTGATTTTATAAATTCTAGAAATAATTAGGCGGGGTGTTACACCTTCTCTTCTCCTTCCTCCTCCCCTTATCCTGATAAACAAACTCCTTGAGGTGCCCTGCTCGAAAAGGCGCTCAATCTCGTCCTTGAGATGCCGACAATCCTCAGTAGTATGGCCATAGTCTTTGTGGAAGCGGCAATATCTCCTCGACTTCGGTTGGGTTGGCCCTTCGAACCTCGACCTTGGCCACGTCACATCTTTCCCATCTATCCCTTTCTCCATGGCCATCAAAATCTCAGCTACCTTCGCGTTCAATGGGGTGTAATCATGGAACCTTTTCCCTCCAGAGATAGGCCGGTCCTTCCATCTGTCCTCTCGTCCCCGATCCTGCTTAGCTCTCCCCTCTCTCATGGGTGAGGCTTTCCTTTTAGGCGAAACTGCTTTCTCCTTCCTCGACTCCCCTCGACCTAACTCCTCTAGTTTGGCAAACTCCGCCTCGGTCTCCTCGAGATTAATATATTTCCTACACCTCCTAAACACCTCATCATACGTATGAGCAGGCGTCTTAGCCAGAGAAGTCCGACACGGTCCTGCCCGCAAACTCCTAATCAATCCGCCCGCCTTGACCTCATCGACCGCCGATGGAATCTCTAAACAAGCCTGATTGTATCGAGCGACATATTTGCGCGGTGACTCCTTCTCGCCTTGTCTTATCGCCATCAATGTCAAATACATTTTCTCCTGAGCCACCGCGCTCGAATATTGATTTGTCAACTTTTCTGCAAAATCCTCGAAGTCCACTATCGAGCCTGGGGGGAGCTGTTGGAACCAGTCGAGCGCCCCTCCCCTAAGGGTCGATAAAAAGGCCCTGCAACTAACGGGATCAGTATATCCATGCAACACAGCCATATTTTCAAATGTCCTCACGTGTCTCGACGGATCAGAAGTCCCATCGAACACCAAGTTGGTATCCTTGTAATTATTTTGCAAGGGTGCTGCTAGTATGTCTGCCGAGAACGGGTGTCCTCGAGCACGCCTCTCCGCTCGACCATCCACCTTAGCCTGCAATTGGCGCAGCTGTTCCGCCATCCTCTCCATCTCCCGGTCATGCGTGGGCTCGCCTCCACCATAGCTGAATTCATCCTCCTCCGCATTTTGGCGTGACCCTGCAACAGTGTTCGACGTTGCTGTAGCCCGAGAGAGACTGTTTGTGACTTGCTGAACCGCTTGCGCAGCTGCCTCCGCCACCATTTGTTGCATCTCCTGCCTGGTCATTATCACCTGCTGGTCGGGGACCTGAACCGCAGCTCGCGGCGGTGCTCCTCCTTGGGCCACCGCTCTTCCTGGTTGCATCCCCGTTCCTCCCGGTTGTGCCACCGTCGCTCCCAGTTGTACTCCCACTCCCCCTGGTTGCGCTGCCGTTGAGCTTTATGGTGGTGGTGGTGGCATCGCCGCCGCATCCGCTGCCCGGGCCTCGTGAGCACGGTTGGGGCCGGCGTCTCCTCCGGGAATCACCGTTGGCGCTCCCACACCTTAGAGCACAGGTAGGGGAGTGATCGGCGTCTGCGATGGGCAAGAAAAACCCGGGGGAGGACCTTGTCCCAACGGCCTGGTCATCGTCCAAGCATCATCGAATGTTGACTGTAAGTTTTTGGGAATTCCGTCCGCCATAGCTGAGCTTCAAGCACGCCTTTTCAAACGAAAGTCCCACAGACGGCGCCAAATGGTAACACAAAACTTCTCGACCGGCTGGAACTTGAATAATCGCCTTCCTTCTCGCCGGTTGAATGTCGTGCACCTACAAAGAACTCTCACACCGGAGGGGTTTTCCGGTGAAGAGCCTCCGAAGCTTAAGTCAGTGTATGTTCAATCAATTCTCAAGAGTAAATAGTAGAATGATCGTCCTGAAGAAGAAAGGCTCACCCCCTTTATATAGGGGTGAGATACCTGACCTAGGGCTGCCCAGATTTGATGAGCTGTCTGCCCTAACTGCCCGTCCGTACACACCAAATGCGTGTGTCAGAGGTAGCCGTCGCCACTATCGCCTGCACCAATCCTCTTTGGACGTGTGTCCTCCTGCACATGGGGTAGGCTGTCAGAGGTGGTTATCGCTATCCACCACTGCCTTCTCGACACGTGTCCC
Source organism: Striga hermonthica (assembly GCA_902706635.1). NCBI lineage: Eukaryota > Viridiplantae > Streptophyta > Magnoliopsida > Lamiales > Orobanchaceae > Striga > Striga hermonthica. The sequence goes on from CACSLK010034598.1 coordinate 28,176,435, forward strand.
CCTGCACATGGGGTAAATATTCTCCTAGGATTCCGTTAGAGGCTCTCTCACGCGCCTGTGACTAGGCCGATCAACGTGGTGTTAAGTCCTCGAAGTAGTCGACCTGTTGAGGTCGAATAAGTTGCCCGATCATGTATCTGGTCGAAGGATAGTTTGGTCGATAGCTTTACTTGGTCGACTGGTTAACTGCTCGATTTCCTTGACTTCCTCAAAATACGACCTCCTCGACCGGTCAATAGACCGGTTCAGCCTAATGGGTATGATATCCCATATCAGCAGCAGTGGCCATTGATTGATGCTGATGTTGAAGGACATTTGACATAGAAGCCAGAATGTAACACTTCGCCATCTCATCAACCTTCTTCCACCGAGCATACTCTTGTTTCTCCTCATCTGGGGCATCATCAGCCGGCACATCAGGACAAGCCTCAGTTAGCACATACTTATAGCTTTCAGCAGTCAGCACTATGTCTAAGTTCCTTTTCCAATCAATGTAATTAGGACCGGTGAGTTGATTTTCTTTTAGGATAACAGACAACGGATTGAACGACATGATGAATAAACCTGAGAATTACGAAAATATTTTACTGATTAAACATTTTGAATTTAACTGTTAATATTGACATCCTCAAAACAATAATAACTTAAATTCACCGACATCCTTAAACCTTGAGAATTTAGTATGATGCTCGGGCAACTCTACTAATTCTTCGTTTCTTTAAAGAAGGGTTTTTCCAGAACCCATTGATTTCCATTAGTCAAAACCAATTTCATGACGAACGAAATTAATAATCGGTCACAGTTTGGCCATGCAATAAAAATCAGGGACCCCTCGGGGGGTTATGAAATGAATCGCATTCTAAGTGAATCCCATTTCTCGGTCCTAAGGTCGTCAAAATCGATTATACGTTCACCTCGGGGTGACCCGTACGCTCTCATTCGATTTCCTCTAACCGTCTAAATTTAGAAATTCGTTTTGATAATTATCCTTCAATTAATTTTCAAGTAATGTCATCCTCGGGGAAGCCCACACTATCAATTAATTGATTTACCAACAAATTAGAAATGGAGGCCTTAGGAATTTAAAATTATCTTAACTTTAAATATCCTTCTCAACTTAGTATTTTAAATGAGGATTTTTAATATTTATATATATTGATGGGTCTCTTCTCAGATCTGGAACGGCCCGATGAGAAAACGATCGGATCTGGGATGAACCGGTGTGAATGAGCTCAGATCTGATTTGAGGGCCTTCGAACCGTTGTTGAACTGCAAGAACACCTGCAAGAACTCAACGCCGGAGGGATTTCCGGCGTAGAGCCTCCGACGCTCAAGTCAGTATGTGAAAAGAGTGAAAAGAGCTGCTCTGAGGAAGCAGCAGCAATGAGGGAGAATGTGGAATGAATGGGAGTTAGGGTTTTGGAGTTACCTCAGCTCCTTTATATAGAAGCAAAACATTTACCTGAAGTCCCCAAAATGCCCTGGCCGACTTACTGGAAATGTCCAAAATACCCTGGTCGGTTCGCATTCCGTCCACTTCCAAGTCAGCATCTAGATTCTTTCTTATCTTTGGTAGCTTCCTTCTTATCCTTAACTGTCCTTCGATTTGTTGAAGTGTACTGGAGTAGTCGAGATCTTATGAGCTTCAAGACTTCCTCAGTCGACTCGGGGTATCAACTCGAGTCGAATGGGTCATATTCGATTGTTAGTAGATCCTCACGTGTTTGACCGTCTTTCAAGAGGAAATCCTCTTTTGCTAGTCGACATGTGGAAGTCGACTGGGAGAGATGCCTGGATCCTTGACCGGAGATACCATAAAGAGTCTGCGGACAGAGTCGACTTCGCGTAAGTAGACTCGGTAATCTATGAACCGCGATGGTATTGAACCGTTACACGACAGTATGGCTATATCATCTAGTGCCCCCCAAAATTACTCGAAGCGACTCTGAGCTTACGAGTAGATTGTGTCGACTGAATGTGTCACTCGAATCTTTTCATATACCATGTCGCCTGTCCTTGCTCTATGCCACGTCTACTCATTATTTCGACTTGTGAAGCGGCTTGTTTACCCAATCAGATTTCGAATTGGTTAGATAAGTCCGAATCTTTTTAAATTTCCAAATTCAAAAATGGGGTCTTGAGCATTGATAAGACACTTTCTCTTTCCGCCGCTTCGTATTCCGTGCGCCATCTCATCCGTTGAATCTGCCTTTAATCTGAGGGCTAGGGTTTCTTCCACTTCCCCTATAAGTATTCTCTCCCTCTTTTCTTCTTCACTTTTTCGCACTCAATCTTCCTGAACTCTCCTTCTCTGGAAAATACAGCATTCTTCAAGCTTTCCGGCGCTCTTCCCTCATTCCGGCGTATTATATCAACCACCATGAGTATGAGTAAGTTCTCCTTGCCTTTCAATCTAGTGCTATATGTGATTTTTTTTTTCTTTTTTGCTTTTCTGGGCGATATGCTTGGGGCTTGCATGTTCATCGGATTTTCTGGGCCTTTTTCATGAACTTTCTGGCGATTTTCTCGTTAGATCCTTAATCGTAGGCTTTCCATTTCTTCAAGTGTTTTCATCTATCAGTCGTCTCGTTATGAGGGATTTCTTTCTATGACTCGACTTTTGCTCGTCAAGTCGAGTCGAGACGAGGAGTTTTTTCTTTGTTTCTTTTCTCCTGCCTGTTGCCGGATTGCCCTTTTGATCCTTTTGTCGACCTTTACCTTTTAGAGTCGAATCTCGGTTGCGTCTTCCCATGCCTACTGATTTTCTCTTTCTTCCTTTTTTTTTAGGTCCCAACCTCGACCCCATTTCTGATCCTGTCTCGGGTTCTCTGGCCCGTGAAATCGATGGCTACTCGGGTTCGGACTCCGTCCACTTAGTCGATACTGGTTAGTGTTATCAGAACACCGAACCAGAGGACTCTGTCAACTCCAATGCCTCATCCTTTGGTATCGATTGGAACGTATACAATCAGGCGCTGCTTTCGGGCGCACTTTGTGAGGATCCTGATGTTCTCCAAGCTCTTGAATCTTCTTACCCCGACTTGGTTCCTCGAGGTATTTCCGCTAGGTTCTTCTTGACGTCCTCATATATGCGGCCATCCTTGTTATTTTACTGATAATGACTCTTTTAATCGAGACTATAACTGCAGCGTGTTCTGTGACAAAGTTCTTAATATCGTTTTCTTATGCTCCTGCAGCCGAGATCGATGGCTTCAGAGAGTACAGTGGCCTTCCCGCTGATTGGGCTTTGGTCGCCCCCAAACCTGAAGACGACTTCCGTCACCCTCCTAAGGGCTGTTTTACTTTTTTCGTGGATCAAATAATGTCGGGCTTGCGTTTCCCGATTCAACCCGAGTTACTGTCAATAAGTAATCTTTTCGATGTACCCATAAATCAATTCACCCCTAATTCCATTCAAATAATGGTAGCTTTCATAGTTGTTACCCGCGTAGTTTTGGGTGATTTTCTACCCGAGTTTTTTCTTTACTGCTACGGGTATAGGTTTAGCAAAGACGCCCATTGTCTGGGTCGTCGAGTAGGCGTTACCTTCCTTGACGACCTGTCTTCCAACATTACCGAATGGAAGAAGAAGTATTTCTTTATTCGACCTGCCCCTGGCCAATATCCTTTCTCGAATGAGTGGATTACCAGCAAGCCAAAGCAACCTAAACGCCCAGACTCCTCGCTGTTCGCGGATATGTTAGAAGCATTAAACAAACATGTGTGGAGAGATCGTCAGTTGACTAAAGATAGTTCCTTACTTAATCATGTTGGTATTTGTATCGACAAGGGTGTTCATCGGCTTGACGACCCTTGTAAGCTTCTTTGTTTATCGTTTTTTTTTTTTTCGATTTGCTTACTCAATTATTTGGCCTCGTGCTTTTATGCTATTGTTTCGGTCTTCATGTATGGCTCGCGTGCTCGTTTGTATTGATCATGTTCTTTTTTTTTTTTTTCAGAAAGAGCTTTGGCTCGTTTTGAGAAAAAAAAGGCTGAGCCATCCAGCAAACCAGCCACCCGCCTTATCCCTCAAGGGTCTCAGGGAGGTTCTGATTCTGTCACTCCTGCTGCGGCAGTCGAGACGACTGCCGCTAAAAAGTCTAAAGTGGTGCTTCCTTCGGCTTCCAAGCCGAGTCAAGCAACGGGCTCTCATTCTCATAAGAGACCCCGGAATCGAGAGGACACGACTTTGGTGTCCGACACCTCGAAACGCTCAAAAGGGTAGGAGACGGTGGTCGAGAAAGACGCGGGGCAGCCGTCCCCTGTTAGGGTACAGCCTGTTACCCTACAACAGCCTTCGCGACTTTACGATAACCCCGATTCCCTTCAAATTCTCAACTACCTCCACTCGACCATTCCTGAAGATGATCAGGTTCGAACCGACAGTGACCCCTATCTTCGGGCCCGCTATGCCGCTCGACTTATTCCTCGAGTAAGTTCAACTTCTCTTTCTTTCTCTTTTTTTTTTTAGTGCTATGTCGGCTTCTCATCATTTCCTTTATTCGTTCTTTTCAGCTTCTCGCCTGCATTCTTCCCACTATGATCGAGAAAGCGTCTTCCCTTGGGAACAACATCAAGGTCCTGGGGGAAAAATATGCATCTAAGTGCCAGGAGCTCGAGGCCAAGGGGGAAGAGCTCGAGGCTGCGAACGCCATCATAGCCAAGCTCCGTTCTGAGAAGGAGGCGGCTATCCGAAAGGCTGAGCTGCTGAGAGTCGACCTGGCTAAGGCCGCCGACGAGGCTTTGATCAAGCGGGAAAATGGAATACAAGAAGGTCGACGGACCTTCTTGAAGTCCACCACAGGAGTGATTTTTCTTGATCACTACCGTAAGGCTGTGGTTGAGAGATTCTGCTCCTCTTCGGAGTTTCTCGACGAACTTGTTCCCGCAGCTGTCCAGTACTTCGACTACGCCTGCGACACGTGGGAGCAGGCCGTGACCAAGCCCGACTTCTCGGGAAAAATCGACCGCGACGCCGTGAAGCTAACTCTCCCCGACCCTGAGGGCTTCCGGGAGGCAGTTCTTCCCCCCGGCCATGCATGGTGGAGTGGTCTGGTTGCCAAGGCCATCCATTCTGCTGAGCTATCTTCTCAGCTCGAGGTCCCACCACTTCCTTTGGTCCGCCCAGTTGAATTGGTCGAGCCGAGTGGTGCGAACTTCGAAGAAGAGCCGTTCGACGAGGAGATTGAAGTCGAGCGGCCTAATACGGAGCCGATTGTGGAGGAAAAAGGCGCTCGGACCGAGCCGATTGGTGATGGAGCTGCTGATGAGAAGTCGACAGCCGACTCCCAGAAGGCCTAGATTTTAGACTTTCCCCTTTTTGTGATTTTTTTTTATTTATGTTTCTGCTTGTATTCTTCTCTCTTTGTTTTTACTATCTCATCCTATTTTCCCTATGTAAAGGGTGAGATGGTGTCAGATGTAATGAATTTTCCTTTAATTATAATGCTTATTGTGCTATTTTATATCGTCGTCTTCTCGCAGCTGTAGCTTTTTATTTTATTGTTTGGTTTTTTTATTTCACCTTACTGTCTTCTCCCAACCCATTTTGCGAGCTGGTCGAAGTCGAGCAATTGTTTCGACAACTTCGTAGCTGTTGAACTTAAGTTTTTCGAGTCGTCTTCTCCCAACCCATTTTGCGAGCTGGTCGAAGTTGAGCAACAATTTCAACAGCTTCATAGCTGTTGAACTTAAGTTTTTCGAGTCGTCTTCGCCCAACCCATTTTGCGAGCTGGTCGAAGTCGAGCAACAATTTCAACAGCTTCATAGCTGTTGAACTTAAGTTTTTCTAGTCGTCTTCTCCCAACCCATTTTGCGAGCTGGTCGAAGTTGAGCAATGGTTTCGACAGCTTCATAGCTGTTGAACTTAAGTTTTTCGAGTCGTCTTCTCCCAACCCATTTTGCGAGCTGGTCGAAGTTGAGCAACAATTTCAACAGCTTCATAGCTGTTGAACTTAAGTTTTTCGAGTCGTCTTCTCCCAACCCATTTTGCGAGCTGGTCGAAGTCGAGCTGAATTGGACTGGCTATATAGCCGTTTCAAAAAATTCGATATTCTGGCTATTGTGCCGAAATCGATGTGAAAAAGGGGGCGGTTGTTACTTCTTCTCGACTTTAAGATACCCGACTTCCTCGGTTACCTATCATGTCTTGCTTTCTGGGTCGAATATTTTTATCAATGATTATTCTTCCAGACGAGCCTGACATTGACAATCCCCTTTTGAATTTTGAATTTCAAAAAAACCCCTACTAGTGACGCGCGTCCCATCAATTGTTGACTCTTCGTATTCTGTGCTTCATCAGGATCGTTGGTTTTCTTGTTGATCTAACGGTCAACACCCATCCTCATGTCCTATAAATGCAATTGAACTTCTTCCTTATAACACTTTTCACTTCTTCCAAATCTTCTGTGCAACTTCCAGCGATTTCAGCAATCCGAGTTTCTCTCCGGCGATTTCGTTCACAGTTCCGACATCCTTTCAGATCATCATGAGTAATACGTGTAAGTGCTCTACTTTCTCTACTATATTCTTTCTTTTATTTTCTGGTTTTCGGGTTTTTCTGGGCCCCTGTTCTTCGTGTTCTTCAACTTTTTTTCTTGAAGGTTCTATGTTAGATCTTCGTGTGCATACCCTCCTTTTAGGTTAACTGTTAGCGCGCGACTGGGTTGCATCGTGTAAATCTTTTATCGACTTTTATTATGTCGATTCTTATCGACACCCGTTTTCTTTCTTTTTACACTTCCCTTGGGTTGGCTTTATATCGATTCACCACCCCGTTTCCATCGGATCAAACCATATTATTCTTCGTCTTATATTTTTGTCGACTTAGATGAGTCGACTGTGCTTTGTTTAATTCTGTCTCGTCATGCCTGATCTTTGTTTTTGTTTCTTTTCCTTCTAGCTCCCCACTCCGGCTCATCTTCTGATATGCTCGACAGACTGATTGATAGGGGCCTCGACCAATCTGACTTGGGTTCAGTTGAAGTAACTGGTTATAGGATGGTCCATGTTTCTCCTCCTTCCTCCTCATCGCGTGCTTCCACCCCCAAAAGTCGACTGGGCTGAATATGATCAGGCCTTGTTGGATGGTGGTCTTGTAGAAATAATGAGGAGTCCACAGGAAGGCTCTCCTCGCCTCGACTTAATTCCTCGAGGTATTCCTATTAGTTTGTTAGATATTCCCGTGTATAGTACCAGTCCTGTACTTGTATCTTTAGTTACTCCCCTCGACCCTCGGAAGACTGTTTCAGTAGCCTGTACTTTGGCCAAATTGACCACCTTGAACCCTTTTTCCTATGCCTCTGCGGGTCAAGTCGAGAGCTTCCGGCAGTTTAGCGGGCTTCCGTCTGATTGGGAGTTGGTTACTCCGGGTCCCGACAGTGACTTCGTCTGTCCTCCCGAGGGTTGCCATACTTTCTTTGTCGACCAAGTCATTTTCGGTCTACGCTTCCCTATACAAGCCGAGCTTTTGGAGATAAGCGACTTGTATAAAATCCCAATAAATCAGTTTTCTCCCAATGCTCTTTGTATCATGATAGCTTTTATCGTCGTTTCTCGCATAGTTATTCATTTTTTCTTGGCCGAATTTTTTCATTACTATTATAGTTATCGACTTCAAAAGGGGGCCCACTGTCTGATCCGTCGTCCCGGCGTTACCTTTCTTGATGACCTTTCCTCAAATATCCCAGAATGGAAATCGAAATTTGTCTTCATTCGACCTCCCGTTGGTGCTTATCCTTATACAAATAATTGGATAAGTACCAAAGTTAAACAAAATAAACGGTCTCGATCTGAGGACCTCGAAAGACTCTTAGAAGAGTTGAATAAGTGTACTTATAGCGCTCGTCGCATAATAAGAGACCTTGAGTTGGTCAATCATGCTCGAATCGTTCTGTATGACGATATCTCTCGCCTCGATGATCCCCGTAAGCTGCTTAATATTCCTTATAATGTTGAGTCTTATTCCCTATTTTTTAACCTTCGCCCGTTTTTGTTTTCAGTTAAAGCTCTTAAGCGCTTCGAAGTGAAGAAAACGCCCACTGCTCCTATTCCACCTGGTAGATCCGGTACACAGTCGGCTGCCCCGGCTCAGAAACGCAAGTCCTCGGGTCCCAGTGCCCGCAAGAGATCTCAGGACGATCGCGTCCCTCCCCTACTCCTTGGCGACCCTAAGCGTCGTAAGGTCGACAAGGGTAAGGAGAAGGTGGCCGAAGAGAATGCTACGTCCAAACGAACAGAATCGTCCCGTTACTTACAAGTACGTGACGATCCGGATGCCTTCTCGGCTCTGGAACCACCCGGAACCGCATGAGGTGGCAGACTACCTCCATTCTGTCCTTTCTGAGGCCGACAAGGCCCGTGTCGAGGGAAACGACTACGAGCGTTCTTGTTATGCCACTCAGTGCCTTACCCGGGTATGTGTTTTGCTCTTAGCTAAGTCATTCATGTTAGGAGGGTGACGGAAGTCGTCAAGGCTTTCTGCAATTCTCCTGAGTTCCTCGACAAGCTCTGCCATGCCGCCGTTCAATATTTCGATCATGCCTTCGACGCATGGGAGGCTGTGGTGGCGGGATCTGAGTTTGCTGGGAAACTCGATCGGGAGGCAATGAGGCTTGCACTTCCCGACCCAGATGGTTATGAAGGCGATTCGTCCCTTCCGGACGACTACCCATGGTGGACGGGTCTCGAGGCGAAGGCTGTCCGAGAGGCTAAGCTCACCTATCAACTGGATGCTCCCCTGCCTTCCCCCATCCATCCTGTCGGGCCCAGTCATGATGATCAGGCCGTGACCATCCTCGAGGGGAGCGACGAAGATGTTATATCTTAGTTGTACTTTCGAGGCTTATTGCCTTTTATTTGTTGTTTATTCTTATTGTCTGTTCTGGTCTCAATCTGATTTTTTCCAAATTGTAAAGGTTGAGACGACTCTTGTAATGAATCTATTTTAAATATTATTCCTTATTTTATCTTTGTCTAAGTCGTCACGTTCCCGCAACGCTGTGTTCATGCCTTCCTCGAGTTTTTACTTGTAACTACGTGATTGTAGATTTATCGACATTTCATTTGCTTGCACATTTTGTAGTTAAAGTGATTTTGTAGCCGTAGGCGGGTTATGTTTGAGACAACTTTAGTTGTTTGAGTCGACTTTTGTAGTCGCGGGCTTTATAGCCTTGCCGAGATTTCGCTCGAGGCATTTAACTTTGTAGTTGTTTGAGTCGACTTTTATAGTCGCGGGCTTTATAGCCTTGTCGAGATTTTGCTCGAGGCATACAACTTTTTAGTTGTTTGAGTCGACTTTTATAGTCGCGGGCTTTATAGCCTTGCCGAGATTTCGCTCGAGGCATTCAACTTTGTAGTTGTTTGAGTCGACTTTTATAGTCGCGGGCTTTATAGCCTTGCCGAGAATTCGCTCGAGGCATTCAACTTTGTAGTTGTTTGAGTCGACTTTTATAGTCGTTCTAAATGACTTGATATTTCTATTTATGATAAAATCGACACGGAAATATAAAAAATCCCAACTTAAATATAAAATTGAGAGTTATTGCATTACTGAATTTGATTAGCCATGGTTCAGTACAAAAAGAGTTTGAAATTCTTAAGCATAAAAGCGTTTGAGATGAATCACGTGCCAGGATCGCGGCAGCTGTCGTCCTTCGCCATCTTCGAGTTCGTATGCGCCTCTTTTGAGTACTTTGGTGATGGTGTAAGGTCCTTCCCAGTTGGTTTCCAGCTTCCCGACATGTTTAAGGGCATCTGCTCGCTTGAGGACAAGGTCTCCCACTTGAAATCGCCTGGTGCGGACTTTCCTGTCAAAGGCTGCCCACATCTTTTGCTTGTACTCTACGGACCGCAGCCAGGCTGCCTCTCGCATTTCTTCTATCATGTCGAGGGCCTCTTTTGCTAGCTCTTCATTGGTCCTTTCCTCATAGAATGTCGACCTGTGAGATTCCAATCTAACCTCGATGGGCAATAGGGCGTCCATTCCATAAACCATGTGGAATGGTGATTGCCCCGTTGAACTTCTTGGGGTCGTCCTATAGGCCCATAGAACCGTTGTCAGCTCGTCGACCCAGGCACCAGATGCTTTCTCCAGTTTTTTCTTTAGCCCTTGCAAGATGGTTCTGTTTGTCACTTCGACTTGGCCGTTCGCCTGAGGGTGCGCAACTGAGGCGAATAGCTGTTTGATCCCCATGTCGACACACCACGCCTGGATCCGCTTTCCTTGAAATTGCGTCCCATTATCTGAAATCAAGATCTTTGGGATCCCAAATCGACATCAGATATTATTGAACAAGAAATGTATCATTTTGTCTTCAGTGATTTTTGCCAGAGGTTCTGCTTCTACCCATTTACTAAAGTAGTCAACGACAACCACCATAAATTTTCGTTGCCTCGTTCCCATTGGCAACGGGCCTACCAAGTCGATTCCCCTTGAGCAAAAGGGATCGGGCAGCTGATTGTCGTCATTGTTTCGGCTGGAACGTGGGGGATTTGACCATGGCGCTGGCATTTATCGCATCCTTGCACTAATCGTTCGGCTGCTTTTTGGATATTGGGCCAATAATAGCCTGCCCGAAGGGCTTTGCCAGCTAGGGCTCGTGATCATATATGTGCTCCGCAGCATCCCTCGTGGATTTCCTTCAAGACATGGTCCCCTTCTCTTTCAGAAACGCATCGCAGGTGGGGCCCGACCATCGACTTCTTATACAAGATTCCTTCGATCTCAAAATATTTACTCAAATATCGGGCTGCTTTCTCAGCCTCCTGCTTATCTCCTTCTGGCACTCGACTTTGTAATAGCTCGCGAATTGCTTTTCGCCAATCTTGGTTTTCATCGACCTCCATTGTCTCACTCAGGACACTTCCTTCCAAGTGTAGTGTTGTAATATGATTCCCCATTTTCCCTTCGTTCGAGCTTGCAATTCTTGCGAGCCAGTCGGCCCGCTTATTCTCTTCTCGAGGTACTTGCGTTAGCTCAAAGCTGTCCAAGCCTTGTACTAGGCTTTGAATTTCTTCGACATACTTTATCATCCGATCCTCTTTGATTTCGCAATTTCCCAATACTTGCCCCACAACTAGTTGTGAGTCAGAATGTGCCATGACTTCCGTCGCTCCGCCTGCGATTGCCAGTTGGATTCCTTTAATTAGGGCCTCATATTCTGCTTCGTTGTTTGAGGCTTTAAACCCCATTCTGATGGCGAAGTCGAGCTGTTCGCCTTCGGGGGATACTAGGGTTACTCCCAGACCAGATCCCTTGGCTGACGAGGACCCGTCGACGTGCATCATCCATTTCTTGCTTGCTCCTTTAGTCCCTTCTTGAATGAAGTCGGCTAGAGCTTGGGCCTTTATAGCTCGTCGAGGTTCGTATTTGATGGAGAATTCACTGAGTTCGACTTCCCATTTTACGAGTCGACCCGACACGATAGGTCGACCCAGTGTCTCTCCGAGCTGGAAATTTGTCCTTACTATTATCACATGGTTCAGGAAATACGGTCTCAATTTTCTGGCTGTGAGTACCAATGTTAATGCGGCCTTTTCAACTTCGGAATATCTTGCTTCTGCGCCTTGAAGCACTTGGCTTGTATAATAGATCGGCTGTTGGGCCCCTTCAGCTTCTCGCAGTAATACAGAACTCAAAGAGAAGATTCCCACCGAGATATAGAGCACCAATTCGTCGCCCGGCTCCGGCTTTGTTAACAATGGAAGTTCGCTCAAAAACTCCTTCGACTTTTCAAACGCCATCTGAGCCTCGTCACCCCACTGAAAAGCCTTTTTCTTGAGTAACTTGAAGAATGGGAAACTCCTTTCCGCCGCTTGAGCTATGAATCGACTTAGGCCTGCAATTCGACCTGTCAGGACTTGCACTTCTCTAACGTTCCTTGGTGGGGTCATGTCGAGTATGGCTTGCACTTTTTCCTTATTCACTTCGATGCCTCTTTCAGTTACGATATAGCCCAGGAATCGTCCTGCCCTTACTCCAAAGGCACATTTACTCGGGTTCAGCTTCATTCCAAATGTTCTTAGTGTCGTAAACGTTTCCCTTAAGTCCTCCACATGCGAGATCGAGGACCTACATTTCACCAAGATATCGTCCACGTAAACTTTCATATTTCGCCCGATCTGCGATTTGAACATTCGATCCATCAACCTTTGGTATGTTGCCCCTGCGTTCTTAAGTCCAAAAGGCATAACGACATAACAATATGTCCCTTTGCTCGTCACGAAACTAACTTTGCTTTGATCTTCAGGAGCCAAGGGAATTTGGTGGTACCCCTGGGACGCGTCCATCATGCTTAGCAATTGACAGCCAGTAGTGGAGTCGACCAGCTGGTCGATTCTCAGCAGGGGGTAGTGGTCCTTTGGGCAAGCTAAATTTAAATCGCGAAAATAAATACACATGCGCCACTTATTTAGCGCTTTTCTTACCATCACTGTGTTTCATATCCATTCCGGGAATTGAATTTCTTTGATATGTTTAGCTTTCAGCAACTTATCCACCTCGACTTCTATGGCTTTGTCAATCTCTGCGCCATGGTGTCTAAGCCGTTGCTTTACGGGCTTTTTCAGGGGGTCGACATTAAGCTTGTGCTCCATGACATCGGGATCGATTCCGGTTAGCTCTTCAGGGGAAAAAGCGAATATGTCCCTGAATTCTTTCAGCAATCCCACCAACTGTTGACGTAACTCTTCTTCCAATTCTCGCCCTATTTTAGTGGTCTGCTCCTCTCTTTCCCCGATTTGAATTTCCATTAATTCCCCATGCAGCTCGAGATCATTCTCCCTTCGTCTCTTTTCATTTGACACCGGCTTTTTTCCTTCTTTTACCTCCGTTCTTTGGTTTGTCCTTACTGCAATCTGATAACAGGTTCTTGACAGCTTCTGGTCCCCTCGGGCCTCCCCTACCTTATCTCCGACGGGGAACTTTAGCTTCATATGATAGGTTGACACTACCGCTTGGAACGCGTTGAGTGCTGGCCTTCCCAGAATCACATTATAAGCCGACTCAACGTCGACTACGACAAATCGCACCATTTTCACCTTCCTTAAGTCGCCTTTCCCAAGTACGACAGCGAGCGTGGTTTCCCCTAGGGGTGCAACTTCCGAGCCATTAAATCCAAAAAGTGAGGTGTGCAGAGGCGAGAGTTCGATGTCGAGTTCCATCCGTTTAAGACAATCGTAAAAAATCACATTCACCGAGCTTCCTGTGTCGACAAAGATTCTCTGGACTTCATAGCCCGATATCTGAGCTGTGATCATCAAGGAATCATTGTGAGGTCTCTCGACCGCTCCCATGTCTGCTGGTCCAAAATTCATCACTGGACCATCTTCCTCGACCTGTTGTACTTCGGTTTTTCCGTGATGCCCTCGAGCATATGCTTTTCTAGCCCAATTTGAATCACCATCGGTTGGCCCTCCGAATATCATATGAATTATTCCTCTTTTCTGGGGGAGCTCCTCCTTATCGGGTGTTCTTGCCCTCTTGTGAGGGCTTTTGCTTCTCTCTCTTCACCGACTGGATCGTTCTCGATCTTTATAAACGAATTCCTTCAGATGGCCTGCTTTGATTAGTCTCTCGATTTCATTTTTTAGGTGTCGACATTCATCGGTGTTATGGCCGTAGTCTTTATGAAATTGACAATACAGGTTACTTTTAGGTTTTGTCGGCCCATCCTTCCTTGTTCGTGGCCATCTGACAACATTTTCGCGTATCTCCTTCTCCATCACATCCAATATCCTTGCATTCGAGGCTAACAGAGGGGTATATTGGGTTGCCCTCCATCCCCTCGAACGGCCTTCTCTTTCGGACTTCGGGGATCCCTTCCTTTCAACCGTTGAGACCGGTTTTCTATCCTTCTTTTCGTCCTGAGACTCAGCTTTTGCTTTAGCCGCTTGTAAAAAGTCAGCTTCGGCTTCCTCGACATTCATGTATTTGGCGCACCTTCCCAATACTTCATCGAACGTCCTTCCGGGTTGTTTCGCTAGAGAATTTCTGCACAGTCCCGGGAGTAGCCCTCGCGTGAGTCCTCCCGACTTGATCTCCTCAGTAGCCGAGGGGACGTCGACACACGCCCGTGTGTATCGCGCCACGTAGTCCCTCAATGATTCCCCTTCTTTCTGCTGCATACCTATCAAAGTAAGGTAAGACTTTTCTTGAGCTTTTACACTTGCGAATTGGTTTAGGAAACTCGAGCTAAATCCATCGAAATCCCTGACGGCCCCTGGGGGCAATTGATGAAACCAATCCTGCGCTGGTCCTCGCAGGGTCGTCAGGAATGCTCGACACTGAACGGGGTCGTTATATCGGTGCAATACTGCCATGTTTTCGAAACTTCTGAGATGTCGAGAGGGATCAGTCGACCCATCATACCAGATATTGAGCTCCCGGAACCCTTGAGGCAAGTCGGCATCTAGAATATGTTGTGAAAAAGGGTGTCCCCTCGAGCTTCCCATTTTTCTTCCTTCCACCCGAGCCTGCAAGTCTCGGACCTGTGCTAACAGCTGCTCCAGCGTGTCGTTTCTGGCTTGTGGATTAACGGTTCTGACAGAGGACTCCTCCTCATCTACCCTCCTGTTCTGCCTTTCATGTGATTGTGCCTGTTGTTCGCGTTCAGGGGGTTGCTGCTTATTTTGAGGTTGTTCGATCCTAGCTTGCTCGATTTGGGGTTGCTCCACCCTGGGTTGCTCGACTGGTGTTTGTTTGATTTGGGCGGCTACAGCTTCGGCAATCATCCTCTGCATCTCGCTCCGTGTTATGGTCAACATTTGCTCCTCGCTTTGGGGCAGCGGTCTCTTTCCTGGCTCGAGCGGTCCAGGCTGCTTTCCCAGACTTAGGAGCGTCTCGGTTGACTCACGACCGTTGACTTCTCCGCTCGTGCTCCTCACGTGACTGGCCTCCCCTTGAGTGAGCACTGGGATCTTGACTCCTGGTGGGGTGATAGGCGTTTCTCCCCCATACGCCCTCCTGACGGCGCGTGTGCCCCAAACGGTGGGAAACCGAACACTTGGAGCGGTGGTCTGGGGTTGGGAATCGGCGGAGGTCGCTTGTCAGTCCATGCCGCCCTAAAATCTTCGTTCAAGTATTTCTGCGGTCCTTCCTTGTCAGACATCGGAAACAGATCCAAACTAGGTGTAAAGCTCTTACTTCCTTCAAGAACACCCCACAGACGGCGCCAAATGATGGGTCTCTTCTCAGATCTGGAACGGCCCGATGAGAGAACGTTCGGATCTGGGATGAACCGGAGTGAATGAGCTCAGATCTGATTTGATGGCCTTCGAACCGTTGTTGAACCGCAAGAACACCTGCTAGAACTCAACGCCGGAGGGATTTTCGGCGTAGAGCCTCCGACGCTCAAGTCAGTATGTGAAAAGAGTGAAAAGAGCTGCTCTGAGGAAGCAACAACAATGAGGGAGAATGTGGAATGAATGGGAGTTAGGGTTTTGGAGTTACCTCAGCTCCTTTATATAGAAGCAAAACATTTACCTGAAGTCCCCAAAATGCCCTGGCTGACTTACTGGAAATGTCCAAAATACCCTGGTCGGTTCGCATTCCGTCCACTTCCTAGTCAGCATCTAGATTCTTTCTTATCTTTGGTAGCTTCCTTCTTATCCTTAACTGTCCTTCGATATGTTGAAGTGTACTGGAGTCGTCGAGATCTTATGAGCTTCAAGACTTCCTCAGTCGACTCGGGGTATCAACTCGAGTCGACTGGGTCATATTCGATTGTTAGTAGATCCTCACGTGTTTGACCGTCTTTCAAGAGGAAATCCACTTTTGCTAGTCGACATGTGGAAGTCGACTGGGAGAGATGCCTGGATCCTTGACCGGAGATACCATAAAGAGTCTGCGGATAGAGTCGACTTCGCGTAAGTCGACTCGGTAATCTATGAACCGCGATGGTATTGAACCGTTACACGACAGTATGGCTATATCATATATATATATATATATATATATATATATATATATGCAATTCTAAATAATTCTATGCACACAAGGCAACTATTATTCCCATGCATAAATAAACAAATAAATAACTAATGCCATAAATAAATATCCACTATTATGGCCAATTAAATATTTATTCTCCTTGGATTAGGATTTCTGTCCTAAACCAACTGGAACTCCCACTGCAGTAGAATCCCGGTTGACTTGTACTGCAAGTTCCACAAAACCTCCACCAGTAGAAGCCGTGGCCGCGCCGGCCAGCCTTGGATCCCGGCTCCAGTTTCTTCCTTGCATTGTCGAGTCTCTTTGGATCTTTGTGAAGGCCCGGTCTCCAACGGTCGATCACAATTCGAAAAATATAATTTACAAAATTACATAAATCGATTCCTAGATCCAACGAGTGGATGTACATGCCTTCTACTAATTAATTAAACTATCCGGTCAACCCCCGGGCAATTAATACAAGCATTCATCCATAATTCCTCGACAATCCCGAGGCTTTAAAAACAAATTTAAAACCATACAACCAACCATCAGTTAAGCACAAGCACATAAAAGGGTGGCCACAATAGTGGATTAACTACTTCCTGCAAAACCAAGTTATGCATATAATCCAATATATATGGCTGCGCTTGAGCACACATAGACAATATAAGCAGTTTAATCCGGATCTTGTACACAACGGATTAACCTCAATCTCTGATACCAATTGTTGGGACACATGAGGATCTCGATATGCACAAATTACGGACAAACATTCAACATAAACCTATGCGCAGCGGATCTAAAGGTTTGATGAAGAAAACTTACTGCTTAAAATTTATGTAGATCTGGCTGGCCCGAACAGTTGACTGCAAATCAAATCTTCCTGGAATCGAACAAACTTGACCAATCCTGAAAGCTGGCATCACGGCGAAGTCAACGGCGTTGACCGATCGGAAATCAGACAGTTCACGCGCTCTCACGCGCGCGAGTAAGCTCTAGCAGCTGCTCCCTTCCGGTGGCGCGTGGCGGCGCGTGCGGCGGCGGCTGGCGGCGATCTCGACGGCGATCTTTTCGTCTCGTCGTCCTGGTCGTCGTGGTATGGTCACTTGCTGGTTTTGGTCTCCGGTTTGGATGTATGATAGATCTGATTGGAATCTCGTATATACCTTAAGATCTTCTACTGTATTCTCAAACAGCTATCTAGATCTTGTATCAGTGGAGCAAAAGAAATATAAATACTCCTTGGAAGAGAGAGAGAGAGGGCTGGACGTGTTTCCCAAGGTTGTGGGATTCTCTCCTCTTCCATGAGCCTAATGCTGTATATATAGAGCTACAGTAGGGACCCTAAGGAGAATAGGATAAGGGATTCTAATATATTAATGCTGTGGAGAAACCCCACAATTAATATATTAATAATATTAAAGTCCACCACAATAATATTATTGCACTCCCCTCACCTATCCCAAATTACATTTGAGACTCCTTATTATAATTATCCGATTTACCTCCCCATGTTTAAGATATAATGTCCATTAATTAATTCGATTACTAACAATCAAGAATTAATTAATATATTATATTACCGAAGCTGGCGCTCGCTCATAGCATTTATATTATGCCGGAATAAATCCACCTACAGGGTTTAGCATAATATTCCTTCATGAACTCACTTCGGGGACATCATCATACTAACGCACATGGTGACCGTAAATATCCTAATAGCACATCGAACACATAATGTCATTACCCAATTCATTAAGTATGTCGACCCGACTTGGATCTCAAATAATCAAAGCAACAACAATTATGTGCACATGCCTATTTAATATCTTACGGGTTAAGAGCACGCAATAATTAACTGAGGCCTAGTTCGTTTACGACGATCAGCATAAAACGAACATCCCTCTCTGGGATCCTGTTCAATACATAAATGTACTAGTACAACTAATCGGTCAAGACAAACCGTACGGTTGACACTACAACCGTTCCGATGGGTTGTTCAATTCCATCAAGGTTGTGAACCAATGATTCTTGTTTCGCAAGTAACTGATATAGTGATCTTCGGTATGCCCGATGACGACCCACTTATCTACATGCAAAACAACAGAACGTGGAACTTATTTAACCAAACATAATTCTCATTCATCAAGAAATAACAAGTGTAATATCCACTAAAGCAAAGCTTAAGTATATAACACCAACAGCCACCTGGGTCGCACCCAATCCCAATCACAACCACTCACCTCCTGGAAGCCACCCACCAACCCGGCGCGCAATGAACAAGTCCCCACCTCAGAGAACCAGGAAACGGGACCACCGTCGGCAAGAAGGAAGCGGCGAGATCTGCCAACGGGCTTAGGAGTGACACCATCGGCGCAGGAGCACTGGCAAGCGTTAAATTGGGACGGGATGTCGAAGTTGTGGGTCATCCGCCGGCGAAAGGGCCGGCTAATCGCCGGGGAAGGCGCGCGATAAAATGAATTAAGGGGACCGCTGCAAGGGTTTCTTGAGGAGAAGAAAGGAGATCGAGATTTTTTTGATGTTAATAATGTGTATCTTAATTAATATATTTTACACTTAATATATAACTCATGTAATTAAAATATATTTTTGTAATTTTGAATTTTTATTTGATACTTTATAATGTTATCTGTTAAAATTGAATGATAAAATTTTTTAAATAAATTGATTTTGAACGCATTAAAGTGCATTTCGTCTAACGTTGTAGTGCAATCTGACATTAACTAATGTGCAAAATGATTACTAATACTGTGCAATAGATTCCAGTTTGTTATGTTCAAATCCATACTAAAAATAAACTAAAATAATTTTATTATTCGGTTGGCTGATCGCATTAACATAACTTGTTAAATATTTTAACTATTTATTATTATAAAAAAAATGTATTTTATTATTTTTATATTTTTATTATTTTTGGTTAAAAATTACAAATTTTATATATGTATAAAAAGATATAAAAATAATATCATTTTACATATTTTTATTAAATTACATGTTTGATCAAGGGGTTAAATTGAAAAATAATGAAAATTTTAAAATTTGCAATTAGACCCATGTGAAATGTCAAAATCTAAAAAAAAAACCCCACCCTCAAAACACGTTTCACGTGTTTCTGGCCAATTCGGCCATGGTCCTTGCCGTCGTTAATCACTCGGTCGATATGACGTACATCTTCTCGTCGGTGATGTGCTCAATCGACCGGATTTTTTCTGCAATCGGGATAATGAAATCGCCGCCGTCGGAGAGCATCAGATTTTGTCGGGTGGCCGTGGGGCGCTGATGAGGACAGGGCTGCGACGAGCTGCTCGCTGGTGCATTTTTTATGGCGTGGGATTCGCTGGTGCTGAAGCGGACGGCCGTTGTGTTGCCTGCCGGCGGCAGCAATTCTCCGGGCCGCAATATGTCAGTATAATCTGGCGGTGGTGGGGACGCTTCGGCGGGTAGAAATGAAGGCGGTTGTGGCTGGATGCTCTTGTCGTTGGCGGCAGTGACCGGGCGACGGCGACTGGGCAGAAGCGGCTCCGGCGGGGAGGATGTGAAGTTGCAGATTCCTTTGTGTGTAAATGGTGTGTGTGTGTGTGTGTGCTACGTGTAAGTGTGTGTGAGAGATGGTGTAATGTGTGTGTGGGAGAGTTTGGTGTGGTTACCTGGGCCCGTACATGGATTGATTGAGTATAATGTCTAAATTAACCTTACTAATATATAAAGTGTTTTATTTATGTTAGCCATTGGATCATTCAATCCAATGGATATGATGTATTCTTTTCTTTCATCGATAACCTTTCTCACTGGAGCGCGACCATATATATATACTGACCGCGCGTCGTCTCGCGGCAAATTTAAATTTATAAAATTTTCCTCGACTTACCCCTACTAACTAGTAGTAGTGGAGAGACAGGGTCGATCGCACAGGGAATGTGGTATAAACCGTGATTTTATTATATAAATTAAATGAATACGAAAATGGGGGGTTTTGATTTAGAACAAAATTACTAGCAAAACAAGGAAATAAAATGGAATTAGAAATAAATGATTAAAATGCAAAAGAAGATGAAACCAAAAAATAAACAAATAATTTAGAAAATATGAGAATGAAATCGGTTCTAGGTCGGTTTACACCCTTGGTTAACTAGCCCAATTAATGCATTTATCAAATCTCACTTATCTTCTAAAATTACCGGTCCTAGATAGCAATAAGCTCTGCTACCCGAATTCTCCCTTAATTTTACTTAATCAAAATAAGCTCTTCAATTAATTCTAACTAGCGAATAACTCGGAATAAGCTCTCCTAATTTAATTCGATCGTTGCATTAAAATCTAGGAAAATAGACCGATCTAAGCCATAAACACATAAGCTCGGTTTATGTAACTTATGTTGTGTTATCCCTAATAGTGCACGACTATTAGTTGCTACAAACGAAATAAGAACGACGACAATTACACGGATCGAAATCTTAAATCTAGCAATTAACATGCAATCCTCAACTTAGGTGATCAAGCTAAATTAAAAAAAAAACACATATTATGACATGTAACTAGAATAACACAATCAATTTTATACGACAAGTTAAACAAAATAAATAACATTAATCGAACATAGTCACCAAGGGTTCAACGTCCCTAGAACCGAATTGATTGTTTAGCTACACATAGATAAATGATAAAAATAAAAATAAATATTCATCATGTTCTTCAAATAAAATAAAATAAAATAAAATAAAACAAACTCCTTTTAAATCACACGGCCGAATTATCTTCAAGCATCAAAATCCTCAAGCTCTCTTTCTCTTCCAGTTTTGTTATCAGGGGGGCCAATAACAGAATGTTTTTCTTCTCTCCTTCTCGTTTTCTCCCTTTTTCACCCTATATATAAGAATTGGCTCCTTAATATAATACTTGTGACCTTTACGTGAGTACTCCCCAAATAATTACAAGTTCAACCTAACTCCTCACCAATCAATACCAAGATTCCACAAGATTTGCAATTATCTTCAATAGTTCAACCACTCACAACTAATAGCACAACCAATCTCAACTACTGCTCCATTATCAAGTGCTGACCATTATTATTCCAGCTAATGATCATGATCCATTCCTTTTTTTTATACAAATATGTCTCCCATGTTCTTCTTTGTTTTTCCAGCAGTTCTGTTATTGGGGGGGTGATAACAGACTGTTTTCTTCCTCTTCTCTCCTCCATTTGTATAAATTTTATGGCCCACGGAATGCATGTGAATAAATGCTTGGACATGCTAGACTTGTGAAAATGGATTGCTGTTGAATCAATACGGAGTTGTACGAAATGTCCCCATACTCTGTTGGTCGGAACTCACGTTCAATATCTCGTCGTTCATAAAAGTGCCCAATAATCTGAAAATAATACACAAAAAATATCATAGCACTCAAATTCATTTAATAAATAAATAAGTCGAAAAACATACAAGTGCGATAAAATTAAGCATATAAAAATACGCTAATAAATATGTAAAATACACACTTTTTTCGACCAATCAAATATCCCCAAACTTAAACCGTTGCTTGTCCTCAAGCAACTTAGAACTAGAAATCAAAGAATGGACAAAACAAACAAATACGTAGAATTTTCGCTCAAATCCTCACACACCTCACATAAATGCATAGCTATAAATTCTCAAATTAATAATTCCAGTCTCGAAATGAAATCATCTTTAGAACGCCAACAATCAAATATCAATTTATTGAATTACTGCAGCTTGCCAATCTCTACACCGATTATACCAATCATGCAACTAATGATACCTCTTTCTTTGCCAAACGGTTTGGTTCCTATTCGCTTCTAGCTAGAAATCAAATGTCTCAATATATATATATTTTTTTTTTTATATATTGGGAACGGCAGCTTCATCACAACCCGCGAGTTTTAGCTTTTCGTGATTATCTTGATACAAGAATTATTGGATTTATACACTAGAGCCCCCACGGATTGGCAACTGTTGCAGCCCATGATTTTTTTTTTATTTTTTTTATTTTTTTTATTATTAATTTTTTTTTTCCCGAGACATTCAACTCCTAACTTTCCACTTCAAGTCACCTCACACAATCGACATCAAGCAGAATAATCACTAGCACATTTCAAAAAAATATAAACAGTTCGAGACCAACTTACTACAAATAAATCACATAAATGTCAATCGTCATGCCTTTGTCCCTCAAATAACAACACTTCAAGAATTTAACCAGAAGTCATTAACCCAAGTCATCATAACTAGCAAATATTTCTAACAGATTCTCAATTCATCATTGCGAAATTCCACATACGACACACAAAAAAAATCAATCACAATATATTTTTTTTTAATTATTTTATTATTTTTTTTTTTTTTTTTTTTTTTTTTATTATTATATTTTATTTAACCAAAAGCAGCTCGACAACTAAAAACAACTAGATATAACCCTAACCAAATCAACAAACAAACCAAGCAAACATATATGCATAGAAAAATGACATAACTACACCCGTCAACAAAACCTCCCCAAACTTAATCTCTACTATAAAACACAATAAGGGAATCAAAATCACCAGATCATTGACGAGTGGTCCTCTTTGCTCTCTGCTGCTATGAATCCTCTACCGCTCCTCGACTAGTCAGCTCAACTCAGTTGCTTGACCGGATCTTCAAGTGGGCTGTTATCGGGGTAGGCAATAACAGAAAAAAATCCAGTCAAACAATTATCGGGGAAGGCGGTAGCAGTACATCTCTTATCCGTTTCTGCATGTTCTTCATTCTCTTCAACGTTTAGCTCGAAATTACATTCCTCCAGCACCTCCAGGTCCGTGTTGCTGCTATCCTGAAAGAAATATTCAGCCGTAGAGATAAAATTGAACTAATCAACATATTAAAAAAACACACATATTGGGTTGCCTCCCAACTAGCGCCTTTTTTTATTGTCGTTGGCTCGACTTATTACTTTCCTTTTATTTTTTAAGTTGAAAGCGGTGCCTCCAAAACAACCTGCTCCACATCTTCAGGGCGGAATCCCTCGTAAAACGGCTTAAGTTGATGCCCATTCACCTTAAAAATCTTCTTCGTCTTCGGGCTATAAATCTCCACTGCTCCATGAGAAAATACTTTGGTGATCACAAAGGGCCCAACCCATCTCGAACGTAGCTTTCCGGGAAATAACTTCAATCGAGAATGAAAAAGTAGAACCTTCTCCCCCTTGACGAAATTTTTCCTTGATATTTTTGAGTCGTGAAACGCCTTTGTCTTCTCCTTATAGATCAAAGAGTTTTCAAACGCATCATTCCTTATCTCCTCAAGCTCACTAAGTTGCAACTTCCGCTGGATCCCCGCCTCATCAAACTGATAATTGCACTTCTGCACTGCCCAGAACGCCTTATGTTGGAGCTCCACCGGTAAGTGACACGGCTTCCCAAAAATGAGCCTGTACGGGGACATCCCAATGGGAGTCTTGTATGCTGTCCTATATGCCCATAGCGCATCTTCGAGTCGGATACTCCAATCCTTCCTATTGGGCTTTATTGTTTTCTCAAGAATCAACTTAATCTCCCGATTTGACGTCTCGGCTTGACCGCTCGTCTGTGGGTGATAGGCGGTGGAAAGTCTATGAACAACTCCATACTTCCTCAATAAAGCATCCACCGTCTTATTGCAAAAATGTGTCCCATGGTCACTTATCATCGCTCTCGGCATTCCAAACCTAGAAAAAATATTAGATTTAAGAAATCCTGCAACCACTTTTGAATCGTTAGTCCAGGTGGCTTTAGCTTCCACCCACTTCGACACATAATCAACAGCAAGTAGTATATAGACATTACCAAAAGAAGGTGGAAATGGACCCATGAAGTCAATTCCCAAGACATCGAAAATCTCACAAATAATAATCGGGTTTTGAGGCATTTGATTTCTCTTCGAAATATTACCTGTTCTTTGGCAATTGTCGCAAGACTTACAAAAATCGTATGCATCCTTGAATATGCTCGGTCAGTAGAATCCACTCTCGAAGACCTTGTGGGCTGTACGCTTCGCACCAAAGTGTCCGCCGCATGCAAGAGAATGGCAAAAAGGCTAAAATGGACTGAAATTCCTCATTTGGAACACATCTTCGAATCACTTGATCGGAGCAGTGTTTCCAAAGGTAAGGATCATCCCATATGTAATATTTAGCATCACTCTTCAGTTTGTCCCTTCTCGCTTTTGTCATATCTGTAGGAAAAGCATGAGCAACAATATAATTAACCAAATCAGCATACCATGGTTCCACCTCTGCTGCTACCAGGGGGGTGATAAAATCTGTTCAGGGCCAGTTTCTGCTATCGGCCCCCCCGATAATACAGAATCGGGTCGAAGTTCCTCGAGTTGGAATAAACGCTCGTCCGGAAAGCTCTCGTTGAGGTCAAGCTGCTCCTCTACATGTGTCAATCGACTCAGGTGGTCAGCCACTGAATTCTCGGCACCCTTCTTGTCTCGGATCTCCAAATCAAACTCTTGAAGTAGTAGTATCCACCGAATAATCCTCGGTTTAGCCTCTTTCTTCGCAAACAAGTGCCTAAGTGCTGCATGATCAGTAAATATAACAACTTTAGTTCCAATAATATATGATCTAAATTTTTCAAGGGCAAAAACAACAGCCAATAATTCTTTTTCCGTAGTCGTATAGTTCTCTTGAGCGGGATTCAAGGTTCTCGAAGCATAGTAGATCACGTGCGCTGCCTTGTCCACCCTTTGTCCTAGGACAGCACCAACAGCATGGTCGCTAGCATCGCACATGATCTCGAATGGCAAATCCCACTTCGGTGGCTGAATGATCGGAGAAGTCGTCAACCGCTCCTTCAATGTGTCGAAGGCGGCTTTGCACTCCTCGTCCACCTTAAACTCTACATCCTTCTGTAAGAGCCGACAAAGTGGTGAGGCTATCTTTGAAAAGTCCTTGATGAACCGCCTATAAAAGCCTGCATGACCAAGAAATGAACGAACTTCCCGCACACTAGCGGGGTAAGGCAAGGCAGTTATAAGATCAACTTTCGACTTATCTACTTCTACTCCTTTTATAGAAACAATATGACCTAAAACGATACCTTGTTTTACCATAAAATGACATTTTTCCCAATTCAATACAAGGTTGGTTTCGGCACATCTTTTTAAAATCAAAGAGAGGTTCTCCCTCAAAGGAGTCGCCATACACACTGAAATCATCCATAAACACTTCTATGATGTTACCAACATACTCAGAAAAAATACTCACCATACACCTCTGAAACGTAGCCGGTGCATTGCACAATCCGAATGGCATACGACGGTAGGAAAACGTG
Organism: Striga hermonthica; assembly: GCA_902706635.1. Taxonomy (NCBI): domain Eukaryota; kingdom Viridiplantae; phylum Streptophyta; class Magnoliopsida; order Lamiales; family Orobanchaceae; genus Striga; species Striga hermonthica. The sequence goes on from CACSLK010034598.1 coordinate 28,201,700, forward strand.
CCATAGGGACACGTGAACGTCGTCTTCTCCTGGTCCTCCGGAGCTATAGGAATCTGAAAATATCCTGAAAAACCATCTAAGAAACAATAATAAGAGTGACCAGCCAATCTCTCAATCATTTGATCAATAAACGGTAAAGGAAAATGATCCTTACGCGTCATCGCATTCAACTTACGATAATCAATACAAACTCTCCAACCAGTTTGTATTTTAGTAGGAACTAACTCACCATTGTGGTTTTCAATCACAGTTACCCCAGATTTCTTGGGCACTACCTGAGTCGGACTTACCCATCGACTGTCAGAAATAGGATAGATCACCCCGACATCTAGCAACTTGATTACTTCCTTCTTGACCACCTCCATCATGGGTGGGTTCAACCTTCGTTGTGACTCCCGAGATGGCCCAGCTCCATCCTCGAACAAGATATGGTGCATACAAATCGACGGACTGATTCCACGCAAGTCCGCTATCGTCCAACCTATCGCCCGTTTGTTATCCTTCAATACCTTCAGCAATGATGTCTCCTGGTCAGCCCTTAAACATGCTGAAATGATCACAGGCAGCGTGTCATTGTCTCCCAAGTACACGTACTTCAAATGCGTCAGCAAGGATTTTAATTCAAGCTTCGGGGCCTGCATAGTAGATGGCAAAATTTTCTGGTTAGATTCTGATAATTTAATAAAATTAATATCATACCTAAGAGGAACATGTCCTCTTTCATTCAACTCCATCACGATCGCCCTCAATTCTTTGGCTCACTCGCCAAAATCGGCCCCGTCAACTTCTGTTATCAGGGGGCCGATAACAGACTGTCACAACCAATGCTCGATGCAATTGCCACCTCTAATACATCACTTCGACCACAAATCTCCATAAATTCCTGTGCTAAAGGGTCAATAACTTCAAGCATATAGACGGAATCATTACAATCATTAGGATATTTCATAGCATCAAAAATATTGAACTTGATGATATTTCCATCAAACTCCATCGTAAGAGTGCCCTGTCGGACATCAATCCTTGTTTGGGCAGTGTTCAAAAATGGTCTTTCCAATAAAATCGGGGTGGAGTTTGAGGAATTATCATCCATGCTCAACACATAGAAATCAGCGGGAAATACAAGATCATTTACATTTACAAGAACATCCTCAACAACACCGTCGGGAAAAGTGGTACTACGATCGGCAAGTTGGATAACAACCCCGGTTTGTTTTAAAGGACCCAAATTTAGAGAATTAAAAATAGAACGAGGCATAACATTTATCGAGGCACCCAAATCTAACATAGCTCGTTCTATTTTTAAATTCCCGATTATGCAAGGAATGAAGAACATACCTGGATCGCTCCTTTTCTGTGGCAAGCTTTTCTGGAACACGGCTGATACATTCTCGCCCATTATCATCTTCTCGTCCCCTTTTAATCGCCTCTTGTGTGTACACAAATCCTTCAAAAACTTTGCATATTTTTGAATTTGCTTTATGGCATCGATTAAAGGAATATTGACCTCGACCTTTCTAAAAACATCCAAGACCTGCTTATCGACATTGTCTTTCTGTGGCCTCTTGATTCTTGATGGAAAGGGCAAAGGTTCAGCCCACCTTGGTTCAGTTTCGATAGCCTTTTCCTTCAATTTTTCTCCAGCATTTCTGTTATCAGGGGGGTGATAACAGCAGCATCTTGAGTATTTTCGCCATCTTCTTTCTCGTCCGCATCTTCCTTCGATGGAATAGGACCCTCAGGAGCTGAAAGATCCTTGCCACTTCTCAACTTGATGGCGCTAACATTTTTAGGATTAATTTCAGCTTGGGACGGTAGTTTGGAGTTTACTTGCGACTCCAATCGATTTACGTGACTCGACAATGAGGAAACTTGGCCCTCCAAGTTCTTAAGGCTGGACGTCATGCTCTCCATCAGCTTCTTCATATCCAAAGATGATTCATTCGGTGGAGGATGAGTGTGCTGCTCCCCCGTGCCTTGGTACCTTTGAAAGCCTTGTCCTCTTTGAAAGTTTTGGGGCTGCCTTCGGTCTTGCTCCCCAAACTGATTGTCGCTATTGTTTCCCCACCTAAAATTCGGGTGATCTCGCCACCCCGGATTATAGGTATTTGAGAATGGATCATAGTTGCGCCCGGCACCATTGTTCGCCCCAACTGCATTGGCATGGGCATCCATCGAATTCGCTGTCAGTGGACAATCTTCCGTAGTGTGGTCCACCATCTCGCATAGGCTACATGGTCGGATCCTCGATGCTTGACCCACAGCCAACTGGCGAACCACGAAAGTCAACTCCTTAATTTGAGCCTGTAACGATTCGGTTCCTTCTTCTTGAGACGGCCTCTGCAATATACCACGAGTACCAAACTGTTGAGAATTAGCTGCCATGTTGGCAATTAACTCTCTTGCCGCTGTAGGAGTTTTGTCCATAAGTGCACCGCCACTAGCCGCATCTAACATATTCCTCTCCACGAGTAAAAGGCCCTCATAAAAGTATTGGATCAATAGCTGATCGGTCATCTGATGTTGTGGACAACTCGCTACTAGCCTCTTGAACCTTTCCCAGTACTCGTACAATGTCTCCCCTTGCATTTGTCTCACCCCACAAATGTCTTTGCGTAAAGCAGCGACTCGTATCGCCGGAAAGTACCTCTGGAGAAAGACCTTCTCCAACTGTGCCCATGTAGTGATCGATCCCGATAACAAGTAATAAAGCCAATCCTTCGCGTTGTCCTTGAGAGAGAATGGAAAAGCACGTAGTTTGACTTGCTCTTCGGTAACCCCGGTGGGTTTCATGCTAGAGCACACCGTGTGAAACTCCTTCAGATGCTTGTGTGGGTCTTCACCGGTGAGACCATGGAACGATGGCAGCAAATGAATCAGCCCGGACTTCAACTCGAACGTGGTATTATTCATCTCCGGAAAGGTTATGCAAAGAGGTTGTTGTGGAAGTACGGGATTAGCAAGTTGCCTCAAAGTACGCTCCTCGTTCGCCATTAGTGCTTCCTCGGTGATGATATTGGTATCTTCTTGGCTCTGATCACTCTCCCTTTTAGCTTCTACGTCCTCGCTTTCGATCTCGAACTGAATACCCTTGCCAAAAATCGCCTCTTTCTCTTGTCGAGCCTTCTTTCTTAGCTTGGTATCCCGTCTCGTGATCTCTGGATAATATTCAAAGTCTTTAGCTCCTGAAGACCTTGTTTTCATTCACCTGAAATCGAGACAAAATTTGAGCTCAAACGTGACAAAATTCGAAGATAAGTTAACGTAAAAACCCAACTTATTTTCTGTTACCACCGGGGGCAATAACAGAAAACAACAGTTTTTTTTTTTAAACGAAAAATGCAACCGAAAAACGAAAATTCACACAAATCTAACAAACACAAATAAAATCACTGTTTATATCACGCCACTCCCCGGCAACGGCGCCAAAATTTGACCGCGCGTCGTCTCGCGGCAAATTTAAATTTATAAAATTTTCCTCGACTTACCCCTACTAACTAGTAGTAGTGAAGAGCAAGGGTCGATCCCACAGGGAATGTGGTATAAACCGTGATTTTATTATATTAATTAAATGAATACGAAAATGGGGGGTTTTGATTTAGAACAAAATTACTAGCAAAACAAGGAAATAAAATGGAATTAGAAATAAATGATTAAAATGCAAAAGAAGATGAAACAAAAAAATAAACAAATAATTTAGAAAATATGAGAATGAAATCGGTTCTAGGTCGGTTTACACCCTTGGTTAACTAGCCCAATTAATGCATTTATCAAATCTCACTTATCTTCTAAAATTACCGGTCCTAGATAGCAATAAGCTCTGCTACCCGAATTCTCCCTTAATTTTACTTAATCGAAATAAGCTCTTCAATTTATTCTAACTAGCGAATAACTCGGAATAAGTTCTCCTAATTTAATTCGATCGTTGCATTAAAATCTAGGAAAATAGACCGATCTAAGCCATAAACACATAAGCTCGGTTTATGTAACTTATGTTGTGCTATCCCTAATAGTGCACGACTATTAGTTGCTACAAACGAAATAAGAACGAAGACAATTACACGAATCAAAATCTTAAATCTAGCAATTAACATGCAATCCTCAACTTAGGTGATCAAGCTAAATTAAAAAAACACATATTATGACATGTAACTAGAATAACACAATAAATTTTATACGACAAGTAAAAGAAAATAAATAACATTAATCGAACATAGTCACCAAGGGTTCAACGTCCCTAGAACCGAATTGAGTGTTTAGCTACACATAGATAAATGATAATGTAATATCCCGACTTTTTATCAGTATAATAATATTTCAGTTCCGATATTATTCTTCGGAATTAATTATTTTCAGTTGTTTCAGTAAAAATTACCGGAAACTATTTTCGACGTACCGTGTACGTTCGAAATAATTTTGGTAATTAAGCATTATGTTTAATTGATAATTAAACATAGTTAAGTGATTAATTTAGATTAATCACGAGATTAGCTTAATGTTCGGATTTTTAATCCATTTAATGTTAATTGCCGTGTGCATTTTTATGGTGAAGTGTTAGAGTTTTTCTTCAAAGTTCATGTGTTAGCCGTGCTCATTGTATGCAATTTCCGTGCACATGGTCCTCTAAGCCGTGTGTATAAGAGTTATCCGTGTACTCCATGTGGTGTCTTGGTCAAGAGATTCCCCCAACATTGTCTTTGAATCCGTGCATCTCCTTTGGCATTTTGTGAGTGTAACTTTGGTCCAAGATTCCTCCTTTGTCTTTTGTCCTCAAGCAATTCTCCCTCATTTATTTTGTAGGCACCCTTCACGTGTAATAAGGAAGACAAGGAAGGCATGCATGACATTTTGTATTTTAGTGTGATTTGTTCCAAGCATTGCTAGCATGAGAGACACTTGTCCTAAGCCTTTGACTATCCCCTCCCTCACCATTAATCTTTCGGCCTTGAATATTAAGAGGGGCCTTGGAAAGTTTGTTTCATTTTTCCACCCCTTTCATGCCTATTGCCGAGAGATATAGAGAGAGTTAGTGAGGTTGGAGCTTTATTCGCGAGCCTTGGGCGAGAGTATTCCGAGAGCCACACACTACCGCAAGCCACAAGCTACCGCAAGCCGCAAGCTACGCCACGCTCGCACGCACACACGCGGAGTTCGTCAACGGCCGAGAGCACGGGAGTTCGAGTCGTCTAACCTCTTGATCTTAATAAGAGGTAAGCTCCCGTCGACTTTTGACCGAGAGTATCATGTTTAGGAAGATTAGATTTTATATGGTCATGCATGCGTGTTATGTGAGTAGCCGTGCCATTCATGTTATATTTTAAGTTATTAATCCGAATCATGTTACGATTTTCATCGAATTCTCCGAACATTCCTCGCATACTTAGCTTTTAATTGTGAAATCATGCTTATATTATTTTAAGTGTTCGGATAAATTTAGTCATTTTAATGGGTTGGTCGAAGGGGTGTGGTCGCACACTTAGTGCGCACCACGGACCACCCGAGTGTTATTGCATGTCAAGTTCAAGCCTTTAACCATCATGTAATTTCATGTTCAGCATGTAATGTTCAAGTCCAGTAAATTAATATTGCCGTGAGTATATGTGATTCGGTTGTTAAACGGCACAATGCCGTCGGCGGTGCATGGCGCGCCCGCCGTGGCCTTAGTTCAGCCCTTGCGTGAATATTCATGTTTTCAGTATTTATGTGCTCTTATGTTCATGTCATGCTATTTAAAGTCATTTTGTTTGGAAATATTGCCGGACGGCCGGCAAGGGCCGGCCGTGGCCGCGCTGTCCGCACGCAGCGGC
>CACSLK010034598.1:28215908-28232485 GCA_902706635.1 Striga hermonthica
GTGCATTCTCTACGTCTTCAGCCTGGGGAGAAGTGAGGCTGGGCAACCGGCCAAACCGCCTCTTCGGGGCCATATGGACCGATCTTCTCACCCCGACCATCTCCGTTTTTTGTGGCGCCTCCTCTTACGGCGCATTCCTATTGACACTGTGATGCAGGCGAGAGGGTTCTCCTTCCCCTCCCGATGCCATTGTTGTGCTGAGACCGGTACCTTTGAGATCGAGACTTTCACCCATCTTTTCCTTGAGAGTGAGACTGTGAGGAGAGTGTGGGAGCACTATGCCAGATATACTCATATACCCCTACCCACCACAGATAGTTTTTTTGAGCTTCTGAGTTTTTTCGCTCACCGCACACACATTAGACACGTGGGCTTCCTTATTCCTTGTCTGATCCTTTGGGCCACCTGGACAGAAAGGAATAATGCGAAGCATAGGGATATTTTATTTTCTTGTGCTCACATTGTTTTGCAGGTTGACAGACACCTCTCTCACCTCACCGCCCTGGGTAGACTCACGACGAGAGACTGGACAGGGTGTTCACCGCCACAGCGTTTGAGGCCACCACCTCCTTTACCTGTCCAGCATCCACGTCCCAGGACCGTTGTTTGGCTGAAACCCAAGGCCCCTTGGGTTAAGCTAAACACTGATGGCGCTTTCGATAGACATACCGGAGCTGCTGGAGGAGGGGGCCTGATTAGGGATCATGGTGGGGCACTCATCTCTGCCTTCCATGGGCCACTCCGGGCCTCCTCGAGTTATGATGCAGAGATTCAGGCGCTCCAGATTGGTCTCGAGATTGCTGCCTCGATCTCCTCTCATGTTTGGATAGAGATGGATGCTGCGGCTGTCATCACACTTTTGACATCTGGCCACCAGGGCTCATGGCAGATCCAGCATCCTCTTATGCGTATCAGAGACACCCTTCGCTCGATCCATTACCAGGTCTCTCATATTTTTCGGGAGGGGAACCGGTCTGCTGATTTTCTTGCTAGCACGGGGGCATCTATACCCCAGAGACGCACCCTCCTTCCTGAGGACATTCCCCTCCGGCTTCGGACGCTCATTCGGATGGACCAGTTAGAGTACCCATCCTTCAGATTCGGTCGACCGCCACCTCCTGCCCCTGACTAGATTCGGCCGACCTCTTATGAGGACTCGATTTTAGACTCTCATCGCATATTTTGTGTCCTTTGTAGTTTTATTCCTTGTTTTATTTTTATTTTTATTTTTAGTTTTTCCTTTTATTTTTATTTTCTATTTTCTCTGCTTTTGTTGTTGCTCCATGTATTTCCGACTTGGATGTAGACCATTGACTTTTTTAGCCCTAGCTGGGCCTTATATTCACAGGTCGGGGGTGTAGCCTCAACCCCCCATCCCATTCTGGGATGTTTCTTTTAAAAAAAAATATATATATATATATTTTTACAGTATGAAAAAAATACTGTGGGGTCCAGCCACATGAAATTGAAGAAACCAACAAAATTAATAATGGTTGAGCAAGTTGCAGCAACATTAATTTATTCACCATTATTGAGAAAATAAGGTATATTTGGTGCAGGTTTCATTTGACATCTACAGTATAAATAGATGGCATCGGGCAGCAGAAGAAAACGCACCGAGAAGAAGAAAGAAAAAGAGAGCAGAAACAACATCAGTTTCTGGAGTGAGTGTTATTTTTCAGTGAGATAAAAATAGAGTGTTTGAGTAAATCCTGTGAGTGTGGGAAAAATACACCGGGTTGGGTATCAACTCTATTACTCTTTGTTTGAGAGTGGGGTTCTCACTGGGTCACTATATTTTACATTTCTAGTGTAATGGGAGTGTGAAAAGATATTGTAATTATCTTGAAAATATAGTGAAATTGTTCAGAGGTTGTCCCGTGGTTTTTTCCTCTATTTGGAGGGTTTTCCACGTTAAATCTTGGTGTCTTATTTCTTGCTTATTTTATTTATTTGGGATATTCTTAGTATGCTCTGTGGTCGCAGTTTAATCTGAACTTCCACATCATAAAAGAATTATTCCTGTTTTATTGCAAGAGATTTCTTTTGTCATTCTTGAATTGCTGGGATTGGGATTATTGTTCACCATTTTACCTTTATATTTTAATTTACATCTTCCGCATTGCGCATCTGAGCCCAACAAGTGGTATCAGAGCTTACATCGGGCTCTGTATCGACCCGTGTAAATTAAATGGAGGAGAACGTGGGTACCATGGTGAAGCTCACATCAACAAATTACTCCATTTGGAAGCCAAAAATGGAGGACATACTTTTCTACAAAGATTTGTACGATCCTGTAGAAAAGGGAGACAACAAGCCAGATGACGTGAAGGATGACGATTGGAAAAAGCTACACAGAAAGGCTGTCAGTTTAATCCGACAGTGGGTGGATATCAGCATATTCCACCATGTTGCCACAGAGTCGAAAGCCCATACTCTGTGGAACAAAATTGAACAAATGTACCAGAGGAAGACTGCACAGAATAAAGCTTTCATCATTAGAAAGCTTGTAAATCTAAAATATCGGGATGGAAGATCAGTTGCTGAACACTTGAATGAGTTTCAAGACATGGTAAACCAACTTGTTATCATGGAAATGAAACTTGATGAAGAGCTGCAGGCGCTGTTACTTTTGAGTTCTTTACCGGATAGCTGGGAGACTCTGGTGGTCTCATTGAGCAACTCTGCTCCGGAGGGAAAACTGACTTTGACCCAAGTCAAAGACAGTATGTTCAATGAAGAAACAAGAAGAAAAGACTCTGGGGCAAGCAACTCCCAAGCTCTGGTCACAGAAACCAGGGGAGAAGTAAAAGCAGAGGCCGGGATAACAAATCCAGAGATAAATCACAATCTCAACCCAGGAGAAAATTCAAGTGTTATCACTGCGGTGAAGAAGGGCATATCATAAGAAACTGCAAAGCCTGGAAAAACAGAGGTTGGAGAAACAACAAGACAGAGAATGGTGAAAATACCGCAACCCCTGTGATCAATGGGGAAGTGGTGTTGCTCTCTGTTGAAGAAGAAGAGTGTCATGTTGCTGATTCATGTGTTGAATGGGTCATTGACTCAGCAGCATCATACCATGCAACCTCTCACAAGGAATTCTTTTCTCTATACAAAGAAGGAGACTTTGGTAGAGTTAAGATGGGCAACAACAGCGTTGCAAATATTGTGGGAGTTGGTGATGTGTGCATTCAAACTGATATTGGGTGCACAATAACACTGAAGGATGTGCGACATGTACCTGACTTACGTCTGAATCTAATCTCTGTGCACGCACTGGATCTAGCAGGCTATACGAACAATTTTGGTAGCGGCACGTGGAGGCTTACCAAAGGATCGTTGTTAGCTGCTAAAGGTACAGTGAGATCGACACTGTACAGAACTCAAGTGAAGCTGATCAAGGGTGGATTGAATGCAGTCGAGGATGATGCTTCGCCAAATTTGTGGCACAAAAGACTGGCTCACATTGGTGAAAAAGGATTACAAATTTTGGCAAGAAAGTCCCTCATCCCATTTGCCAAAAATTCAAAACTGAATCCTTGTGATTATTGTCTCTTTGGGAAGCATCATAGAGTGTCTTTCAGCAAAACCTCGAAGCTGAAAGAGAATGTGTTGGAGATGGTGTATTCTGATGTATGTGGACCCATGGAAGTGGAGAGTCTCGGTGGTAGCAGATATTTCGTGACGTTTATTGATGATGCCTCACGAAAATTGTGGGTGTATTTCTTGAGAACGAAGGGTGAAGTGTTTCAGTATTTCAAAAGGTTTCATGCTATGGTGGAGAGACAGACTGGTAAACCTTTGAAGTGTCTTCGCTCAGATAATGGGGTGGAGTATACTTCCCATGAATTCAAGAATTATTGTGCCGAGCATGGCATCAGGCATGAGAAGACTGTACCTGGAACCCCACAACATAATGGTGTGGCTGAAAGAATCAACAGAACCATTATGGAGAAAGTGAGGTGTATGTTAAGAATGGCTAAGCTACCTAAGCCATTCTGGGGTGAAGCCGTTCTAACGGCATGCTACCTGATCAACCGATCTCCATCTGTTCCTTTGGGCTTTGATATCCCTGAGAGAGTATGGTCCGGATATGATGTTAAATACTCTCATCTAAAGGTGTTTGGATGCAAAGCTTTTGCTCACGTAAGCAAGGAACAGAGACGAAAACTTGATGATAAAGTCATTCCTTGTATATTTTTGGGCTATGGAGATGAGGAATTTGGCTACAGGTTATGGGATCCAGAAAATCGAAAAATTATTAGAAGCAGAGATGTAGTGTTCCATGAGCAAGAAACTATGTCTGATTCTGCTTCACCAGAAATCAGAGAACCAAGTGGTAAGGTGGATCTTTCACCTGTCAAACCTCCTGGAGATGCCACAGCAGGGGGAGAGTGTGATGGAGAACGCAGGGTTGATGATGAGCCAGCAATAGAAGATGGTGATGGTGAAGGTGTTGAGCAGGAAGACCTCGAAGCTCTGCCTCAGCTCAGGAGGTCAAATCGAGCAATCCAACCGTCTACGAGATACCCTAGTTCCACGTATATTACCATCACTGAAGAAGGGGAGACAGAAAGCTTTGAAGAAGTACAAACTCATAAGGATAAATCCCAGTGGATGAAAGCTATGCAAGAAGAAATGGATTCACTGGTGAAAAACGAAACTTATGAGCTTGTGAAGCTTCCGAAAGACAGAAAAGCCTTGAAAAACAAATGGGTGTTCAAGCTTAAGAAAGATGGTGACAAGCTGTTGAAGTACAAGGCTCGTTTAGTCGTGAAAGGATTTGGACAAAAGCGAGGAATAGACTTTGATGAGATATTCTCTCCGGTTGTAAAGATGAGCTCTATTCGAGTAGTACTCGGATTGGTGGCTAGCTTGGATCTGGAGCTTGAACAACTAGATGTGAAGACTGCATTTCTTCATGGAGACCTAGATGAAGAAATCTACATGGATCAGCCAGAAGGATTTGAGAAGACTGGAAAGGAGCACATGGTTTGCAGATTGAAGAAGATGGACTGAAACAAGCTCCAAGACAGTGGTACAAGAAGTTTGACTCATTCATGGCGAGTCATGGATATACCAAGACTGATGCAGATCATTGTGTGTTCGTGAAGAAATTTCCAGGTGATAAAATCATTATCCTTTTGCTATATGTAGATGATATGTTGATAGTGGGACAAGATATGAAGCTGATTGGTGATTTGAAGAAGGAATTAGCAAAGTCCTTTGAAATGAAGGATTTGGGCCTTGCGAAACAAATTTTGGGCATGCAGATCATGCGAGACCGAAAATCCAAGAGGTTATGTTATCGCAAGGACGGTATGTGAATCGGATTCTGGAGAGATTCAACATGAAAACTGCTAAGCAAGTCAATACACCGTTGGCCAATCATTTCAAACTCAGCAAACGAAGTTGTCCTACGAGTCAAGAAGATAAAGAAGCTATGGCGAGTGTTCCATACTCCTCAGCAGTCGGGAGTTTGATGTATGCTATGGTCTGTACAAGACCAGATATCGCTCACGCAGTTGGAATTGTTAGCAGGTATCTTTCCAATCCTGGGAAAGATCATTGGGAAGCTGTGAAGTGGATCTTGAGGTACCTAAAAGCCAGTGCAAATAAGTCCTTGAGCTTTGGCAAAGGAAACCCAGTTCTTGAAGGTTATACAGATGTGGATATGGCAGGTGACCTGGATAGTAGAAAATCTACTTCAGGGTTTGTGTTTACATTTGCAGGGGGAGCTGTATCTTGGCAATCCAAATTGCAGAAATCTGTTGCCTTGTCGACTACTGAAGCAGAGTATATTGCTATGACAGAAGCAGTCAAAGAAATGCTTTGGTTGAAGAGGTTTCTTCAACAACTGGGAATGAAGCAGGAAAGGTACGATATCTATTGCGATAGTCAGAGCGCATTGGATTTGAGTAAGAATGCAATGTACCACTCTCGCACGAAGCACATTGATGTCAGATATCATTGGCTACGTCAAGTAGTGGAAGAACAACAGTTCAAGTTGGAAAAGATTCACACTGATGATAATCCTGCTGACATGATGACGAAAGTTGTAACAGGAGGAAAGCTTCAGCTTTGTGCCGAGTTGATCGGCATGGAATGCATGTGAAGATTGGCAATATTACCCTTTGGCTGGAGGGGGAGAATTGTGGGGTCCAGCCACATGAAATTGAAGAAACCAACAAAATTAATAATGGTTGAGAAAGTTGCAGCAACATTAATTTATTCACCATTATTGAGAAAATAAGGTATATTTGGTGCAGGTTTCATTTGACATCTACAGTATAAATAGATGGCATCGGGCAGCAGAAGAAAACGCACCGAGAAGAAGAAAGAAAAAGAGAGCAGAAACAACATCAGTTTCTGGAGTGAGTGTTATTTTTCAGTGAGATAAAAATAGAGTGTTTGAGTAAATCCTGTGAGTGTGGGAAAAATACACCGGGTTGGGTATCAACTCTATTACTCTTTGTTTGAGAGTGGGGTTCTCACTGGGTCACTATATTTTACATTTCTAGTGTAATGGGAGTGTGAAAAGATATTGTAATTATCTTGAAAATATAGTGAAATTGTTCGGAGGTTGTCCCGTGGTTTTTTCCTCTATTTGGAGGGTTTTCCACGTTAAATCTTGGTGTCTTATTTCTTGCATATTTTATTTATTTGGGATATTCTTAGTATGCTCTGTGGTCGCAGTTTAATCTGAACTTCCACATCAGAAAAGAATTATTCCTGTTTTATTGCAAGAGATTTCTTTTGTCATTCTTGAATTGTTGGGATTGGGATTATTGTTTACCATTTTACCTTTATATTTTAATTTACATCTTCCGCATTGCGCATCTGAGCCCAACAAATACTTTCATTTATTTTGGTTAACCGAATAAATAAACTTATTATTCAGCTGGATTCTATTTTGTTTTTTGAAACCTCGTTAAAAAATACTGCGTTCTGAGTGCACCTTTGTGTCATACAAGTTGCACATTAATGACTATCAGGTTGCACAATAGCGAACCAAACCGACCAAACTAAAATTTTTATATTTCGGTTCGAGCATATTTTTTTACTTTAAATAAAAATCAATTATTTTTGGTTCGATGTCAACCTTATGTTTTATTTTAAAAAACAAAATAACCAAACAACCGAATTATATAAAAACGGCCCAACTAATTGGAAGAGAATCAAAAGATTCCTTTTTAGGAACGATTCATCCTTCCCGAATGCAACGTAATATTACTTTCTTATATATATTTCTATTTAAAAATATTATTTAATTTCAATTAATAAAAAAAATGATAAATGATTATTTCATATCAATTTATTTTGATTTATGACAATTCGTTAAAAAAATCCTGATCTGCACAATTGTGTTGTACGGATTGCACATTAATGACTATGAGATTGCACCATACCGAATGAAACCGACCGAACTAACATTTTCGGTTAAAAATTTATAATTTGGTTCGATTGTCTTTTTTTACTTTTTAAAATCTCAATTATTTCGGCTCAATGTATGCTTCTTTATTTTAAAAAATAAAATAACTAAAAAACCGAATTATATGTAAATTGTTATTATTATTATTATTATTATTATTATTATTATTATTATTATTATTATTATTATTATTATTATTATTATTATTATTATTATTATTATTATTATTATTATTATTATGCACCGCGATTGCACAATAACATTACACGCATTGCACTTTAATGACTGCCTAATTGCACAATATCTTTCAAAGTGGATCGAATTAAATTGGTCGGTACAACATTTAATAATTTGGTCCGAATAAATTATTTTTATGTAGCGCCCCAGTTATTTCGGAATAATTATTGGAATTATTATTTATTTTAATTGTCCGGATTTATTTTATTCGTACTCGATTATTAATTTCTATTGTGATTATGTGCTCGTAATTGTATAGTTGTTTTTAAATGATTATTATTGAATAAATATATTGTGTGTATTATAAATGTAGATAATCCGGTCCTATTTATTTCGAGCCATGTTTTATTAAATCGAATCGAGTGAGAATTCTTGTTATCACGTTGTATTGATTAAATTGGTTCCGGCTCAATTTGAGTTATATTCCAACCTCGTGAATTATTCCTGGCCTTTTGTGCTAATTATTTTTGACCCGATTTATTCATAATTTCCGGTAATTTATTTCCAGCCTTCCAAATTAATCTTATTGCCCATTCTCTTTGATTAATCAAGGCCCAACAAGATTTAAAATCGAAAGCCTGCTAGCTTTCTCTCCTTCACTCACGACGAACGACCGATTCAACGGATCGAAAATCTTATCGCGATTTTTCAGCCACGATCATCGACCACCTTCTCCTATATCTTGGCCAAGGAATTCAATTCTCCGGAGAGTCGTTCAAACCCAAGCTTTTCTCTCTCTCTCGCCATTTTTCCTTCTCGTTCGCTAGTTCAGATGATATGCTAGATCGATTAAATTGAAAAGCTCAAGAAGATCGCAATCATTCTCTCCATCATCACCATATTTCAACTTAGCTGGAGAGGATTCCAATCGCCGATAGTCCCAGCGACCATATTCTCTCGCCTTCATGCTGAAATCTGGAATTTTTCCTTCGCCGTGTGCAACGCGTCGCTGCCGGAAGACAATCCGCGAACCTTCATAAACGAACAATAGCGGCCTACCTTGTCCATTCGCGAGCAGCACCGCCGACGAACAAGCCTAGAATAAATCCTCGTCGACGACCTTCAACAAGAAACGGCGATCACCTTTCTTCACCATCGCCGACCCTCCTCAGCTGCGCGACTCCACCTCCGCAAACAGCGGGCTGCCGAGATGAGCAGCGAGTTCCGGCCGTTCGTCCGATCCTTGGAGCAGTGGCAGGAGTTAAACCCGAGCAATAGCCCTATGCCGGCATTTTCTCTTCAGTCGGTCACGAGCCGGCGACCTTCGAGAGTAGTGGCTCCTCCGTCAGCCTCCGTTTAGCGGCCCGGACAACAGCGGCAACCCTTTCAGGTCCGTGTGAGAATAGCGACATCCGTTCGAGGCTTTTAAACGAGCAGTCGGGGTCCTCGAACATTGGCATCGATCAGTAGTGATCCCGTTTTCGTTCAGCGGGTAGCCCCTTTCAGCCCCGATCGTGTTCATCGGGAACTTGCAGGTCCCATTCACGTTGGGCAGCGGCAAAGTTGAGAGCCTCTAGCCTAACCCGAGCTTTGTTTCTTTTGTCAGCCTTGTTTTTATTCATGAAAACAGGTAATGGCTCAGCCATTCTAAAATCTTGCTGTGACCGAAAATATGCTTAAGACTCAGTTTTTAAAAGATGAATTCGGCATACTTTGACTTAGAAAAATTGAAGAAGAAATGAGATGAAATCATGTGATGTTTTATGTGCGTGTTTAGGTGTCGTTCTTTGTCGTGTCTTATGCTGAGATGTGGTTGATTATATTGCTGTAGTTACATGTTTTGGAGCATTAAATCTCAGTTCTAGTTCAGTTTAGCATGAATGCTTGAACCTATGAAAGAGAGTGAAAATGGGATTATGTGGTGCTAATTGGCCTCAATTTTCTTATGAACCTAGTTGTGATGTATTGAACGATTTTATGTGAGATTAAAGATTGGATTGGAGTGATTGTTAAAGTGATTATTTTCAGTTTTATGGCCATAATAAGTATTGTCAATGTTTGAGATACAAATGAGAAAAAGAAAATGAAAAGGGGCTTCATTGTGTTTGATCTTGTGCCATGTTTGCTCCTTCGTGTTACTGAGTTTTGATACCTCTAGCATGATAAAATTGTGACCTTTTCATAGGTTTAAAAATCAGTTTTTGGATCAAGCCAAAGTGTTGCGTTGCTTGTGAGAAAAAGAAGGGAGAAGAAAGGCTTTGAATGCATAAACGTTTGTTGTGTGTGAAGTTTGTTTGGCCTCATTTGTGACTTGATAATTGTTGAGTTTTATTGTGCTTATTTATCTGCTTAAATTGCGTTTATCTATATATATTTTTTTATCTACCATACGTGCCTTAATTGTCTTAATTGTTAGCCTGATTAAATGTTTGTTTGCCTTGTTTGCCTTGCCTGTTTTTGTGCCTTAATAAACTATATTAAAGCCGATAATAATAATTAAACCCTAATTTGTAGATTAAGAGGAGTCGAGCCCTTGCGTTTGTTTGAACGCGCTTTCACAATCATCCTCTGCAACATCAGGTGGGTGTTGATAAACCTTACCATGTATGTTAATTTCTATAAATGCTTGGCTTGATAATCTATGTATGCATGTGAACCGGTAGTCTATGAGGCCTAACTCTAGCCTTTAGAGAGCTGACTCCGCGATGGTGTATCGACGGTTTGCTCCTGTCTTTGTTGTATTGATAGTTTGCTCATGTCTTTGTTGTATTGACAGGTAATCCGGTCTTTGTTGTATTGACGGGTTAGGTGTGATCACATGAGCGTAGGCTGTGTTTAGGGAGGATAGACTAGTCGATTTGTGTTCATGCCGCGATTATGATTTTAAGTCTTTATATTGATTATACTGCATGGTATTCCCACAGTGAGCTAGTAGTTTGTTCACTCCCACTATTATCCCTCTTTTCAGGTTGAGCTGGTGGTCGTGGCGTAAGACGAGCAAGGCGGGGTCATTTGTTTGCTATTGATTTGTTTATCTGCTTTCTGCTTCCGCTTACTGTTTTATTATTTATCTCGTTGCCAGACTTATTTATTATTAATGTTGGAAACTGAACTATGTTAGAATTATTATTTTACCATGTATTTGGATTATTATACATGTTTGAAATTGGGTTTTGAATATTCTTGTGTTGGGGTTTTATTTGTTATATGGTAAATGTTGGCATGAGATATTATCGGGATGGTTGTGATCCTTGCAGGTTAAGTGTTGATTTAGTTGTTGTATGTGATGGTTTGGGTGGCGTCCGTTTAAATAAATTTTTATATTGATTTGCGAAAATTTAACTCTGGTTTTTGAAAAATATTCGGTATTTCTCTTAAAAAAAAACGGGGCGTTACATTTTACCTCTAAAATCACAATTATATTTTGCATTTATCACACAATATTATTCAATTTCTTTAACATCATTGTGCATTTAATGTATTTGTCCAAATTATACAATTCACAGATGTATTAAATTGAGATTCATTAAAACTTTTTAAAATTACAATTGAGCCCCTTTTATATATCTAATTCTCAAATATAAGCCCCAATTAATAAACACTCCTCCACCATCACATTGCTCACCACCGGCAACCACCTGCCGCCTACTCCTCGCCGGAGACCCGTCATACGCCGTCGGAGAATGTCCACTACACATACGTAGCCATGAGTCCTCAAAACCAAACTTCACGGCGAATGAAGATGGTGGCCGGATATGAGACGGCCATTGCCGACGACGTTCTCAACTGCGGAGGCATTCCCAATTTACGACGGAAACTGTGCATGTTCGGGAGGAGACGGAGTCGCCGGACATGACTTAGTTGAAGCAGTTGTCGGACGTGCTGGTTTCATGGTTTTTGCCGGAGATACATAGCCAGATCCGATAGCGGGTTGTGGTGGCCCAGCGGTGTTGCTGTGGAGCCGCCTCTAAGAGGCTGAGGAGGCGCAGAGACTATGCTGGGTGGGGCAGCGGCCGAGATGGGGAGCTACGGCTGCGCCGCGGCGGCGAGCTGGACGTGCACGACGGCCAGTTGGTGACGGTGGTTGGAGATGGTGGCAACGGGTCGGAGAAGGCGACGGCGGTGGCTGTGTGCTGGGTGCCGCAGTCTGTGTGTGTGTGTGTGTGTGTGTGTGTGTGTGTGTGTGTGTTTGCTGTGTCCTTGCGTGAAAAAAAAAAGAGCAGATTTTTTGTGTGTGTATTTGTGTGTGTAAGAGAGGGAGGGGAAGAGATGGTGGGGGCCACTTAATTATGGTGAAATTGAAATTACAGACATGGATATTATTTGAAACTAGTTATCATCCTGTGCACATGCACAGATGTATATAAAATATTATAACTAATGTGTGAATTTAATATTAAAATATAGAACATATCACATTTTCAAGATATGTGAATTTAAAATTAAAATTCTAGATAATAAACATATAACATTTTCAAGATCTGTGAATTTAATATTGAAATTCTAGAAAATGGACATACCACATTTTCAAGATTTAATCATTAGTAAAAATAAAATAATGTTTATATAAATTATTTGAGTACATATGAATCACTATATTGATTAAAAAAATTGTGAGTAATGTAATTTTGTTAATTTGGAGGGATCATGGTCAAATAATTTACTTGAAAACTTTATTATTATTATTATTATTATTACTATTCTTATTACAACGACAATTGTTTATAAGATTTTAAAGTTTTTTCCTATACTATTAAAACTATTTACTAATCGTTTCTAAAGAAAATTGTTTCATGAAATACAAAATTAAAATAATAATAACAGTGTCATTCTTAAAACCTAATTAAGTGTAATCATGTATTTATAAAACTTAATTAATAAAACCTCATTTATTTTCTCTCCAAAAGAAGTTACAAAATTTGTCATTCATATTTTGTCTTTCACATTAATACACCCTATTAAGTGTAATCATGTATTTTTTTGCTATTATATTATATAATAGTTAATGCTATTACCAACTCATAATATTTCACACTAAATATATTACATAAGTATAAATAATTTTATTGTTCAAGATATTATTATTATTATTATTATTATTATTATTATTATTATTATTATAGTAGTTAATGCTATTTTTTTGCTATTATATCAATAATAGTTAATGTTTTTAATTTTTTACATGATTACACTTAATAGGGTGTGTTAATGTGAAGGCAAAATATGAATGACAAATTTTGTAACTTCTTTTGGAGGGAAATTAAATAAAGTTTTATTAATTAAGTTTTATTTATGAGGTTTTATTTAATGATTAGCTAGCAATTATATATATAGATTTATTGTTAAGCTTGCAGTAATATATATATATATATATATATATAGATAATAATAATAATAATAATAATAATAATAATAATAATAATAATAATAATAATAATAATAATAAAAGATTGTAACATAAAAAGATGGTAAACAATAATCAATATTTTTAAATTTATTATTAGTAATTAAATATAGAGAGAGAGAGATATAAATGATAAAATTTGTAACGGTTTTTGGAGGGAAATTGAAATGAGGTTTTATTAAATTTTTATTAAATGTTATTAGCCAGCAATTATATATATATAGATTGAAATTTATTTGTAAAAATAATATCCATGGTTGCTAATAATATATAAATAAATTCTAAAAAATAATTAATAGGTTTCAGTTTTAAATTTTGACCAATAGTAAAATTATTTAATATATCTGGTCATTATCTCTTAAATGGTCAATTATATTAATTTGAAAAATAATATATTTTTTACATATGACGAAATAAAGATTAAGAAATAATTAATTATATTGGCAAATATTAATTCACCAACTTGATTCCAACTGATTAATTAAAAGAATGAATTCTACCTAATCTATTACAATTTTCTATAAATATTTTAGATAAAAAGTGAATATTTGTGGAAAAAAATTAATATTACGGTTAGAACTTAAAATATGTTTTAATATTTATCTTGCCCAAAATATTATCAACATGAATCACCGAAACTCAATCTTGAAATTTATTAAAATGGATATCATTGAATTATTGTAGATGTAAATAATAATTATTTAAGGAAATAATGTTTATGATCATATCTGATTTGATCTTATTTGAAAAGGTGTATATAGAAGCAATTAATTCATATTAAAAAAGTTTCTAAAAAAGGTATGCATTAAATGCTTCTAAATGTTGTTACAACTATTTTTGGTAAATAGTTATTCTTATTATTATATATATATATGTATATATATATATATATATATATATTTATATTTAAGGTTATTAATTCCAGTATAAAGCTTCCAGTAATTAAAAATAAAATATTTTGGAGATGCGGGGAGTCGAACCCCGTATTTCTAAGAAATTTTATTTGAAATATAACCATTGAACTACATCTCCTTTTGATTAAACTTTTTGTAATTAATTTCTTAATTTCTTCCTTTTTTCGGGAGTTATATATAATAAAAGACTCAATAAGTTAAAAATTATAGAATAATTTGGCTTTTGTTACCAGTCATAATAAGCTGCATGCATGGGCAGTTTAAAGTGAAAAAATCGTTGGAATGTCGTACTTAAAATTGATACTTCATAAACATGAAATACGTATGTATAATTACATTTTTCTATTTCCTTGAAGCATAAATTTTCTCCACGAATTATGGAGCTCACGAGCAATGGACTAGACATGATCGATTGCACTAACAATCTTAAAAATGAAATATTGTAAATAAATCTAAAATTAAATAGTGTATAAATACTTTACAAAATATGCACACATTTTCTTTTAGATTTTATTTTTGTATAGTAATTAAACAACTTTGATTAAGAAATGCCAATTAAACAACTTTGATTAAGAAATGCCAAAAACTCTATCGCTTTTATAATCAAAAGTTTTCGAATTTCCATTATAAGGATTTATAGTTTATTTATCATACTTTGCAATTAAAATATATTTACAATAATTTCATTATAGAAAGAAATCAAATAAAAAAATGGTAAAAATAATATCCATGGTTGCTAATAACATACAAATAAATTCTAGAAAATAATTAATATTTTTCAGTTTTAAATTTTGACCAATAGTAAAACTATTTAATATATCTGGTCATTATCTCTTAAATGGTAAATTATATTAATTTAAAAAATAATTTATTTTTTATATATGACGAAATAAAGATAAAGAAATAATTATATTGGCAAATATTATTTCACCAATTGGATTCCGACTAATTAATTAAAAGAAAGAATTCTACCTAATCTATTACAATTTTCTATAAATAATGTTTTTATAAAAAGTGAATATTTGTGAAAAAAAAGAATAATATTACGGTTAGAACTTAAAATATGTTTTAATATTTATCTTGCTCAAAATATTATCAACATGAATCACCGAAAATCAATCCTGGAATTTATTAAAATGGATATCAATGAATGAGTGTAGATGTTAATAAATATTATTTAATGAAACAATGTTTATGATCATATTTGAAAAAGTGTATATAGAAGCAATTAATGCATATATTTAAAAAGTTTCCAAAAAAGGGCATGCATTAAATGCTTACAAAAGTTGTTACAACTATTATTGGTAAATAGTTATTCTTATTATATATATATATATATATATATATATATATATATATATATATATAGATTTAAGGTTATTAATTCCAGTATAAAGCTTCCTGATAATTAAAAAAAATGGAGATGCGGGGAGTCGAACCCCGTATTCTAAGAAATTTCGTTTAAAATATAACCATTGAGCTACATCTCATTTTGGCTTTCTTCCTGTAATTATTTCCTTACTTTCTTCCTTTTGTCAGGAGTTATATATAATGAAAGACTCAATAAGTTAAAAATTATAGAATAATTTTACCTTTGTTACCAGTCATGAGCAGTTTAAAGTGAAAAAATAGTTGGAATGTTGTACTTAAAATTTGACACTTCATAAATATGAAATACGTATGTATGATTAAACTTTTCTATTTTCTTCAAGCATATATTTTCTCCACGAATTACGGAGCCCACGGACATGATTAGTTGCACTAACGATCTTAAAAATGAATTATTGTAAAAAAATCTAAAATTAATTAGTGTATAAATATTTTACAAAATATACACACATGTTTTGTTAGATTTTATTTTTTTATAGTAATTAAACAACTTTGATTTAGAAATGCCAAAAACTCAATCGCTTTTATAATTAAAATTTTTCTAATTTGCATTATAAGGATTTATAGTTTATTTAGTATACTCTGCAATTAAAATATATTTACAATAATTTCATTATAGAAAGAAATCAAAAAAAAAAAAATCGGAAAAGCAATATTCATGGCTGCTAATAATATACAAATAAATTCTAAAAAATAATTAATATTTTTCAGTTTTAAATTTTGACTTTTTTACATATGATGAAATAAAGAAAAAGAAATAATTATATTGGTAAATATTAATTCACCAACTTGATTCGACTAATTAATTAAAAGAAAGAATTCTACCTAATCTATTACAATTTTCCATAAATATTTTTTAGATCAAAAGTGAATATTTGTGAAAAAAAAAATTAATATTACAGTTAGAACTTAAAATATGTTTTATTATTTATCTTGCCCAAAATATTATTAACATGAATCGCAGAATATGAATCTTGGAATTTATTAAAATGGATATCATTGAATTATTGCAGATGTTAATGAAAATTATTTAAGGAAACAATATTTATGATTATATCTGATTTGATCTTATTTGATAAAGTGTTTATATAAGCAATTAATGCATATATTTAAAAAGTTTCCAAAACAGGGCCTGCATTAAATGCTTCTAAAAGTTTTTACTACTATTTTTAGTAAATGGTTATTCTTATTATATATATATATATATATATATATATAGGTAAGGGATCATATGAGAATAATAGATAGTGAAAGAAAT
>CACSLK010034598.1:28290995-28301155 GCA_902706635.1 Striga hermonthica
TCTTGTTGGCCAAATATTTACAATTAAGGGCAATTTTGTATTTTCCTATAAGTACTACTAACTGAGTTGAGAAATCAAATCAAACCGTATCAATTGTTTTATCCCACCCACTTGGTGGAGCCCACCATCATACTCACACACATTACCTCCCATACTCACACACAAAAAAAATAACTCGACACGCAGAGAACTCATCACCTTCTCAGGCACACTTTCGTCACCTGGCCGCCGGCCACCGTCACTCCACCGCCCACCGCATTCACTTCACCATCAGTCGTGCATCAATCCTGTCGCCGGAGGTCCACCAAACCGACGTCGCCTCCACTAATCCCGCCGTCGGATGTCCACCACTCTCCTCCATAAGCAGCCAAGGTTCCGCCGTCCACCGAATCCACCGTGTCGTCCATCTCCTCCATGGTCGCCTATCCCTCACCTTCCATGTTGATTTTTGTTTTTTGGTAAATGACTATGAAATCGAGGCCTTTTTCTTGCAATTCGCCAATTTTGATGTGTGTTGTGCTTCAAGACGGAGCTCACAGAGATCGTGATGTCAACGTCGAGGTGGCTCTCCGGCGACGGCGATGCCGACCTGTGCATCCGGGGTCGCCGGGAAATATTGTCTAACTCTAGTGGTTTGGACTAAGAATCTTAAAAATGAAATATTATAAATAAATCTAAAATTAATAGTGTATAAATATTTTACAAAATATACACACATGTTTTTTTAGATTTTATTTTTGTATAGTAATTAAACAACTTTGATTTAGAAATACCAAAAACTCGATCGCTTCTATAATCAGAAGTTTTCGAATTTGCATTATAAAGATTTATAGTTTATTTAGCATACTCTGCAATTAAAATATATTTACAATAATTTCATTATAGAAAGAAATCAAATAAAAAAATGGTAAAAATAATATCCATGGTTGCTAATAATATACAAATAAATTCTAAAAAATAATTAATATGTTTCAATTTTAAGTCTTGATCAATATTAAAACTATTTAATATATCTGGTCATTATCTCTTAAATGGTAAATTATATTAATTTGAAAAATAATTTATTTTTTACATATGACAAAATAAAGATTAAGAAATAATTATATTGTCAAATGTTAATTCACTAACTTGATTCTGACTGATTAATTAAAAGAAAGAATTCACCTAATCTTTTACAATTTTTCATAAGTATTTTTTAGATAAAAAGTGAATATTTGTAAAAAAATTAATATTACGGTTAGAACTTAAAATATGTTTTAATATTTATCTTGCCCAAAATATTATCAAGATGAATCACCGAAAATCAATCTTTGCAACTACAGATAACTAATATTGCAACTACATACAACTAACCTTGCAAATACAAACATCTATCCTTGCAAAAACAAACAAATAACCTTGCAACTATAGAAAATTAACATTGCGATTATATATAACTAACCTAGCAACTACAGAAAACTAACGGTGCAACAAAATACACCTAACCTTGCAACTAAATTCAACTAACTTTGCAAATAAAGACACCTATCCTTGCAACAACAGACAACTAACATTGCAACAACATAGAACTAACAATGCAACTACTAATAACTAACATTGCAACTAGATACAACTAACCTTGCAACTAAAAAAAAAAATAAAAAACCTAGCATCTACAGAAAACTAACCTAGCAACAACAACAATTAACTTAGCACTTAATCTGAGCTATTGATCAATACAAAATCAATGGTTAAGAGGTGTCCTTATTTTAAGAGTTGTCCTCATTTTAAGAGCTAGACTCATTTGATCCGCAACACACACACACACACACACACACATATATATATATATATATATATATATATATTTTTAAGGTTATTAATTCGAGTATTGGAGACGTGGGGAGTCGAATCACGTATTTCTTAGAAATTTTATTTGAAATATAATCATTGAGCTACATCTCCTTTGGGCTAAGCTTCCTGTGATTATTTTCTTACTTTATTCCTTTTGTCAGGAGTTATATATAATAAAAGACTCAATAAGTTCAAAATTATAGAATAATTTGGCCTTTGTTACCAGTCACAATAAGCTGCATGCATGGGCAGTTTAAAGTGAAAAAATAGTTGGAATGTCAAACTTAAAATTTGATACTTCATAAACATGAAATACGTATGTATAATTACACTCGTCTATTTTCTTGGAGCATATATTTTCTCCACGAATTATGGAGCTCAAGAGCAATGGGCTGGACATGAACAGTTGCACTTACAATCTCAAAAATGAAATATTTTAAATAAATCTAAAATTAAATAGTGTATAAATATTTTACAAACTATACACACAATATTTTTTTAGATTATATTTTTGTATAGTAATTAAACCACTTTGATTTAGAAATGCCAAAAACTCGATTCCTTCTATAATCAAAAGTTTTTGAATTTGCATTATAAGGATTTATAGTTTATTTAGCATACTTAGCAAGTAAATATATTTAAAAATTCCATTATAGAAATAAATCAAATAAAAAAATGGTAAAATAATATCCATGGTTGCTAATAATATACAAATAAATTAATAAAAATAATTAATATGTTTCGGTTTTAAATTTTGGTCAGTAGTAAAACTATTTAATATATCTGGTCATTATCTCTTAAATGGTAAATTATATTAATTTGAAAAGTAATTTATTTTTTACATATGACGAAATAAAGATTAAGATATAATTGTATTGGCAAATATTAATTCACCAACTTGATTCCGACTAATTAATTAAAAGAAAGAATTCTACCTAATCTATTACAATTTTCTATCAATATTTTTTAGATAAAAAGTGAATATTTGTTAAAAAAAATTAATATTACGATTAGAACATAAAATATGTTTTAATATTTATCTTGCCCAAAATATTATCAACATGAATCGCAGAATATCAATCTTTGAATTTATTAAAATGGATATTATTGAAATATTATTGCAGATGTTAATAAAATTATTTAAGGAAAATATATTTATGATTATATCTGATTTGATCTTATTTGATAAAGTGTATATAGAAACAATTAATGTATATATTTAAAAAGTTTCCGAAAAAGGCATGAATTAAATGCTTCTAAAGGTTTTACTATTATTTTTAGTAAATGGTTATTCTTATTATTATTACTAGTGCATATCCCGTGCGATGCACGTGATACATATAATAAATCAATTATTTCTATAGGACTTGTACGTCAAGACAAAAAAACAATAGGCTTGGATCATCCATATTTCACGTCTTTTAATAAGGCGTTCATTTAGCTAAAAAATTAACATGTTAATTAATATATAATTCCGCTAACACGTCATACTAATATTTATTTGATTTTAGAAAACATATTTATTCATTGATATAAGAAAAAATAAAAATTTTATTATTCTTGTTCATCATATAACACTCAATTATTATTTTATTATAAATTTATAGTCATATAATGTCATTATTATTATTTATAAAAGTTATAGAAGTAGTCTTGTTTATGTAATGAAATTCAAAATAAAATTTTGAGTATAAATGTTTACAAAATACACAAACATGTTTTTTAGAATTCTATTTTCTCATAATAATTTTTTTTTTTTTAAAAAAAATGATTTAGCAATTGCCAAAAAATAAATCCCTTACATAATCAAGAGATTTTTTATAATTTTCATCCTAATGCGTAATAGTTTATTTAATATACTATGCAACAGAAAAGTATTTTACAATAAGTTCATTTTTTGAAGCATAACAAAAAAAAAGTTATAAAAACACTATCATAGTTGACAATAATATACAAGTAAATAACATGTCGAAATTTTAAAGAATAACTAATATAATTTTATTATCTAGCCATCAATAAAATCATTTAATGATGTGATCATTATCTTTTAAATGATAAATAATGTTAATAATGTTAATTTTTTAAGAAAATATTAGTTTTATATAATTAAATAAAGGTTAAAAAATATTACTCGACAAATATTAATTATAATGGATATCAGTAAAATTATTGCATAAATGAATAAAATTATTTAAGTAAAAAAAAAATCTTTAAGATCATATCTGGATAGTAAATGTATATATGCAAGCATTTAATGCATATAGTAAAAAAATTCCAAATAAGGTATGCATTAAATGTGTGTTGACTTTTCTTACTACTATTTTTGGTAAATAGGTTGGCTTTTAATATATATATATATATATTATTATATATATATTTATAGATTTAATGTTATTAATTCCAGTATAAAGCTTCATGGTAACTGAAAAAAATTTAGAGATGCGTGGAGTCGAACCCCGTATTTATTAGAAAGTTTATCTGAAATTTAACCATTGAGCTACATCTACTTTTGCCTAAGCTTCCTATAATCATTTTATTACTTTCTTCCTTTTGTCAGGAGTTATATATAATAAAAGCCTCCATAAGTTAAAAATTATAGAATAATTTGGCCTTTGTTACCAGTCACAATTAGCTCCATGCATGGACAATTTAAAGTGAAAAAGTAGTTGGAATGTCGTACTTAAAATTTGATACTTCATAGACATGAAATACGTATGTATAATTACACTTGTCTATTTTCTTAAAGCATATATATTCTCCACAAATTATGGAGCTCACGAGCAATGGACTGGACATGATTAGTTGCACTAACAATCTTTTAATTGAATTATTGTAAATAAATCTAAAATTAAATAGTGTATGAATATTTTACAAATTATACACAACACACATGTTTTTAGATTTTACTGTTGTATAGTAATTAAAAAACTTTGATTTAGAAATGCCAAAAACTCAATCGCTTCTATAATCAAAATTTTTCGAATTTGCATTATAAGGATTTATATTTTATTTAGCATACTCTGCATCTTAAAATACAATTACAATAATTTCATTATAGAAAGAAATCAAAATAAAAAATGGTAAAAAAAATATCCATGGTTGCTAATAATATACAAATAAATTCTAAAAAATAATTAATATGTTTCAATTTTTAAATTCTGATTAATAGTAAAACTATTTGTAACGCCCCGATTTTATTTCAGTAGACATCTCGAATTATTATTATATTATGCATTTCATTGCATTTTATTTTATCAGCTCGACAAGTAGATTTAATTAATTAGACGTGAGTGTCTATTTTAATCATTTGAGATAAATAATTTATTTAGACCTTTTCGTCTATTTAAATTATTTCAGAGTTTAGCCGAGTATTAGAATGTGCCCAATTAAGCTAGAGCCGTTAACAACCATGTAATTGGTCTTTTCATTATTAGTTTGGGCTTTCTGTTATTAGATTGTATTTAGGCTTATTGTATTGGGCCATTTCTATATAATATTGTATCAGCCCAATAGGTGTTATTATCCCTAGTATAAAAGGGATCACTTAGGGTTTTGGTACTCACTTTGTAACTTTCCTTTCTTCAGTTTATCGAGCCGCTTTCTCTTTTCTCTCAAACATACAGAGCATCCTGTTCTATCTTGTACAATGAATCGATGATTTTATGGATCATATTATGGTATCAATCGCTGAGTTTCAATCGATCCTTGTTACTACATTTCTGCTGCTTCATATCTCTCAGATTTTTCGTTTCATTTGAACTCTCAATCGGTGTTTGGATTTCCAGATCTGGTTCTCGTAACCCTAGATCTGCACCTTCAAACTCTACGATTTGAGTTTTTCACTACCGATTGACGATTCCTATGGCTACTGCACCGCCAACCGACGATCCATCATCGCCTTTCTTCCTTCACCCGAGTGACAATCCGGGTGCGCTTATCGTTGCAGAGATCTTTAATGGCGAAAATTATGTTTCCTCATCACGAGCAATACTTATGGCTCTCAGTGTTAAGAATAAAGCCGGTTTCATCGATGGTACTGTCTCTGTCCCCTCTCTTACTCAATCCCCTGTAGAATCTCTTGCATGGGTTAGGGCAAACAATCTGGTACTTTCATGGCTGCTTAACTCTGTGACTAAAGAGATTCGCCAATCTCTGTTGTTTTTTACTGTTGCTAAAGATGTTTGGGATGAAATCAAATCTCGTTATGCCTTGAGTAGTGGTCCTAGGGTTTTCCAACTTGAAAAATCACTTAGTTCTATGGACCAGGGCTCATTATCTGTGACTCAGTACTATAATTCTTCTAAATCTCTCTGGGATGAGTACATAACTTACCGAACTGTCATTCGTTGTACTTGTGGGGCATGCAATTCGTGTACTTGCAATATATTTGATGCTATGTCTGCTGCTCAACAGTCTGATTCTGTTATGAAATTTCTCATTGGTCTTAATGAGCCATATTCATCTCTGAGAAGCCATTTCTTATTGATATCTCCTTTGCCTTCCCTGTCAAAAGTCTATTCCCTTTTACTTCAAGAGGAGAGTAACCGAAATTTTCATGTCCCAAACAAATATGCAGATCATCTTGCAATGTTTGTTAAAACCACTGAATCCTACAAACCTTCTCAGTCCAAACCCCAAAACTTCCCAAAGGACAAAAAAAAGCTCAAATGTCAACACTGTGGTTATGCTAATCATTCCTCTTAAAGATGTTATCAGGTCATAGGCTACCCTCCTCATTGGGTAGGTCCTAAGGGTCCTAGAATTCACCCCTCTCATACTGCAGTCAACTCTGTTTCATCCACATTACCAAACCAGACCACACCTTATATTGAAAACAACAATCCCAGCATTCTGATGACCTCTTTCATGAGCTTTTAGACTTCAAAAGGTCTCAATATCTTAAGCAAACCACAGCTCAACAACCTATTTCACAGTCCCCTGTTGTTGCTACTGCTTTTACACCATCCACCTCTGCAGGTAATATTCATTATTCATGTTCTGCACATACAACTTTTGATAAATATACCTGGATTCTTGATACTGGTGCTACTGATCACATGATATGTGATAAATCTTTATATTCTTCTGCACTTACATCTGTTGATATCAAAGTTAATTTACCAAATGGACAACATACTTCTGCATGCCATGTGAGACAGATAAATCTGGGGCCTAATCTTGTGCTGCAGAATGTATTGTTTATTCCTACCTTTACTTTCAATCTTATATCTATATCTAAGCTGACTGCTACAAATGATTGTGTTGTAAATTTTATGTCCTCTTACTGCACATTACATGACATCAGAACCAACAGAATGATTGGTTTTGCTGAAGTCAAACATGGATATATCATTTGTCTTTCAATTCTGATAAAAATGTTGCAATACTTTTACTACACATGTTTCTGTATCTGACAACCATGTATCCTCTGATAACTGTAAACCTCACAACCATGTAGCCTCTGATAGTTCTGTTGCAAATATATCATCTCATGATACTAAACTTTGGCATGCCAGACTTGGACATCTATCATTCCATAAACTTTCTCAATTACCTATATCCATCAATTGCAAGTCTCATTTGCATAATCCTTGTGATATATGTCATTTTAGTAGGCAAAATAAGTTATTCTTTCCTATTAGCATGTCTATTGCCTCTGATATTTTTGATTTGATTCATTGTGACTTGTGGGGTCCCTTTTCTGTGACATCTATATCTGGTCATAAATACTTTCATACTATTGTTGATGATTACAGTAGAACTACCTGGATATATCATTTAGTTCTCAAGTCAGATACTCATTATTTTCTTCAACATTTTTATAACTTGGTTCTGACTCAGTTTCAAAAGAAAATCAAAGTCATTAGAATAGATAATGGTACTGAGTTCCTTTTGCATGATTTTTATCACTCACATGGCATAATTCATCAAACTTCATGTGTGGAAACCCCTCAACAGAATGGTAGAGTTGAGAGGAAACATCAGCATTTGCTTCAAGTAGCTAGGGCAATCATGTTTCGTGCTCACTTACCTTTACATTTTTGGATAGACTGCATAACTGCTGCTGCACACATCATAAATAGAATTCCTTCTAATGTTCTTCATGGCAAGTCTCCCTTTGAACTTCTTTTTCAAAAGAAACCAACCTATGACCATTTCAAAGTCATAGGTTCATTATGTTATGCATCAACTTTACAAAAAGCCAGAAGAACAAAATTTTCACCAAGAGCATCAAAATGCATATTACTTGGCTATCCCCTTGGTTGTAAAGGTTACAGACTTTACAATTTGGATACCAAGAACATTATAATCTCCAGAAATGTCATCTTCTATGAACATATCCTCCCTTTTCAGAACCTTTCTTCTATCAGTTCTAACAACTCATCTATGTTCCCTTCTCCACCAGAATTTCCACATGATCCCATCAAACACAACACAACAATACAAACTCCCCACCAACATTACAACCTACAAATCATTCACCAATTCACACTGATAATTATACCTCACATGTTCCAGATATTCAAAACACTTCTACAGATAACATCCCTGATCCTATTTCTTACCCCTCCACATCCAGAAGATCATCCAGAAAAAGGACAATCCCTTCTTATCTCAATGTTTACAAACACTCTCTTCCCTCAGCAACTAATCTTATTTTCATTGAGGATTCTAAAGACATTTCTGGAACATCTCATTCTAGCATTTCATATCCTATTGAAGATTATATCTCTACTGCACAATTGTCATCATCCCATGCATGCTTTACTGCATCTATTTCTACCCTGACTGAACCCAAAACCTATAAACAAGCTGTTAAGGACCCTCTTTGGCAAGAAGCCATGAACAAAGAGCTTCAGGCTCTTGAGAAAACCAATACATGGGTCATAACAGACTTACCTGCTGGTAAACATACAATAGGTTGTAAATGGGTCTTTAAAATTAAATATAAGTCAGATGGTTCAATAGAAAGATACAAAGCAAGATTAGTAGCTAAATGTTATACACAAGAGGAAGGAATAGATTATTTTGATACTCTCTCTCCTGTTGCTAAAATAACCACAGTTAGACTACTCCTTGCTGTTGCATCTATCAAAAATTGGCATGTGCATCAATTAGATGTTAATAATGCTTTTCTACATGGTGATCTTCATGAGGAAGTTTACATGACCCCACCCCCTGGTTATTTACCTGATTCTATGCATGCTTCTAAGGTTTGTAAATTGACCAAAAGTCTATATGGCCTTAAACAGGCCTCTAGACAGTGGTTTCAGAAGTTAAACACATGTTTATTACATTATGACTTCAGTCAGTCCATCTCTGATTGCTCATTATTCACAATGCAGTCTGATTATCATTTTCTTGCATTATTGGTATATGTGGATGACATTATCCTGGCTGGTAATGATATGAGTCAAATTCTTGCTATCAAAACTCATTTGGATGATTGTTTTACAATAAAAGATCTTGGCCAACTTAAATACATTCTTGGCATTGAAGTTGCACATTCTAAAAAAGGCATAAATCTATGCCAAAGAAAATATGCCTTGGACATGCTCTCTGATTCTGGTTTCTTAGCATGCAAACCTGCCAACACACCTATGGATACAAATCTTAAATTAACATCTCTTTCTGACAAAGGAGAAAAATCCATTGATCAAACTTCTTATACAAGGCTAATTGGCAGGTTATTATACCTAACAATTACCCGACCAGATATTTCTTATAGTGTGCAGGCTTTAAGTCAGCACATGAGCAATCCAACTGAAGTTCACCTGGCTGCAGCAAATAGAGTTCTCAGGTATATAAAACAGTATGTGGGACAAGGTATTCTCTTTCCTAGAAGTTCTTCTTTGTCCTTACATTGTTTTTTGTGATAGTGACTGACTGGTTGTGTTGATTCAAGGAAAAGTATCACTGGTTATATGTTTTTTCTAGGAAATTCATTGATTTCCTGGAAATCTAAGAAACAAACCACAGTTAGCCAGTCCTCTACAGAAAGTGAATATAGAGCTTTGGCTTCTGCATCTTTTGAAGCTCAATGGCTTCTATATTTACTTTCTGACTTAAAAATCTCACATCATTTTCCAGTGTCTATTTTTTCAGATAGCAAGTCAGTCATTGCTATTGCTCACAACCCAATATTCCATGAAAGGACAAAGCACATAGAGATAGACTGCCATCTAATAAGGGAAAAGATCTCCAAGGGCATTGTTCAACTCAGCCATGTCTCTTCAAAGGAGCAAGTGGCAGACATCCTCACTAAAGCCCTTGGTCCTCAACCTTTTCACTATCTTATGTCCAAAATGAACATGACCAACATCCAT
>CACSLK010034598.1:28301233-28328902 GCA_902706635.1 Striga hermonthica
TATTAGATTGTATTTAGGCTTATTGTATTGGGCCATTTCTATATAATATTGTATCAGCCCAATAGGTGTTATTATCCCTAGTATAAAAGGGATCACTTAGGGTTTTGGTACACACTTTGTAACTTTCCTTTCTTTAGTTTATCGAGCCGCTTTCTCTTTTCTCTCAAACATACAGAACATCCTGTTCTATCTTGTACAATGAATCGATGATTTTATGGATCATATTAGCCGTTTATTTCTAGCCGTTTGCTTGTCGTCGAATTTATTTTTCCTCGACTACATAGAATTTTCCGAGACTAAGTTAAAGTCTTATTTTCAGCACCATGATTTGGCCCTTATGAGGTCAATCTAGCCGCTTTTAAATATCTATTAAGGCCATTGATTATTTTGAATTGAAATCAAATAAATCCTTAGTACTGTTGGCATGTTTTGTGCGTGAATGGGTCAGCCTCAAGAGCTGATTTTTAGCTCACGTTCGCCAATATCTCTCCACTTTAAGCAACAGACATTATCCTATCCTTCCTTATATTCTTCGTTCAAACTCAGAGCCGAACTCACTTTCACGCCCATAAACCGATCTGAAATTCAAAGTGAAGAACCTTAGCATATTTTCTTTTCGTTCGCTTTATTCACTCGAGAAGAAGAGATTTCTCTTCATCATGGCCTCTCCCATATCATCAGATCGCAGCCTTTAACCTTCGCCGGCAAAGTGACCAGCAAGCAGCAGACCTGTTCTCGCCCCTTTGACGTGAGACCTCGCCGGCACTTTCCAGCGGCACCCTCGTCGGCCTCCGTTCAGCGGCCCGAATAGCAGCAGCACCCGTCGGCCTTCGTTCAGCGGCCGAGCAGCAACAACAGTCCCCGCCTTTGTGCGTAACTGCAGCAATCCCGTTCGACCAGCCCCGTTCGTTCGATCAGCATAGCGGATAGCCGTCGTAAGAGCCGAGTCCGAAACCCGACGTCCGAGACTCTTTGTTTTCAGTTTTTCGTTCCCATTCCATTCCCGAAGGAGGTATAAGATTATACCTCTCTCTTTAAGTTCAGATTTAATTTGAAGGTTCATTCATGCTTAAGATTTGCAAGATTTAAATGAGTTAAATTCATGAATGAGAATTGTGTAAATTAGAAGATTCATGAACTTTTTAAAGTGGTAAGGATTGATGTTGAACTCTCGGACTCCTGTCATTTTGCCTCTGAAGTCAGGAACTTATTTGTAAGCAGCAGAGATATTTGTATTTTAATTTGCCTTTAAGTGAGATCAAGCAAAAATCAAAACCTATGGCCTTGTTTGAATTCCTTTATTTATTTCGGCAATTTTGGGGGAAGGCTGAGATATTGGTGAAGAAATTTGTTCTCTGATTTTATGTGTAGTAGCTGAACATGATTTTTTTTTAATTTGCCTTTTGATGTAGGGAAAGCGTACGAGTGGGAAGGATAAACGAGTTAACGAGATACTCTCTCGTAAAACACGCAAAACTCACAATCAATTCATATTCTTATTCAAAATCAACTGACTAAAACAATATATGATGAGCCATTTAAATAAGACTCCAAAACCCTATTCCTAACTTGTCCAACAAGACAAGATCTCTAATAATTTTTAGTTCCTAACTTATTCACCAAGATACCTAATAATAATAATAATAATAATAATAATAATAATAATAATAATAATAATAATAATAATAATAATAATAATAATAATAATAATAATAATAATAATAATTAAGGCCTTATCCGCATCATTCTCCCCCAGTTTGGAAGGCTTCGCCCTCGAAGCCGTGCAAGACGAGCTGACACCGGAGTCGTACCCATGGAATCCATTGCTCATCGTTTCCCCCTATCGAACACGAAAGTGGAAGGTTGCCCAATAGCTCCAATGTAATCAAAATGTTGGGAAATGACGTAACTGCAACAAAGTACCACCCAGCGAAATTAACACCATAAATACCATGTCGTTTGCCGCTCTCAAATCCACAATTACGGCTAAGCATTATGTTGTTGGAAGATTTCAATACAGACAGTCGAAAAATGTCCCAGCAGTTTTTGAGTACCGGCCTCGCCTCCGAAAAACCATCCACGGCCAAGATACTCTGAAAATTGGGTCCGACCGACGGTTTTCTATTTGAATGTTCAACCTCTGCGACGATCCACGCAGGGCCCATATCGCCGCAAATATGTTTCTCCGCCACCGAAGGCTCCTCATCAAAAATGGGCGGACCGTCGTACAATGGCCCATCAACTTGCTCTCCTTAGAATTCGGGGATGTCGATGCGAAATGGGCCCTCCCAATGACCATATTCACAATCAAGTCCCCAATCACATTCAAGTCTCCAATCATGTCCGCTAGCGCAGGTTGCCTCTTTGCGCCAGCCCATGTCGCTGCGTTGATCGTCGCCGTCTACGAAGCCATCCAGAGGTGGCGGGGACCGCTGTCGGGGCGCCCCGACATGGCCGAGTCCTCCACGTCCGCCTCTGTTTCCCCCGCGATAGTCACGGCCTCCATCGCGGTCCGTCTGCAATTTCGTAACAATCACGTTGTTTGGCGTCAAACACAAATCCTCGATCCCCGTCGAAAGATCGACAAACAAATTCGTGAAACGCACGTCCAACTCTTGAAATCGGTAATCAATCTGTTGAAACCGATCGTTGAAGGTTGCATCACGTTGTTTGTTTACGGCATCTCCTCGTCCCGGCGACATCGCGATCGTACTGACTGCTGATACCAACTGATGTAGCGAAAACGTGAACGAACGGGAAGATACAAGGAGTAAACGAGATACTCTCTCGTAAAACACGCAAAATTCACAATCAATTCATATTCTTATTCAAAATCAACTGACTAAAACAATATATGATGAGCCCTTTAAATAAGACTCCAAAACCATATTCCTAACTTGTCCAACAAGACAAGATCTCTAATAATTTTTAGTTCCTAACTTATTCACCAAGATACCTAATAATAATAATAATAATAATAATAATAATAATAATAATAATAATAATAATAATAATAATAATAATAATAATAATAACAATAATAATAATAATAACAATCCTAGTAATTAAGGCCTTATCCGCATCACCTTTTAAGTGTGATTAAACAAAAATCAAATCCTTTTGTCATGTGAGTTTTTATTTTCGAATGGAGGAGGTTTGAGCAGGTTACAAATTTTCAGTATATAAATCTCCGTTATGTCCTTTTCTTTAGGCCTGATAATAAAGAGTTTTATATGCCTTTATTAGAGATTAAAAGGAGTTCATTTACTGTAGTAATATTTGCAAATGTG
Source organism: Striga hermonthica (assembly GCA_902706635.1). Classification (NCBI taxonomy): domain Eukaryota; kingdom Viridiplantae; phylum Streptophyta; class Magnoliopsida; order Lamiales; family Orobanchaceae; genus Striga; species Striga hermonthica. Next base: position 28,304,524 of record CACSLK010034598.1, read on the forward strand.
TTTATTTAATTTAAAAATCAAACCGTTTGTATCATGTTTTTAAAAACCGGATGGTGAACTCCTATAAATGTTTTTTTTTTTTATTGGTCGTAAGAGGTGTCGTAAAGGTCGAGGTAGTTGTTGGGATAAGCCGAAGTTCGGTGTCGGGCCACAACGTCCGGGTGTTGCCAGAACTGCTGTCACGAGCTCGAATGCGCGCCCGTACACAGGCGGGACGTACGCTTGTCGTGTACATCGCGTGCCGCGAGGCCCGTGTGTCAGTAGCCTGTGCGGCCCCGTGTTGTCAACAGCCCGTCCGTGCCTAGTTATCCTCCCGCAGCCCATCACCCACTCGACATTCTCCCCGCGCAATACCAGAACTGTGTCGAGCCCGTGTCAAGCCTTATCACATTTTATATTATTTTGAGTTGTTCAAGAGTATCCTGAACTATTTTTAGCATTTTTATAAAACATCCCGAGTCTTAAAATGGTTTTCCGAATCGAGGCTAATATTATATTTTAAAGGTATAAATTTCGAGAATTTTTTTTATAGAGTCCGAGTCGAGAGTTCCAACATCTAAGAAAGAGCATAAAGTCTATAAGTCATGAACCTTTAAACTAGAATATCTTTCAATTGGTAAAAATTATTTTTACCAAATCAGAGTTAGTTATTTATCCGAGTATCGCTTAATTTATGTAGATTCCGAGGAGTCGAGCTCTCGAGTTTCCACATAAGCGACAACTCATCTCAGTAGCTGTTTTCAATATTTTTGTGAGTGGATAATTTAGTAACCGAGCTATCCGGACTCGGGTCGTTCTCAAAGGAAGACTGTTCGGAGCGTCGTTTACTATCGAGTTGTCAAATTCACAAAACCAAAAATAAAATCCTAAACATTCTAACAAGATGATTTGGGATTGATTTTAATAAAATTAAACTAATAACTACGAACAAAAAAATAAAAATGCAACAAACAAAAGAAAAATCGAACGTTGGTTACCCGGAGTCCACGTAACTTGACGAAAATAAAAATGACGGAAAAAAGAAAACACACAAGTCTAGTGATCCTATGTCTTCGAATACGAGCCTTCCCTAGATCGTTCCTCTTTTAACAAAGTCGAAACCTCTAAACCGAATAAACACGTATCGAACCTTAACACACATAGACGAGCGATAAAAATAACACAAACGATACAATTCATACCATGTCAATCATTTCAAACTCGAAATAACAAGTCCTCACATAGATCCCTATTTTCCTATCGCACGAATGAAAGAACATAACACGTAAATAACAAAAATAACATAACCGAAAAATTACCGGAAAAGCGCTGAAAAATTGTCGAGCTCGTGTTTCCAACCACGTCCAAATTACACACCAAAAATACATAAAATAAAGAAAAGAAAAATAAAAGAAAATAAAGCTCAAGAATAAAAATGAAAGAAGACGGAGCCGAGCTCCTTTCCCACAGTTGAGAGAATAATGAAGTGTCCGGTAGAGAACAAAAGAGAAAGAATAAATAAGAAGAAAAAAGAAATAAAATAAAATAAAAAAAAAAGAAAGAAAAAAAAAAACATAATACATAAATTAAGGAATAAAACCCCACCAGCCACCAAAGTTATATAATATAATTGGCCCATTAATTTTTTGGCCCCCAATATCTTTCACAAAACCGTGAAGAATCAAGCAGACGGCGGGAAAGTGACAGCAACGGCACGCGCGGCTGGTTCTGAAGACGCTGCAGAAAATGACAGCAGCAGTGGGACGATCGGAAGTCGCGGCGAGAGGAAGAAAACATGCAGTACGTCCGGCGAGAAGACACTGTGGGAAACAGCATCTCGGTGCGATGAGTTCCTGTTGCTCGGAGTGACTGAAACAAACTCGCTACGTGAGAAGGAGCTCCGACACGACGTGAATTAGAGGCGCGACGCGGAGGAGACAGCAGCAGCGGCGCGGCGGAGCTGAAGCTCGCGGCGCGAGGAGGTGCAGAGCACGGCGTGGCTGGTGGCGCGACGATCTCCTGCTGAGGTCCTCCGCGGCGTGATGGACCACGAGCAGCACGGCGGGAGTGGAAGGCGCGGCGCGGAGGGGCTGTAGTTCACGGCGTGATGTGTGGCGCGGAGGAGAAAGGTGGTCGCGGCGTGTGCTTCCTTCCCGGCGTGACGGAGGTAAGTGGGTCGCGGCGTGATGGCCCTCGCGGCGTGGAGAAGGAGATGTAGGTTTCTGAAGTTGGTCCGTGGTCCCATTCGCGCCGTGAAGGAAACGTGAGCATAGGACCTTGTATATTTTATCATTTTTATTTTGCCTATCTTCACTAATCGATTTTGTACGTCTCCGTTTAAATCTACAATCGAGTTTCGGTTTTTCCATGACGTAGCTGACGAGCTTATCTATCAATCATCATTCACCGGCTCGAAATAGACTTCAAACGATTCCCCGTCGGCTCACGACAAAAAATACTTATTTGTATGATTTAATATTTTGAATCCGTATGTCGTCACGTTTCGGTTCCGTGCGACTTCGTCTAATCTCGAAATCCCATTCTGAATTTTCCAGTGCGTAGCCAACGAATTTCTCTAGCAACTATCATTCGCCGGCTCAAAATATTATTCGAACGATTCCCCGTCAGATTTTCGGACCTACACACCAACAACGCGAAAAAATACAGAAAATAGAGGAATAAAAGAAAATAATCAAAAGAATATATACACGACACGAAATAAATAAAAAACACTCAATACAACATTAATCATACAAATAATAAAATAAACGACATAAAATAGAGTAAAAACAACGACGAAACAATAATAAAAATCACGACAAAAACGGAACAAACAGTAGCAGATCCAGAGTATCCAGGTGGGGAAGTCTATCTAGTACATCATTTTGATTAAACACTATGATATTTTTGTTTGCCGTTATTTGCATGAATTATGTGTTTCCAGTTTTTCAGTTATATACCGGACGATTGATCACGTACGGTATGAACAACTATTTCTGTAGTTGTTCCCAGATCAGATATGTCGCATGCTAGCTAGTCCCCTGAGGAGCAGTACTCCGAAGGGCTAAGTAGACAACCAGTGCACCTGAGGGGCAGTGCTCCGATGGTTGCTAGAATTTTTCAGTTGCAAATTAGTACTGCTTTGGTTGCTAGAACTCTTTTTGAAACCATTGTTTGTGTATTATATCTGCTTACAACAATATCTTTTGTTTAATTCGAATGTCCGTACTATATAGACTCCAGGTGAGCCCGTTGATTATTATTATGCTCACCCCCCACACCAACCTTTCAGGTTAAGCAGTTGGATAGGCGGTACTGGAGGCAGGGCAGTGTGGTCATCAGTTTATTATTTATTTAGTTATTTACTTCAGACATTGGAGTCTTTTTTTTTAATTATTATTTTTCCATGTCGAGACATTGGATTTTTGAGATGATTGCATGTTTGATTTGAGGATTATGAAATTTGATATTTTCAGACTTAATGCATTTTTTGAGTTTATTGCAAGTCTCTAGTCAGCTTGAGAGTTAAGAGAAAAGAAAGAGAAAGAAAAGAGTTAGAGTTTTCGGAAAATAAAGAGTTTTTATGAGTAAGGACCCAAGAAAAAGAATTTCCAGATTTTTGAAAAGTTTAAAATTACTTAAAAATATTATTATTTTCTTTAAATGAGAAGTGGGCGTTACATATATACACTTTTTCAAATAAGATCAATCAGATATGAGCATAAACATTGTTTCCTTAAATAGTTTTTATTAACACCTACAATAATTCAATGATATCCATTTTAATAAATTCCAAGATTGGTTTTCGGTGATTCATTTTGATAATATTTTGGGCAAGATAAATATTAAAACATATTTTAAGTTCTACCGTAATATTAATTTTTTTTCACAAATATTCACTTTTTATCTAATAAATATTTATAGAAAATTGTAATAGACTATAGGTAGAATTCTTTCTTTTAATAGATCAGTCGGAATCAAGTTGGTGAATTAATATATGCTAATATAATTGTTTCTTAATCCTTATTTCGTCATATGTAAGAAATAATATTTTTCAAATTAATATAATTTACCATTTATGAGATAATGATCAGATATGTTAAATAGTTTTACTATTGATCAAAATTTAAAATTGAAACATATTAATTATTTTTTAGAATTTATTTGTATATTATTAGCAACCATGGATAGTCTTTTTACCATTTTTTTATTTTGATTTCTTTCTATAATGAAATTATTGTAAATATATTTTAATTGCAGAGTATTCTAAATAAACTATAAATCCTTATAATGCTAATTCAAAAAATTTTGATTATAGAAGCGATTGAGTTTTTGGCATTTCTAAATCAAAGTTGTTTAATTACTCTACAAAAATAAATTCTAAAAAAAACGTGTGTATATTTTGTAAAACATTTATACACTTATTAATTTTAGATTTATTTACAATAATTCAATTAAAAGATTGTTAGTGCAACTAATCATTCCTAGTCCAATTGCTCTTTGCCTCCCTAAGTCATGGAGAAAATATATGTATGAAGAAAATAGACAAGTGTAATCATACATACGTATTTCATATATATGAAGTGTCAAATGTTAAGTACGACATTCTTACTATTTTTTCACATTAAACTACCCATGCCTGTAGCTAATCGTGACTGGTAACAAAGGTCAAATTATTCTATAATTTTTAACTTATTGAGTCTTTTATTATATATAACACCTGACAAAAGGAATAAAGTAAGAAAATAATTACAGTAAGCTTAACACAAAGGAGATGTAGCTCAATGGTTATATTTCAGATGAAATTTCTTGGAAATACAGGGTTCGACTCCCTGCATCTCCAATTTTTTTTTTTATTATTATCAGGAAGTTTTATATTGGAATTAATAACATTAAATATATATATATATATATATATATATATATATATATAAAGTATAACTATTTACCAAAAATAGTAGTAACAACTTTTAGAAACATTTGATGCATACCTTTTTTTGGAAACTTTTTAAGTATATGCATTAATTGCTTCTATGTATACTTTTTCATATAAGATCAAATAAGATATGATCATAAACATTGTTTCCTTAAATAATTTTTATTAACATCTACAAAAATTCAATGATATTCATTTTAATAAATTCCAAGATCGATTTTCGGTGATTCATGTTTATAATATTTTGGGCAAGATATATATTAAAATATATTTTAAGTTCTAACCGTAATATTAATTTTTTTCACAAATATTCACTTTTTATCTAAAAAATATATATATAGAAAATTGTAATAGATTAGGTCGAATTCTTTCTTTTAATTAATCAGTTGAAATCAAGTTGGTGAATTAATATTTGCGAATATAATTGTTTATTAATCTTTATTTCGTCATATGTAAAAAATAAATTATTTTTCAAATTAATATAATTAACCATTTAAGAGATAATGACTAGATATATTAAATAGTTTTACTATTCAAAATTTAAAATTGAAACATATTAATTATTTTTAGAATTTATTGGTATATTATTAGCAACCATGGATATTTTTCTTTTACCATTTTTTTATTTTGATTTCTTTCTATAATAAAATTATTGTAAATATATTTTAATTGCAAAGTATGCTAAATAACTGCTATAAATCCATATAATGCAAATTCAAAAAATTTTGATTAGAAGCGATTGGGTTTTTGGCATTTCTAATTCAAAGTTGTTTAATTACTATAAAAAACATGTGTGTATATTTTGTAAAATATTTATACACTATTTAGTTTTAGATTTATTTACAATAATTCAATTAAAAGATTGTTAGTGCAATTGATCATGTCCACTCCATTTCTCGTGGCCTCCATAATTCATGGACAAAATATATGCTTGAAGAAAATAGACATGTTTAATCATACATACGTATTTCATATTTATGAAGTGTCAAATTTCAAGTACGACGTTTTAATAATTTTTTCACTTTAAACTGCCCATGCATGCAGCTAATTGTGACTGGTAACAAAAACCAAATTATTCTATAAATTTTAACTTATTGAGTCTTTTATTATATATAACTCCTCACAAAAGGAAGAGAGTGAGAAAACAATTACATGAAGCTTAGCAAAAAGGAGATGTAGCTAAATGGTTATATTTCAGATAAAAGTTCTACGAAATTCAGGGTTCGACTCCCCGCATCTCCAATTTTTTTTTTTAATTACTAGGAAGCTTTATACTGGAATTAATAACCTAATATATATATATATATATATATATATATATATATATATATAGAGCAGGGATCATATGAGAAAGGAACATAGTGAAAGAACTAAGAATGATTGTGGACCACTAGGTCCAACATATCAATGGTCTTGATAAAGTCAAGGTTAATAATTAAAGTCAAAATCCAGATGGCATTTTTGAAATTATGTGATCATATATTGGTTAAAAAATATCCATGAGGGTAGTAGTGTAATTTAATTCTCACACCATAATTAGCAAACCTACCCACCCTCTTTCTCTTTCCTACCAACACACATTCACACGTCTGATATGATTTTTCTCCTCTCCCTCTCTTTCTCTCTCACACATAAACACACACACACACGTATCAACACAAACACACACACAACCCGCCGAACACACACACACACGTAGCAGTCCGCCGCCCGCCACCACATCCGGTCACATTGTCACCAGAAAGCGCCACCGTTGGACCGCTGGCCACTTGGTTCGTTGCCGCTGGGGATGTTCGCCGCTAGCCACCGCCCCAAGCTTCACGCCGGCCTCTGCTAGCAACCACTACATCGCTGCCGGACTCCGTCGCCGCCATCACCAGCACTGCTGTGTTCGACGTCGCCGGAAAACTGGGAGCGACGATGTGTTCGACGTCGACGGTGGGGGCGACATCTTCGAGAGCGGCGGTGGATGGTGGTGCGGCTGTGGACGGACGATCGTCAGTCTGTTGGGGGGTGGTTGGTCGCCGGCAGAGAGGAGGCGGTAGGGAGGTGGTTGGGAGAGTTGGACTTGCATTTGTGAATTTGATATGGTAGGACTTGATAGCAATTTTATAAATTTTTGTATATTACAATTGTGTTAAAGGGTCAAATCTACAATTAATTGAAATCTATTAGTATTTTAACATGTAATATTTTATTATTTTTAATCTAATAATAAATAATATTTTTACTAAAACATAATATAGTAATAATATTATTTTTATATAGTTCGATTATTTTGCTTAAAACAAATAATAAAATAAATACGACATGGGATTAAAAAGAATTGAATGATTTTTAATTTTTTATATAATTCGATTCGGTTATTTCGGCTAAGATAATAATAGTAAAATAAATACGACATCGGATTAAAATAACCGATTGTTTGAATTACCTTAAATAACCAAAATTATTTATTAGTTTTTTTCAATAAATATTTAATATATTGGTAATTGTATTTAAAAATTCCATATTATTATATTATTACACTAAATAACTCTAATGTGTAATCCAATAGTCACTAATGTGCAATCTGATAGTCATAAAAGTGCAATTCGCATAACAATAGTGTGCATTTGATTGCAGACATTTTTAATAGTATGATCCACACCAAACTATATCCAATTTAATTGGTCGATTTATTCGATTGACTAACCGAAATAATATAAATAATATATATGACTTACTATTTATATTACAAAATTATATTTATTTTTCAACGTTAATATTTAATGTTTTATTTTTTAGGTTTGACATTAATAGTGGAATGTGGTGATAAATTGTAATGTGGTATTTTATGAAGTGCAACGTATTGTTTTACAAAGTGCATTGTACTAATATATAAAGTGCAGTGTTTTATACGATCACATATAAATTATTAATTATGTGTTTTTGAAAACTAGATTTAGTAGATTTAATTGTACATCGAATCAACCTAAATAATTGAAGTAATTTATTATTTATTATGATAAAAATATATTTATTGTATTAACAAATTTTATATTATAAAAAATGTATTGTTATTTATTATTATAAAACTTATAATTTATTATTGATTATTATAATATTTTTTATAAAGACTATTTATTATTTATTATTGTAAAAGTATAATTTATTATTTATTATTATAATTTTTTATATTTTATAATATTAAAAATATATAAGAATAATATTTCACTTAATATTTATATTTAATATTTTTGATAATTTTATAATATATTAAAAATCTCGAAATCGTTAAAGTGCAATTCGTCTAACGCTACTGTGCAGTTACAGTGTATTTATTAATATTTTTATATATTAAAATTTTACATATTAAAAATTTTTAAATAGTATACACTTTATTTATCATTAATATGCATTTATGAGACATTTTTATATTCGAAATGAAATCTTTAGTTCATTAAATTTTGGTCATTAAGTGCAATTTGTCTAACATTATTGTGCAACTTGCTAGTCGTTAAAGTGAAATTCGTCTAACACTATTTGTGCTAACATTATTTGTGCAGTCATAGTGTATTTATTATTGTAATCATAAAAGTATATTTATTATTTTACTATTTTTATATATTAAAATTTTACATATCAAAATTTTTAAACATTGAACAACTTATTTATCATTAATATGCATTTATGAGATATTTCTATAAATTACATATTTAGTCATGAACTAAATTAAAAAATTACTTAAAATTAATAAAATTATAAAATTGTCCTCAATGTTATCTAAGTAAAAAAAAATCATTGAAACCCTAAATCCATGATTTGAATTTGCAAATTTATTACACATTTATTGAATTTTCTGAAAACTACACATTAGGCATATATATCAAATTGGGATGTATCCAATCTTCATTTATTTGCAAATTTAGCCCATGAGCTGAATTGAAATAAAAACAAAAATAGGAATTGCAATTTAGTCCCTATAAAATATCAGATTCTCAACCTCAAGTCCCTCATCCAAAATCAATATCCACTCTTTGTCGTCGGGAATCACTCGCCGAGAGGAAGATCACTTTGTCGTCCGGACCATACCGCCGCGACGCCGGATAATCGGAGCTCTACAACGACTCCGGCGAGTCCCCTGCTGGTCGTGGTCGCCGGCGAGAATGTCTCTGCTGGTCGTGATCGCCGCTATCATCGCATCTCGCCGTCACCGACGGAATAAATCTGGTCTTTGCGGTTGTGCACCGCTACCGGCCGATTCACCATCTACGGCGACAGGAATCGTCAAGCTTCCTACTGCCTCACCGCTCGCCGCGACAGCTACCTGCCAGGGCATGTGTCGACTCTGGCTCGGCTCCGTCAGACGACCTTCACCTATACCTGTCGCCCTCACTTCGCCACCGCAGTCGTCGCATTTTTTCGGTGGGCTGTCTGCTCTGGTGGTCGACGACGGTTTTACAACGCCTGAGCATGTCTTCCGTTGCCGGGGATGCTGATGTCGCCGTCGTCGCCATCGAGTTTCGGTCGTCGGAGAGTGATTGCGAAAGGCGCCGGTGAGCTTCAGTTTTCCGTCGCTGCTCTGTGTGTTTGTATGTATTTGTGTGTGTGTATGTATATGTGTGTGGTGTTTTAATGTGTGCTGACTGCTTTTTTTTATATTCGATGTGTTGATTGATTTTAATGTGTGTGTGTGTGTGTGTCAGTGTGTGAAAGAGAGAAAGGGTAGGATATGTAGCCATGTGGCACAAAATAATTGGATAGAGGTGATTTGTGCTTGACATAATTTATATTTTAAAATGTTAAAATGTCTAAAATAGCCTTAATGAATAAAAAATTGTTGAATTTTTTTAGACATTGGATCATTTAATCTAATGGCTACTATGTATTCTCATTTCTTTTATTGAGAACCTTTCTCACTGGAACCCAACCATATATATATATATATATATATATATATATATGCTTCTAGAAGTTGTTACTACTATTTTGGTAAATAGTTATTCTTATTATATATATATATATAATAAGAATAACTATTTACCAAAAATAGTAGTAACAACTTCTAGAAGCATTTAATGCATACTCTTTTTTGGAAACTTTTTAAATATATGCATTAATTGCTTCTATATACACTTTTTCAAATATGATCATAAAAATTGTTTCCTTGAATAATTTTTATTAACATCTACAATAATTCAATAATATCTGATGTAGCACGAAGAATAACTCGGTGGACCGGCCTGAGTAGTTAGCTCGGATAGGCTGGTCCAAGGAAGCTTAGAGCTAATTTATGTGACACACGGTATTAGTTAAAGATATTTATGAAAGTGGGTGTATATCTAAACAATTATTGAGAAGTATCAAAATCCTTGTTTAATGAGGAAACTCATTATCTTGGGGAGTAAGTCATTAAACCCCTTATAAATAAGGGACCAGATTCATTTTTTAATCCTACGCTCTTAAGATTACGTAATATACACGATCAAAATATGTTTCTTAACTTGAGCGAGTGTCTATGTCGGGGCCTGCCCCAGTGCTTTGCAGGTCGATCCGGCTTTTGAAGACGAAGACGATCGAGATAGCCGAACTCTCGTGCAATTGAGATGAAGCGGTTTGACCGACAACCTCGGTGAGTCGATTCTTTTTGGCTCATCAAATTGGCGCCGTCTGTTGGATACAAATCCCAACATCTATCGGAAGTAAGAATCAAGGAGGCGATTATGCCGCAGTGACGGGGATGTGATGGCCTCAATGGCCGCGAGTGTTGTCGGGTGCGGTGTGAGGTAGAGGAAGGTTGGCGGTAACGGAAAAAAAAAAAAAAAGAAAAAGAAAAAAAAGGGGTAGTGGCCAAGCTATAGTTGGCCCGGAGGCTTTTATGGCCCGGAGGCTTCTATGGCAGTTGTCGGGATGCGCATGCCGGGGTCGGCAAGAAGGTCACAGCCATGGTGGTCGGCGGAACCAGAATGCCACAGAAGTCGTGGCGTGAGGGCCGCAAAAAACCGTAGGAGGTCGGTGATTGCCAAGGAATTAACTAGGGTCTGCAGCACAGGTACGTTTGTGGGTTGGCAGTAGTCCGTTAACGCGATTGAGCTGCTGAGTTTGGTGTTTGGGCCTAACCTAATTGGTTCGAGTATAAGGCAAATAACATGGGGCCCAATTTATTAAGTGGCCCAATAGATACGTAAAGAAAAAAATAAAGGGAGAAAGAAGGTAGCTGCCTGGCCTTGGTGGAGGAAAACTGGAAAAGACAAATCAAAAAAGGGAGAAAAAGAGTAGTGTGCTGGAAACAACAAAAACAAGGAAGAAAAAGAAAGTGGAATGGGAAGATTGCATCTATAAAATTTATTATCAAAGCTGGTGGGGCTCGAAAGAGAAAAAAAAAAAAAAAAAAAAAAAAAAAAAAAAAAAAAAAAAAAGAGAGGACCTGTGGATGAGAATTAACAGGCGTGTGGGTCACAACGTTGAGCGGGCTAGTCGCTGGCTAGGAATGGCCGCATAGTTTCTTCGGTAAGAGTTGGTCACGGTGGCGGCAACAACAGGATGCCGACAGAAGCAAGTTCGTTGCCGCAAGGCGGCGGCAGAAGGAACCCGATGAACGGCTGTAAAAAAAATAAAAATAAAAAAAAAATAAAAAAGAAGATAATCAAGTGGGCTTAATTTTGGGTCTTATTGGCATGCCACATAAGGTTGGCAGGATAAGTTGTATACCTTTTTGGGCCTATGTTTTCAGGCTGCGACAAGTTGGCAGGAAAGTGGGCCTAATTTGGGGCAGAAATTAGTAAGCTGCATGCTCATTAATTTTTTGAGCCGGCAAATTATAAGTATACAGTAGTGGGTGGCTACAAGATGGAAGACAGGTAAGTCAGACATTGAAAAGACAACACTATCCGAGTATTTGCATAGAAGCCGCTCATTTACGGAGAGTGTCGGGATGCGTGTTGTGGGGATCCAGTGAGGTGTTTCGAAGCCGCCCATTTACGGAGAGTGTCGGGATGAGCCGATGAGATATTTTGAGGCCCAGTTATTTACGTAAAGGGGTTGGGAAGGCCCCATTATTCTAGCACGAAGGTTGGAAAAGCTCAATAAAAAGTTATGTGCCCCAGTTATTTATGCAAAGGGATAGACTAAACGATATATTCTGTACCAACGGTCGTTTTCGTAGAGGATGGGTTCAAGGAGAAAATGAGCACCCTAATATAGGGGTTGAAAAGGCTCGACGAGAAAATTTACACCCCGACTATTCTCTTAAAAAGGTCAGTTGCGATATTTTCGACTCCAGGTACATAAGCTAGTCTCTACTTGTTTCCAATCATCAAGTTCAGATGTCATGACAAGTTTCTTTGGGTTATTTCTTGTGAAGAAATATCAAATGTTTACATATCTTTTATAGAACATTTATGTGGATCTAAGATAAGTGCAGGGTGTTGGATTTTCGACGTACGAATCAATCGCACACGCAGCGGAATTTTAAAAATTTTCTTACCAACAAGAAGATCCAGTTATAGCTATTCGATTTTGATCCTAGATCGCGAGAACTTACAGTTTAATCTTTGTCTTCAACTATGGTACAGTGAATCTTTTCTGGTGAAGACGCTAGGAATCCTCAGTCAGAAAGCCAAAGAGAGAGTTTGTGTTTTTACGGCGTATTTCAATTATCTGATTACATCTAATGAAGAGATAACCACCTTTTATAATTAGGCCAAACCTGATTATATGGGCTTTAAGATAACCTACAGCCCAATAGGTAATTGGACCTAATCCAGTTAATGCTTTAATTAAGTCTAAGTCCAATTTAAACTTAATTATATATTTTCTATCTAATAGAAAATAATCTCATTACTAAAATTAAATATTCCAATCTAATTGAATATTTAACACTCTCGATTCACCCTTAGCCGAAAAATAGATTGCATATTGTGTGACCATATAAGCCTTCATATATTGACATAAATCTAATTTATGATCCTTACAAAAATCCTAGACTGCGTCGAAGGACGAACTCAAAATATGAAGTACGTTTACATAGGCAAAGCAAACAAACCTTTAGTGTAGAATTCAATAGTGATACGGTCCCTTCATTCAAGAACCACTCGATTAAGCATAAGATTTGCACGTGTGTCTATCCAAACAACTTAATCATTTTATCTCATATCACTGGTTGATTTTATCAATTATATTTGAACACTATTTCAAATATAATCACGTGCATTGGCCAATGACTTTATCAACCCAGTATAGAGAAAACGAGTGTTCTCTCGAAATTATATTCGAGGAATGAATCTTTCTTGGCTCAACTACCAATTCCATGTATATCATGATCTACCCAACACAAGCCCGTGTCTACCCATAAGGGCGTAAGCGTTGGACTAGGTCTAAGTAAATCACTCTATACATGAATTGCGTATTGACCTCAAGTCAAATGACTATTACACCATTCCACACACCGATACTTCCATAGACACATAAACAAATGGTTTATCGGTAGGGTGTGCCAATACTCTCCAAAGTATCCATGTGTCCATCACGAATGACAATTATTCATAGCAGTGAGACATACTATATTCTCTAAGAATATGATGCAGACCACATGTCAATCTATCGCGTATCATTAATTTCCTTTTCTTAATGATCATCGATTGAGGCGATTTTAGAGTTATATTTTATCAATTAACATCTCACTCTGCTAATGACAGTATCAACTCAAGGGAGCAATTAATTAATAAATTGCAAACAATCAAACAATTATTTAATTCATTGCAATACCATAATTATAATCCAATATAATTATTAATGTGATCATGTATATATGTCCTTAAAATGATTGTATCTAGGACACATATACCAACAATCTCCCACTTGAACTAGAGGCAATCACCAATGTATCTAATACACATTTTCTTAAAATGATTATTGTCCTCAACTATGCAGAATGGTTTGGTGAACGAACCATTCAAGTAGTGTTCAGCTTGAACACGTTCTAACTTATTTCTCCTATATCAATTATCTCTAAATAAATGATAGCGCCTTTGTACATGTTTATTTTATTGTTGGATCTTGGTTCCTTGCCTGTGCAGTCGCACCCGTTTATCATAATATGTAGATATTAGATAAATGGCACTTGGAACTACCCCTAGTTCATTTAAGAACTCGTGTATCCAAACAGCCTCCATAGGCTTTTAATGCAACAATGTACTCAGCATGTGTGGTTGAATTCACAGTGGTTTACTGCTTGGAACTATTCCAGCCCACTATCTCATCATTGAAATGAATATAAGACTACTAAATTATTATTCCCTCAATAGAATAAACTATATTCTTTAGTCCATCTAATGTACTAAAGATAGTCTTAGCAGTCTTTCAATATAGCTCCCTAGGATTTTATTGGAATCTATAGGTGATACTAAGTGCATAATCCATGTAGACCTCGTACATGTCATAATATGCATGATAGACTCCATCGCATAAGCAAATGTAATCTTCTGGCAAAATTTCATTTTTAGTCCACTAAGTTGGTAGTTTTCCGAATTTGGTCCATCATGTAGGGTGTCTTAAAAAATGGTCCACTATGTTGCCATTTTAATCAAATTTAGTCCACTTTTCGTGACGGATTGATTAGCTGCCGATGTGGAAGGATTATTTTCTTACGTGGGGGTGCAAATTCAATATGTCTTTAAATGTGAGTACAGGTGGATTTAACAGGTGGTTGTACATCGATTTATAAGACAAAATCCCCAAGTTTCCAACAATCCCCAACATTGTAAACCCTAATCCCAGAAGCAGAAGAAAAATTACAGTTGAAAATGCAATCTTCTTGTTCGCAGGGTTCCTCATCTAACATTCTATGCAATTGCGCTTGAGGGCGCAACTTAGGACTTGAAAAACGAGCTCAAATCCTGGAAAGAAGTTTTATGGCTGCAAAAATTGGAGGACTGGATGCAATTTTTTTTCATGGTTCGAAACAACTGAGATAGGGGCGATGGAAAATGACGGCAAAATCATGTCCGAGAAATTTTAAGCTGGAATTGAGTCCCTGAAGAAAAAAATAGCAAGGTTGGAATCGCTTGAAGAAGAAAGAAAAATCACGAAGCAAAAATTCGAAATGCAATTGAAGAATCTGAACCGAAGAATTTGGAGATTGGAATTGTTGGTATCTATAATATTTGTTTATATTTTAATTGTATATTTTGTGAAGCTGTAATAGATTTTGGCTCTGTTTTGGTGAAGATGGAATTGAAGTAGGGAAGAAACAAGGTGTTTTAGTGTTTTGGTGATGCTGTTTTGGTGTTTTGGTGATGATTTATGTAGGATGTTTTGGTGATGATTTATGTACAATGATGATGATGGTGGTGTATTTTAATTCTCTGTTTTGGATAATGGATTTGTTGTTGTTTGTTTGTTTTGTTTGTAACATGCGTGTAAGATGTTGTGTTGTTTGTAATGTGTAATAGATCTTGTAATAATACAACCACCAGATTCCTGCAAATAACAACACACTTAATACTTGAAATAAAGAAGTCAAAAAATGTGACATTCATTCAAATCAAAAGGTTGTCCATACATGATCCTGCTAACACAAAATATTGTTTTCAAAACTTTCAAACACTACCAATTCACAACACCAACCAACACCAATTCAGGCAGATTCAACCATCACCAATTCAGTACCAACCAAAAATAAATCAACAGCAAATACACCAATTCAAAACCATCTTAAACATCAAAAAAATTACAGCAATTCAGTTTTTGCTGAGACAACAAAAGGATTCAAAACATTTCAAACACAGAATTACATTCTTCATTCTTCAGTCACTTTGCTTTTCCTTTTCCTTTCCTTTGTGCTTCGAGAGCAGCTGCAAGAGTTGACACAGAAATGTATTTAACCCCATTTTCCTTGAAAATTTCCTTCAATCTTGTATCTCTTTCTGAGAGGCAGGATTCCTGACTTGGAATGAAATGGGCACCAACAATTGGAGGTGGTGCTCTAATGTTCATACCAGAGACTGTTGTCCCTTGTTGAAACTGAGAGTACATGGAGGGTGGTTGCATAAATTGATTCATACTAGGGGCCAAAGTGAAATGAGACTCTCCACCAACTGTTTTCTTCTTGGATTTTCCCTGCATCACAAATTAATAAATAATATTAAATCATACAGTAAGTATATTCATTAAACAAATAGAAAAATTGACAACCTAAATTACTATATAGTTTTACCTTTGCAGGAGCAATACATTCTTGGGTTAGAATTGCTGGGGCAGGTTCATTCATCTCCTCCACCTGCAAAATCAAAACAAAAAGAAAAGTTCAAAATACTACCACATTTCTTATTCACAAAAAATAGGACATAAAGATAGAGAGTTTACATTTGCATGATGAACACTTGAATTAGGATTTGATTGGACAGTTTTAGTCCTCTTCACCTAAAAAAAAAGTAAAATGTTTAATTTTTAATCAATAGAGTCAAATTTCAAGTATAAAATATAGAGACATAAAGCCAGAGAATGAGTGAGTACCTGCAATTTTCTAGGCCTATCTTCCCTGCCAATTGCCACAGGGTCTGCATTTCCCTCCTTAATCAACAGACAACATTTTTTTGTTGTGCCCCTCCACATGGCAAAAACTGCATTTCAAACCAGTTTGTTGTCTTTTAATGGTGGCCATATCAGTGACAAATCTGGGTTTCACTCTAACCCTTTTTTTCTTTTGAGGTTGAACTTCATCTGGTTCAAGTCTCCTTGCCCTAGTAGGCCTGCCAGGTGCTCTTCCTTCATTAGGAGGCAAAGGTGGTAAAATACCTGTCTGTGGCCATTCCTTTCTCCCATTGATTGGCATAATAGCAGGCTCATACACCTTTCTGTATGTCTCACTTCTGTAGAATGCATGAGTGAAATCTGCTATGTCCCACCCCTGGTAATGAAAAGCACTCACAGCATGAAGGCAAGGAATCCCACTAAGGTCCCATCTTCTACACCCACATGTATGATTCTTGAGGTCCACTTTGAACTGCTCACCATTTGCACAATCAATTTGAAAATGGTAGTCATCAGATTTCAAAGGAATGCAGTCCACTAGGTTTTCAATGTGAGCATCTATTATGTCTCTGATCTTAGGACACAACACAAATTCCCATCCTTTTGCCTTATCTTTGTTCACTTGGAGCCTCTTCATTAAGTATACCATAATCCACTCAAGCATGGATAAAATGGGCATCTCTCTAGCTTGAAGGATGTTACAGTTGAAAGTCTCACATCCATTGTTCAAGAGCATGTCACATTTTGGGAAGACATTAAAGTGGGACCTGCTCCATTGGTGGGGAGGTTTATCATCAAACCAATCAAAAGCTTCCTGGCCCAAAGCCCTAAGAGCCTCCATCTTTCTTTTAAAGTCATTGACAGTAGTGGTTGTGGCAGCTCTCCAAACTGCATTTTTAAATGCAATCCCTCTAAACCCTGCATCCCTGAAATTACCAAGAAGGTGTCTGACACAAAATCTGTGATCTGCATTGGGCAAAACTTGCTGAAATGCTTGGATCAATCCTTTTTGTTTGTCAGAGATGGAGGTCCACTCAGGCTGATTCTCTATATCCAAGTCTTTCTTTAAAAGTAGGATAAACCACTCCCAGTTTTCCTTGTTTTCCTTGCTCACTACAACATATGCAAGAGGATAGAGTGAATTGTTAGGATCCACTCCAACAGCAGTTAACAATACTCCTTTGTTAGGACCTTTTAGGTGACAACCATCAACTCCAATAATGGGTCTGCATCCTGCCTTGAACCCTACCTTTAAAGCACCCAAACAAATGTAAAATCTATCAAACAGATTCTGTTCATAAGTGCCTACAATCACTGTAGTCCCTCGGTTTGTTGTCCTTATTTCCTCACAGTAATCCCATAGAAGTGCATACTGGTCACTAGGGCAACCCTCCTTCTCTGCAAGTGCCCTCAATTTGCTTCTGTATGCCTGTTGATTGGAAAAGGTAACCCTAAGCTCCCTCGCTTTAGACATTCTGCACCCTTTCACTTTCTTCTCTGGATCATCCTGCCACTCAGAAGCATACTTACCAGCCAAACAAGTTGAAGTAATATTTTTCACCTTCCCTGTGCAGGCACAAGTATGCCTAGGAGTGTACTTGATAACTTGGAAAGCTTGATCATTCAGAAGTTTTACAGAATGCAACTTCCAATTGCAGGATTTATCCACACATTTAGCATGAAGATATTTACCATCATTTTTTGTAATTCTGACTGGTCTTTTTGATTTGATAGCCCTAGACTGAATAGCAACCTTAAGTTCAGCTTTATTGCTAAACAACATCCCTACTTTGAAAGTAGGATCATAAAGTTCAGCAGAGTTAAACATAGGGAACTTAGGAAGATCATCCTCATCACAACTATTATCACTATTTAGTTCATCATTATAAACCGAATCCCTATCCTCTAACTCCACCTGCTCATTGACCACTCTCTCATTTTCTAAAGTTTGGTCAGCTAACCATTCAGCATCAATGTCAACATTTTCAGAAAAAAGCTTGTCATCAACCTGCTCATCCTCCATGTCATACTCAAACTCATATAAATCATCATCACTATCATCTCCATTTACTGTTTCCTCATCATTGATATCAATTTCTTCATTTTCCTCTAACTCTCTCACAAATTCATCTATGTAACTTTGATCTACATCTTTAGTCTGCTGTTGACATTCATTTGTCTTAGAACTCCCCAACCCAGCACCATCTTCCACCCCATTTTTAGCACCTAGCCCATCACCATTCCCCATCCCATTTTTAGCACCTAATACATCAACATCTCCCATCCCAGTTTTAGCACCTAACACATCAACATCTCCCATCCCAGTTTTAGCACCTAGCCCATCACCATCCCCCATCCCAGTTTCAGTACCTAACACATCACTATCCCCCAGACAAGATCCTACAATTTTTCCATCAACATAAAAATGCACTTCCCTAAAATGGAGTCGATCTTCCAAAACAGACTTAAATTGAGTTTCTGAGGTAATCAAACGATGTTTGTTACATTTTATGGTGTAAATAACAATAGGGTCAGAGCATCCTTTAATGGTAGTCAACTCTTTAATATCAGACAACGATAACTCTTTCTTATCAACATAGTCAATTACCAGACTGTCCCCACCTAGATATGCTGCGTATTTAGGGCCAATATCAAAGAAACCTCCATAATGAACACCAATAGTTAAATAACTACTTGTGGTTCCTGCAAAAATAAAGAAAAAAAAACAAAAAAAAAAACATATTAAAAATAAGTTGTTCACAAATTCCAAACACAATGGACCATATCTCAATAATGAAAACAAAAATTTAAAAAGCTAGTTCACAGATTCCAAACACATGTTCCTGCTGATAAATAAATAAAAAATACAACAAAACAAATAAAAAACATGAACTTGTTCATAGATCCCACGCACATTTTACACAAAAAAAAAAATAAAAAGAAATTGTCGGGTGTACTTACCATATTGCGGAGATGGTCGATATTCATCCTTCTTAGCCCGCAACTTCATTTCGCAACCAGAAATAGAAATTCCTCGGGCGATTCTCTCAATAGGCTTCATATTCCGTTTTGATTTCATCATTGATTCAGCGTTTGAGATGGATTATTCAAAAATTCAATTATATTCTCGCATTAGGGTTAGGGTTCTTTGGGGGAGAATGAAAATTTTGAAATTGGGTAAATGAATCGATCGACATTCATTTGTTTTTATTTATATTGTCACGTCATCATTTTTAAATAGAGATAAAAAAATCAAAAATTAATATTATTTACTAATCCGGCCACGTACCAAACTGACCTCCCACGTCACAATTTAATCCTCCCACGTAAGAAAATAATCCTTCCACGTCGGCAGCTAATCAATCTGTCACGAAAAGTGGACTAAATTTGATTAAAATGGCAACATAGTGGACCATTTTTTAAGACACCCTACATGATGGACCAAATTCGGAAAACTGCCAACTTAGTGGACTAAAAATGAAATTTTGCCGTAATCTTCTTCATGCACCCAAGTTTCGCATCAACTGAAAGACAATCTTTCTTTGCCAACTTGATGTCAGATACATTGGAGAAGCACTTCAGTACCTTGACTATGGACCGTGAAACTCTAACACTCTATTAGATCTATCTCGACAGATCATAATTTCAAGAGTATAGCAGTTTCACTCAAACCCTTCACAATGAAGGTACTTGGTAATCAATCTTTCACGGACTGCAGGTGAGGAATATCATTCTATTATCAATATATCACATATATATATGATAAAAATAATATTATCCTCATTGCGTTTACCATAAACGCATAGATCCTTCTTACTTCTCACAAAGCCAAACAATTATATAACTTTGTAGAAAAAGATATTCCAACTCCCAGAGACTTGCTTAAGTCCACTATTGGACCTTTGTAACTTGCATGCTAATTTTCAATTTGACTTGGATAAGAAACCTTTAGATTGTATCATATATACATCCTCTAATTTTCCATTAAGGAAAGCGATTTCAACATCCATCTGTCAAATATCATAGTCATAGTATGCAACTATTGCAAGTAAAATCCAAATGGAAAAGGTCTCATCATAGTCAATGTCTTCACGTTGACTACAACCTTTATCAACCAATCTAGCCTTATATGTTTGTACTTTGCCTTTTGCATCTGTTTTCTTTTGAAAACCCATTTACATCCAATAGGTCTAACCCTAATTGGCAAACCAACCAAGTTCTAAACTTGATTCATGTACATCCAGTCCATTTATGATTTTATGGCATCAAGCCACCTCTCTGAGTCCATGTCTTACATAAATTCATTGTAGGTCCGGAGATCATCCTCATTAGGAATCTCTACATTATCGTAATCCTCCAAGAGGAAAAACAATCTAATTGGTTCACGACGAGTTCTAGTCAACCTGCGGAGTTTTACAATTAGTATTTGTTGTTAGACATTCTGATCATGAAGAGATTCTTGTACGTTAGCATTTCTCAAATGATTGGAGGGTTCTCAAAAATCACATTTGCATGCGTTTATTCAGAATGAAGGACATCCAAGCCATTAGGTATTGATTGTATATGAGTGTGTTGCACTTCTGCAGTTTCACCCATATTACTCCCACTAGCTAGAAGTTGTCCATCAAATGACAAATTTCTATTCAGGGAATCTCACCAATACCTCCCTCTAAATCATTGCCAATACCAAACGACAATTCTTGAACCTCAATGTTAATTTTTGAATTTCCTGAACTTTTCAAGTTCTATCACAGCACGACCTTGTTTCTTTGAAGAAATAATATTCTCCTAGAAACTTCGTCTATCTAAAGACAATTACTCTATGTTCCCCAGAAAGATAGAAATAGTATCCTCGTGTTGGATAGCCTTCAAAATAACATTCTTCACTTTTAGATTCCAATTTATCAGTTAAAAGTTTCTTCACATATGCTAGACAACCCTAGGTTCGCATATGATAAAGACAAGGCCTCTTGCCACGTCATGATTCATATGACGTCTTTACAACTGACTTCAATGGAACTCTATCCAAAACGTAAATCGAGTTGAATAAGGTATAACATCAATGATATGTGGAAGAGTGGTGAAACTTAACATGGATCTAACCGTATCTAATAAGGTTTGATTGCTCCTTTCAAAGACTCCATCAAATGAGTCCTAGGAGGTATCCATTACAATTGGACTCCATGAAATTTCAAGTAATAAAGAAACTCCATGCTGAAGTACACTTTTACTCGATGAAATCGAAAAGATACTTTAGTCATGTTGTTTCTCTACTCCAAACTTATACTTCTTGAATTTTCTAAGGCTTCGATTTGTGTTCTGTAAGACACACATAACTCAGCCTTTAAAATCATTACTAAAGATAATAGAGTATGAAAAAACTTCTTCTGGCTTGAGTTTCAGAAGGTCCACATAAGCAATGTAGACCAACTCAGACATTCTTAGGCTTTTGTCCCTTTTCCAAGAAAATGACTTATTGGTCATCATTTCATTTAAGACAAAATACACAAAGTTCATGTAACTCAAAGTCACATGATGTTAAGTAATCTAATGTACCTAACCTTGATAATAATGTCTCATTAATATGACCAAATCTACAATTCCATAAGTAAAAGGAGATTTTCATATTACTTTAAACTTTTGTTTAAACAAACAAATTCTATGCAGTGTTCGCAACACCCTGTGCCTTGAAACACATACAACATCTCTTCCAACACCATTTTCTTTGCAGAAAAAACATCATTGAATAATTTCAGCTTTAATTCATCCTTCTCTTAGACTTCTAGTTGTAGGCCTAGAAACAATTTCAGCCTCTCTTCTACTTACTCTTACCCTTGGTAAGATTTAGCAAAAGAACTCGCCATGAGTACAACCTTTTCTAAGAGTGAATGGATTGTAAGTCTTGAGCATGTTGTGCAATTAAGGCATCGTTGTCCTCGTATCATTTCATATAAAAATTCACAATGAAGTTAAAATATGAAACTAGAGCGACTGCAAGATGATATTCACAGTGACGTGATCTGGGAGCTTCATTCAAACGAAGTCAGACTCCCAATCAGTCAAATCATCTTCACGACATGCACAAAGACTTTATCCTACCATGTAGCCTGCATTTGAAGAGATCTCTCAACAGTTCAAACTCCAAGATTGGAGACAGTGGGTCATAGAGTCTCTTTTAATGCTCTCACATTCATTGGGATTCATCCTATCATATTGTCTCTTCAACCCAGTCGACATAGAGGACAACACAATACATTATACTGAAATTTTATCATCCTAATACTTCTTATGAGTATCATGGTCAAACGCATAGTATCCAGAAAAAATCTTATTAGGCATGATGGACACCTTTGTGTCCAACACATATTCAACTCATTTTTACCACAACAACAACCACAAAAGGTGCAGTCAGTCCCATATAATTCGGGTCCAATCCACATATTCATTTCCATCAGATATTTCAATAATAAATTCAAAATTCAATTCAACCCAGAGAAACATATAGAGCAGGAATATAAAACAACTTGATCACATTTGTTAACTAAATTAACATGGCTTTTAATTAATTCAGCTCCCACTATTTTCACATACTTTACGACCCCTTCTGAGAAGTACGGACTCATATCAAATATAGTCATAGTGAGCCAAGATCCACATCCATCCAATTATAGTCCCAGCTAGGGTTGATCACTATAATGGATGTAGTGGTAGGTCTCTAAACCAATTGTAAACAATTACAACTCTTGGTTGATCAAATCAAATTTGATCGACGTCCTTAGATCCTTCCGACGCTAGGGCGACAAGAATTAGCTAAGTAAGTCAAAACTATTACACGATCACAAACATATGTATCTATGAATGAGTCTGAGCCTCGTAGACCTAAGCAAACACTAGGGTGTAAATACTTTTGGACGAAGAGGTTTTTGCACTCATCTTGTGATGATGGGTGACGTCATGCATCCAAGATGAGACTTATATTTTATTAGGGGAACATTTGAACGGGGTATTAAATATCAAATATTCAAACAAGATCCAACTAATATCACATATCGGGCGCCGCCTACCCGAGCATAATATAACGCGGTCCGACAAATACTGGGCACCGCTTACCCAGGCATAATATAGCGGTCCACAAATACTGGGCGCCGCCTACCCAGACAATATATAACGCGGGCGCTAACTAAAATAAATAAACTATTTAATTTACTTCAGTTAGACAAATAAGAGCAAATAATCCAATTATCATGTATTTATAATATTCCAAACACATAAATATGTATTCAAAATACATATGCCAAGCAAATTCATGGATCAAAATAATGTGCTAAAATGTTATCAAA
Organism: Striga hermonthica; assembly: GCA_902706635.1. Taxonomy (NCBI): domain Eukaryota; kingdom Viridiplantae; phylum Streptophyta; class Magnoliopsida; order Lamiales; family Orobanchaceae; genus Striga; species Striga hermonthica. The sequence continues at coordinate 28,328,293 of CACSLK010034598.1, forward strand.
ATTTCTAAAATTTTGAAACAAGCTCGAAGTTTTATTTCGTTCATTAAATATTTCAAAAATATTTAAAAGTCATTTGACAATAATTTTAGTTTGAAATATACCCCAAGGGTTAATTTCAATTTTAGGGATTTTTCGAAAATTTAAAACAATCAAAAATACCATTATTTGAGATTTTTCAAAAATCTTAATTTCAAAACGGCCAAACAAGCCTTAACAATTTTTCTGAAATAATAAAGTGGCCCCAAGGACCCAATTGCAGGTTTTCTAAAGTTTTAAATTTGTAGTTTGGCCACAGGACTCAATTGCAATTAAATGATAGTTCTGTAATTTCGGATTGACCCCAGGGCAGTTTCGAATTTTTACATTGACCCCAGAGGTCAAACTGAAATAAACAAAAGTTCCAGAAATTGCAAATCAACCCCTCACATTTGTCAAATTCTCGAAATTAGGTCCCTGCAACCCAAACCCTGTTCCACCTGCCTCTTGCTCGCCAATCGCACCGCGGACGCTGCGCTTTACCTCCGCGAAGCCACCGCCGACCTTGCCTCGCCGTTTTCCTCCTAGGCGGTGAAACCGCTAATTTCCTTTTTTTTTTTTTTTGAAGTGCGTC
>CACSLK010034598.1:28348375-28361100 GCA_902706635.1 Striga hermonthica
CACCCCACACTCTCTCCCTTTCTCTCTCTCTCACACACACACACACGTACAAACACACACACACACTCACACACACAGAAAAGCAATTCAGGCGACACGCTCCACTGGTAACACCATCTGCAGTCGCCGCACGTCGCCATCCACCCGTCGGTCGCCGCCAGTCTCCCGCAGCGTCAACCATCATCCTTCTCAGCCGTCGTCACCCTCCTCCATCGCCGATCTCGAAGTCAGCAGCCTCCAGTTGAAATCGGACTAATCTACAACCTTTGTTCCTCGTCACTTGAAACCGCAGACGATCGGGGACGAAGCTGCCCGAACCCTAATCGATCGACCACGGCTATACGCCTATACCAGCCAGGAAGTCGCTCAGCCCCGACAAAAAACGGACTTGCCGACGGCTATAAAAGCAAAGAAGCCGCCCAAACCCATAAAAAAATTGGACTCTCTGATATTCTCTTCTCTCAATCCGGCGACTGGACCGCCGACAGCCCCCGAAAGATGCGCCAGGTGTGCGCCGTTAGAAATGAATGAAGGAGAATGGCCTGCAAAAAATGGAGATGGGGATGGCTTATTTTGGGGAATTTGATAAATTAGAAGGGCCCAATTGAAATTTCATAAATTTTAATAAATTACAATCTAGTTCATGAGTAAATTTTATAATTTATCAAACATTTAATAATGTACAATAATATTAGTTGAATTGCACAATCACTTTGGAATGCACAAAAAAAAAAGAAAAATACTCGCACTGCAGAAACAAAAAAATTGGGTTCGAAATTATATATTTTGACTCGGTTATCGGTTACTACCTTAAATTAAATTATTCAAGTTTAATGTGGGATTTACGTTTTATATTCCCGCGAAAAACAAAATATAAAATATAAAATATAATTTAAAAAACATAAAATATATTATTATAATATAAATAAAAATTTTTTCAATTATTTTGGTCAATTTAGTCAACCAACCGAATAAACCAATTATTTCGGTACAATATTTAATCTGGTTTGAGATAAAAGTTCGATGAATTGCACTTTAACCACTGCACGATAGTGTTAGACAAATTACATTTAACCAACCGAATAAACCGAATAAATATACTTTTATAATAAAAAAATAAAAATATATCGCAACTGCACAATAGTGTTAGACGAGTTGCACTTTAACGACTACCAAGTTGCACCATAAAGTTAGATGAGTTGCACATGATGACCAAAATTGAATGAACTAAAAAATTCGTTTCGAAATCATATATTTCGACTCTTAGACGAATTGCACTTTAACGACTATGATGTTGCACCATAATGTTAGACGAGTTGCACATAATGTCTGAAATTGAATGAACTAAAAAAATCGTTTCGAAATCATATATTTCGGCTCGATTATCTATTTTTATTTGTAAAATATCAATTATGTAAGTTCAGTATGGACATTATTTTTTTAAAATAACCAAAATAATCCAACTGACTAACGATATAAAAAATAACTTATATACATTATTTATTTATTAGCTAGAAAATATAAAATATAAAATATAAGTATTAAAAATACTAAATATATTTTTATAATTTAAATATTAATTATTTATGTTATTTATAGTATTTCGGTTACCGATTATTTAAATTCAATTTTGTTAGGGTTAGAATAAATTATTACAAAATATATGCACTGTAAGTGCACTATACCGTTAGACGAATTGCACATTAATGTCTATCGAATCGCACTTAATTGATTGAATTAATTTTTTTTTTTTTGATTGAATTAATTTTTTTCGATTCGATAATTTGTTTTACTTCTAAAATCACGAATATTTCAGTTCGAGGTCGGTATTATTTTTCAAATAACTAAAAAAAACCCAAACATACTTTTAAATATATTTTATTTATTCAATTATATTTTATTCAATTTATAATGTGCATTTATCAAATAATATTTTATTTTTTCAATATTGTATATTATGCAACACATTGTTAAATTTTGTATTTTTTTAAATTTTAGTGTGTATATACACACACACAATATTTATTTTATTTATCATTGTTGTGCAATGAAATGAACAATAACGTGCAACGAAGTGAACAATAATGTGCAATGCTTTGAACAATAATTTCGAATTATAAAATTTTAATTACATATTTAACACATAAATTCAATTTTAATATATCAAAAATTTTGAAATTTCACTTAAGTACCTGAGACATCAAATTCTCAAAAGTTGGCCTAAATTACAAACCTAAGTTCTGGTTTTAAAAAACCCCAACAAATCTCAAAATCCAAAACAGTAAGAACACAACTTTCGTGCATCATCCAAAACCACAATCCCAGATCCAAATCCAATTAATATTTTTTCAATTGCAAAATGGTCCATGTACTATATCTATTTTTCAAAAAANNAAAAAAAAAAAAAAAAAAGACCACAAATCAATGTCCAAATCTCAAAACGTAACTATTCAGTCTCGGTCATCTTTCACGATCATCCATTCTGCAAACGTGTTGGCCGTCGCTTCCGATCCCCTTCACTATCTCAGCACTCGTGGCCAGCCGCCTGGCTGACGGCCATCACCATCTTGTCGACCAACCCGGTAGATACAATGTACGACAGCCATCACTATCACCTCCGATGGCGAGCGACAGTGGCGCAACAGCGAGGATGCGGATGCTCGGCGACCGGGCTATCGAGGTGCGTCAGAGGAGGGGATGAAGAGGCGCGTCGGCCGGGATAGGGAGGCGCGACGGCAGTGCTGCGTCGCCGTGGCCGCCTGATTTCTGGAAAGGGGGAGACTGGGGAAGCGCGACGGCGGGCGTGGGTAGCCGAGACGGCCGGAATTATGGAGAGAAAGAGGGATACTGTGGTGGAATCGTCGTTTGCCGGCAGCCGTCGCCGGGCAACAGATCTGGTGGGCCGGCAGTGTGCCCGGCCGTGAGAATGAAGGGTGTGTGTGTGTGTGTGTGTGTGTGTTTGTAGGTGAAAAATAATGATGAATGATAAAAGTGGAGGACGGGTAGGTGGATGTTGGAGATAATGGAGATAATGTTGTGGGTGGTGGGCGCCACATGATAGTGTGGATGGTAGAAAATGTCCAATTTATCCTTACTTTGTAGTCAAAGTCTATATTTGACCACAAATTGAACATCTATTTACAAAACTGTCACTGTAAGTTTGACTGCTATATTTAATATTTGACTAGATCATTACCATTGATATGTTTGATCCATTGGTCCAGAATTATTCTTATTTCTTTCACTAGGGAGCATTCTCATATGATCCCTTCTCATATGTATATATATCTATTAATATATAATAAGGATTAACATAATTCACTTTTAGAAAGTCTTTCCCGCCAAAAACATTAATTACACACTAAATATGGTAATTTTGGAATCTACTTTTTTAAAAAAAAATATTAATTACATTATTATAGTATCCTATTAAAATGGAATCCGAATTGTGTTTAAATATTTCATTAGATACATTCTGTTATAGCATATTTGTTAGCGGATTTAATGGTGCTTGCAATATTCTGTTAACGTATTTATAGCAATTTATTTTATACATACCAATTTATTTACACTCAAATTATTTTAATTTATCATGATCCACTTTTTATGGTAGATGTTGGGTATCTTATCTTCATATCAATGTATTTTAAAAAATCAATGATATTGTCAAATCATTTTTATTTAGATTCTTGGATCCTTTGTTGTTGTATACGTTTTCAATTAATTTAAAATTAAACATTTTCATAAAATCTCAGTTTTTATGAAAATAATTTTCTCGACTAATATTTTTTATATCAATAAGATTTTATAAAATTACTTATTAAAATAAAAATTCGTTTTATCAAATCATTTTATAAAATCATGGTTTGTATGGAAATAATTTTATTGAGTGTAATTTTTTCTATCTATCAGATTTTATAAATTATTGATTAAAAATTGAAATCACATTTTACAAATAGGCAATATATATTTTCTATTTTTATTTGCAAACAAACTTTAAATCATCAATGGTATTAGACATGTTATATTCACAATTTGAAATTTTATATTTTTTTTTAAAAAAAAAGATATAAAAGTGCAATATAAACAACTACAACAATCTCAGTCTTTCTAATAAAAAAACATAATAAACAGCGCGTGAAAAATTACTTATTAAAAATAAAATTCGTTTTATAAAATAATTTTATAAAATCACGGTTTGTATGGAAATAATTTTGTTAAGTGTAATTCTTTCTATCTATCAGATTTTTTAAATTACTGATTAAGAAATGAAATCAAATTTTACAAATCGACAATATATATTTTTATTTGCAAATAAACTTTAAATCATCAATAGTATTAGACATGTTATATTCACAATTTGAAATTTTATAGTTTATATATATAAATAAGATATAAAAGTGCAATATAAACTACAACATTCTCATATTTCCAATAAAAAAACTTAATAAACAGCGCGTGAAAAAAATACACAATTTTGATGATACACAATTAGTATTCACGTGAAAAAAAATATACAATATGAATAAAAATCACCATTAGTGTTCAATGGTATTAGACATGTTATATTCACAATTTGAAATTTTATTGTTTTTTTTATAAAAATAAGATATAAAAGTGCAATATAAACAACTACAATATTCTCAGTCTTTCCAATAAAAAACGTAATAACAACGCATGAAAAAAATACACAATTTTGATGATACACAATTAGCATTCACGTGAAAAAGTACACAATATGAATATAAATCACCATTAGCATTCAATGTAATTTTATTTCCATATATATTGTTAAAACGATTAGTATGCTTATAAGTATCATATCAACCCCACACAAAAAAATCACCATTGATGAACATACGATTAATTAGTGAATCCATAGTAAGTGCCAAACAAAAAATAGATCAACCTTTCGGTCTTATCGAGAAATTTGAACTAGCAAAGAGAGTTATGTTGCAACTTCGAGTGGTTCGCATGTTTGAGAGTAAATTTCCTAATTCTTATCATAACATCATAGAAATTATTTTTCATAATATTGAGGTATAATATTGTTTATTGTTTCTTTTATCTTTTCATTTTCATTTCGTAATTTTTTTGTGGAGACTTCTGACAAATACTTCCAGTCATTTCAAAGGGGAGTTGTTAGGATATTGTGAATGCAACTATTAATGCTTCCACCATTTGGAGGGATTGTACTGTGTTGTTTGCGACTTTCAAAAAACATGCGTCTTCAAAACATTTCTGATTCGGACGAGTGTGACAAGGTAGCAACGTTTACTGATTGGATTGTTAGCATTGGAGATGGGCCTGTAGGAGGATCAAACGATGGTTGTACCTATATTAACATTCTAGATGTTACAAAACTAGAACCCTTCGATGGTCCAATTGCTACAATCGTCAAAAGTACCTATCCAATGTTCAAGAATACAACTGAGAATTCAAGATATTTGAATGATAGCACTCTATTAGAGCCTACTTTGGAGGTCGACATGTCGGAGATGAATTCTGACGAAGGTCGTATGTATTTGAGCTCCGACGTTATGTGGAAGTCCCTCTCAAATAATGACTTTTTTTTTTGTTTTGGACAAAATCTCCACACTTCCGAGTTCTTGAATAACATCAAGTTTTCAGGAACACCGAACCATGAATTGCATTTGAAAATTGGAACTCCAATCATGTTATTAAGGAACGTGGACCATTATATGGGACTGTGCAATGGAACAAGCTTGGTTGTTACCAAGTTCTCTACTCATATGCTTGAATGTAAGATATTGACTTGAGATCATGAAGGTGTGAATGTGTTGATTTCTCGAATGAATATGATACCTTCCGATGTTAGGGTTCCGTTTATGTTCCAGCATAGGCAGTTCCCCTTTATGATTTTGTATACCATGACTATAAACAAGAGTCAGAGTCGTATATTTTTAATAATGAATGACTTTTTTATGACAAATGTTCTACGTATTATGATTACTTGACAAATGTTCTACGTATTATAACTTATTGATTAATAACCTTTAATTTATAACCTTTATCAAAATAATTATTGTCCGTGCATCGCACGGGTTATGTACTAGTATATATAAAGAGAATAACTATTGACCAAAAATAGTAGTAACAACTTCTAAAACATTTAATGCGTACCCTTTTTCGGAAACTTTTTAAATATATGCATTAATTGCTTCTATATACACTTTTTCAAATAAGATCAAATCAGATATGATCATAAACATTGTTTCCTTAAATAATTTTTATTAACATCTACAATAATTCAATTATATCCAATTTAATAAATTCCAAGATTGACTTTCGGTGATTCATGTTGATAATATTTTGGGCAAGATAAATATTAAAACATATTTTAAGTTCTAACCGTAATATTATTTTTTTTTCACAAATATTTACTTTCTATCTTAAAAATATATATAGAAAACTGAATAGATTAGGTAGAATTCTTTCTTTTAATTAATCATTCGGAATCAAGTTGGTGAATTGATATTTTCCAATATAATTATTTCTTAATCTTTATTTAGTCATATTTAAAAAATAAATTATTTTTCAAATGAATATAATTTATCATTCAAGAGATAATGACGGGATATAATAAATAGTTTTATTATTAATCAAAATTTAAAATTGAAACATATTAAATATTTTTTAGAAATTTTTAGTATATTATTAGCAACCTTGGATATTTTTTTACCAATTTTTTATTTTGATTTCTTTCAATAATGAAATTTTATTGTAAATATATTTTAATTGCAGAATATGCTAAATACACTATAAATACATATAATGCAAATTCAAAAAAAATTAATTATAGAAGCGATTAAGTTTTTGGCATTTCTAAATCAAAGTTGTTTAATTACTATACAAAAATAAATTCTGAAAAAACATGTGTGTAAATTTTTTAAAATATTTATACACTATTTAATTTCAGATTTATTTACAATAATCCAATTAAAAGATTGTTAGTGCAACTGATCATGTCCAGTCTGTTGTGTACAAATTATTCTTTTTTTACCGAGTACCGAATCGAAAGATTCGTTCCCCGGGTCGATCTCACGAGGAATACAGTTCGAAATTTAGAAATGGTATCGATCATACATAAAAGAAAATAAAATCCTAAACATGCTAATCAGGATGATGGATATTTAAACTATCAACGGAGAAATAAAAGATAATGCTGAAAACATAAATCAACCTAAAACAAGAATAAAAACACAATGAAGAAGCTAGGGAATCGGGGACATCCGTTTTGGTCGAAGATTGAAATTGTTGAGAAAGAGATCATTCGGTTAAAAAGATTCGATAACCTATTCATTCAGAGATTCGACCTCAATAACTTTTCGTAACAAGAGGTTAAACATCAATTTTATGTGAGCCTAGGTCTATCGTCTCCTCCTCTTTCGATTCTAAGAGTCGATTAAATTAGCCTAGATGGGTTTTAATCAATATAAACAAATGGGATCAACTAGATCATGCAAGAATGAATCAAATCCAATCAACAAGCAATTGTAAATTGAAGTGTCACTCCTTCAATAATTCTCATCATTCAAACACAATTTCACCAAACCCTAATTAAGAACAACTCACACGAATGAATGATCATCAAGCACAACAGTCACAATTGAATTCAAAACATCAATCCCCTATCCCTAGCAACAGGTTTAGCTACGTAAAATCAATTCAACACAAGCAATCATTCTCGTTAAATCAACCATTTTCATGCATCGAGTAAAAAAGAGAAAGACCAATTAATCCCAAGTTCAAGTGTTGAAAAGAAGAAGAAAGAAGAAGAAGGAGAAGAAGAAGAAGAAGAAGAAGAAGAAGAAGAAGAAGAAGAAGAAGAAGAAGAAGAAGAAGAAGAAGAAGAAGAAGAAGAAGAAGAAGAAGAAGAAGAGAGGAGCGTGTTTCCTCGGGACCTAGGTTTTCACCCGGTCGAGAGGTCTCTCTTTTTTTTTGGGTTGGGAACAAGTCCCCTTATATAAGGATCGAAAAACTGAGCAAAAACAGGTCGAAAAATAAGTTGGGACGCGCAGGTGTCGCGCCGCGGTGGGTGTCGCGCCGCGGCGGAATGGTCTGTCGTGCCACGGTGGGTGTCGCGGCGTGGCACGCGAAACCTGGGTGTCTCTGTCCGGGTCGCGGCATGCGTCGCGCTGCGGCGCGCGCACGGTGCCTGGCAGCTCGCTCTTCTTCGCGTCTCGGGCTCGTTTAAGCTCGTTTGGACTCGAAATTCGATTCCGTTTTTTTTTTTCTACGCGTAGCTAACGAACCCCTTTATCTAATGATGTAAACTTTTTCAAAAAATTCCTTGAATTCTGTTCTCCCAAAGCTCCAGACCTACACACCAAAAACGAAAACACAAACGGAAGACTATCGGAAAAAACATAAAAATTACCGGGGCACTCAAGACAACACAAAACACACAACAAACGACAAAATAAACCTAAAACCAACTAAATGACTCAAAATAGGGTAAAAAGAATGAGAAAATAATAACAAAAAATACAACAAAAATGGGACAAACACAGTACATTGCTCGTGAGCTCCATAATTCGTGGAGAAAATAAATGCTTCAAGAAAATAGACAACTGTAAGTATACATATGTATTTCACTTTTATGAAGTATCAAATTTTAAGTACGACATTCCAACTATTTTTTCACTTTAAACTGCCCATGCATGCAGTTAATTGTGACTGGTAGCAAAGGCCAAATTATTCTATAATTTTTAACTTATTGAGTCTTTTATTATATATAACTCCTGACAAAAAGAAGAAAGTAAGAAAATAATTACAGGAAGCTTAGCCAAAAGGAGATGTAGCTCAATGGTTATATTTCAGATAAAATTTCTAAGAAATACGGGGTTCGACTCCCCGCATCTCCAATTTTTTTTTATTACCAAAAAGATTTATACTGGAATTAATAACCTTAAATATATATATATATATATATATATATATATATATATATATAGGGTTGGGTTCGCATGAGAATGGTTCCCCAAGAAAGAAATAAGAATAAATTGTAGCCACTAGATCCAATGATCTAATGGCTAAAAAAAACTAAACTTATACTTGCAATGAAGTAATTGACAACAATAAAAAAAATAGTAGGACCCACACACATCATACCTCCAACTCCCACATAACAGTACACGTCATTCCTTAAAAAAAGTAAAAGCAGTACACCTCACTTCTCTCTTAGTATTAATTAAAGTTAGTTTTGTATATTAATTTATTTTAGTATTAATTAAAGTTAGTTTTGTATATTATTTATATAATAATAACAAATTAATCTAATATTTATTAAAACCGGTAAAATAGGCGGTAATACCGGTCGTACCGATAATACTGCATACCGGACGGTATGACGACTAGTAAGGTTTTTAAAACATTGAACAAAACAATCAATCTCTCCTCTCTCCTCTCTCTCTCTCTCTCTCTCGTATTCTCTCTCCTCTCTCACCCTTCCATCTGAGTCCTCCGCCTATCTTCACCGGCCAGCCGCCGCGCCTCCACCGTGACCCGCCACTACAATCACTTCACTCCTCCACATGCCTTCACCAGCCCGACGTCGCGCCGCCTCCTTGCCTCAATCGCCTGCAAATAGAGAATCCCTGACACACCATCTAGATTCAGACCTGAAAATGAAGCCTGAACTCACAACCTCACAATCACAGATTCACAAATTTCAGTCTCAGATGGCCCAAATTCACACCCTGACTCACAAAATATACAATCCTTTAATTCATGATTTCAAGCCACAAAATTAACATATTTTCAGCAATACCATGTAATTAGAAATACCTTAAAGAGAAGCAGAGAAGCAGGGAGGAGGCTCTGTCGAGCTTCAACCGGAAAATCGCCAGCCGAACTTCGAGCTTTGACCTTCCACTCGTGGACGGAGACCGGGAAGCATGAAGGTCGGCGCTGTCGAGCTTCAACCAGAAAATCGCCAGCTGAAATTCGAGCTTTGATTCGTGGACGGAGATTAGATATGCGCCTGGAGCGAGGTTGACGGTGGCGGAGGAGCTTCAGCGTGAGGGTGGCTGCCGACGGGATTGATGCTGCAATGACCGGAAGGGAAGGCCGGGAAAATAAATTGTGGCTGAGAGTGACCAGATTTTTGTTGACATTGGTGATTGATTTGTGGGGGGTTTTGTTCTGAAAATTAGATTAAGCATATGGATCAATTTGCAATTTTTAAAAAAATTAATTATATACCAATTTAATTAATAGTTAAATACCTAATTTTCAAAAAATATAGTAAATGTATAATCCTATAGATAATTTGTACAATATATCTATGCTCATTCATTTTAAATTTTTGGAATTTTAGTATAATTCATAATTTTTACAATATATTTATGCTTCTTCAATTTAAAATTTTTGAAAAATTTAATATAATTCATTTCAATTGATGGTTAAAATATATAATTTTATTAAAATTTTTATATTTGAAGAATACGCACAACAACGATAAATAAGCTGCACAAAAGCACGAGTGCATATACACATTAAAAATTCATAAAAATACCAATACTTCAGTTTTACAGAATGCACAATTTTGTTCATTTTGAATAATAATAATAATAATAATAATAATAATAATAATGATAATAATAATGATAATAATAATAATAATAATAATAATAATAATAATAATAATAATAATAATTTGCATATAGTTTGGTTCTTTCTGTCATTTTATAAAATAAAAGTGACTTCAAAATCGAAATAACTGGGTTTTTAAAATTAGAAAAATAATAAAAACAATAATTGCATTGTGCCATCATATAGTCATTAATGTGCAATCCGTATAATAATAATGTGCACTCACAATACATAAAACTATATAAATCGTAAAAATAATATTTTTCATATAGATCGGTTATTTCAATTCTGACTGAAGATAATCGAAATATATAAATTTTATAAGTACCAAAATAACTTTATTTCAATTGAAATTAACGAAGTAAAAATAACTTAAATTTTAAAAATAACAGAAATATATTAATTCGGACTTCAATCGTCAATGTATCACACATTAATGTGCAATATGTCTATCACTGATGTGCATTGTTTCAGTCTCTACCTTTGCCCAACCAAAATAAAACCGAACTAAAATACATGGCTTATTCGGCCGGTTAATCAAACTATATAATTATTACAAATAATTTGTTTTTGATATAATAACAATTTATTTCATTTTTGAATAATTTTATTTAATATTTTTACATTTATTTTTATTGTAAATACACAATATATGAAATTTTAAAATTAACGACGTACATTTCTATAGACAATAATGTGCATTTAGTCTAGTATTATATATTGTGCAATCTATTGAGCGGGTATTTTTTATGTGCATTTAAATTTGAATATATTTTAATAAAGTATATTTTTTATTTAGCATTTAGTCTGTAATGTGAAATTTTAATGTGCAATCCCTAACGCGATAAGGTGCAAAGTGTTGAACATTAAAGTGCAACTATAATCTTTTTCTATTTTTTATTTATAATAGTATATTTATTATTTTAATATTTTTTTATATGTTAAAATTTGACATATTAAATTTTTTAAACTTTGTACACTTTACTTATCATTAATATGCATGTATGAGATATTTATATATTGGAAACGAAATCTTTAGTTCATTCAATTTCGATCATTATGTGTAATTTGTTCGACATTATGGTGCAACTTGATAGTCGTTTAAGTGCAGTTTGTCTAACGCTATTGTGCAGTTGCAGTGTATTTATTATTATAAAATTATAATTATTGTTTTAATATTTTTTTATGTATTAAAATTTTACATAATAAAATTTTTAAATATTGCACACTTTATTTATCATTAATACGCATTTATTAGATATTTCGATAAATTACATATTTGGGCATGAACTAAATTAAAAAAATACTCAAAAGTAATAAAATTATAAAATTCTCCCTTAGCACTATCTATTTTTTTTAAGTAATATTTAAACCTCAATCCCTAATTTGAATTTGCAAATTTATTACTCATTTATTAAATTTTTTGAAAATTACATATTAGGCACATGTACTAAATTGAAGCATATTCAATCTTCCGTTATTTATAAATTTAGCACATGGGCTAAATTAAAATATATAACAAATATGAGAATTGTAATTTAGTCCCTATGAAATACCAAATTCTCAGCCACAAGTCTCCCATCCAAAATCAATATCTACATATTTGTTGTCGGGAACAACTCGCCGAGAAGAAGGTAAATTTGCCGTCCGACTCACGTCGACGCGACGCTGGAAAACCGGAGCTCTGCAACGACTCTGACGAGTGCCTTGCTGGTCGTGGTCACCGTCGAGATTGGCTCTATTGGTTGTGGTCGCCTCTGACTTCATATTTCTTCTGGTGATGGACCGAATCTGGTTCTGCTCCGTCAGTCGACCTCCACCCGCACCTGTCGCCCTCACCTCGCCACTGCCATCGTTGCATTTTTTCCGGCTGGTTGTCTTCTCCGGTGGCGGACGACGGGTTTACAACTCCTGAGCATGTTTTGTTCGTCGGGGCTGCTGATGTCGCCGCCGTCGCCATCGAATTTTGGACGTCGGAGAGTGAGTGCGAGAGGTGCCGGTGAACTTCGATTTCCCGATCACAGAGCTTGTGAATTTGTTAGTGTGTGTGTTTGAGAGAGAGAGAGAGAGAAGACGTGGAAAGGGGATGGTTTTTTTTTTTTTTTTTT
>CACSLK010034598.1:28405617-28416128 GCA_902706635.1 Striga hermonthica
GATGTGCTCGATGTGGTTTTCGGCTGGGGAAGGGCCATGTTATGTCCTTTGTTTTAGTTTTTTTTGTGTTGATTGCTTGTTTCCGTTTTAGTTAGTGTTTGGTCGTTTTTGTTTCAGAGATGAATACAGGCTAGGCATTGTGCAGTGGCTCTGTTTTTCATTTTCATTTATTCTTAGTTTGTGGAGTTCTCTAGGCCGCCATGTGCGTGTCCTCTCAGTCTTCTATTCCTGGTTGTTTTAGGCGTGTTTTTGGTTTGGGCCGTTGGCCCCTGTCTCATTACCCTGTTGGGGCCTTAGATTACCCTGTTGGGGTCTTGTAATTTGTTTCTTTTGCACTTCTGTGCTCTTCTATATTACCTCTATCGTTCCAAAAAATATATATATATATATATATATATTTTTATAAAAAGATATTTAAATTTTCAACTAATTTTTCTCATTAATTTTAGATTTTAAGAAAAAAAAAACTAGCAAGCACCCGTGTAATACACGGGTGTTGTACTAGTATATATATAGGGTCAAAATTTTTTTCACCCCATTATAAATCTATTCTTTCTTTTACACACCGCCCCATCAAATTACTTCTTTTACACCCCAAAACTCACGAAATGCTATGCGATATTACACTCGCATGTCCAAATGAACCAGCGCATATCCAATCGGCCACATAATTCATGACAATGCGTAAATATTTCGCATTTTTTTAATCGCATATCCACATCAAACGCATAATTTAGAAATGTGCGAACATCTTTCGCATTTTTAATAATCGCATAAACAAATCGATTGCAGCATAATTTACGATGATTATGCGCCTTATAATTCGCATAGTTTGTTGAATACGCATTTTCTGGTAATTGCATATCCAAGTCAATCGCATAATTTACTAATATGCGAAACAATTTCGCATATATCCTCCGGATAATTGACAATTATGTGACATTTTTTCGCTCGCATATTTAAGAATCACATAACCAAATCGAATAAAGCATATTTTTTTTGACGATTATGCGCCATTTTTTCACAGGGCCATATCGACCTGGCAATTTTACGACTATTCAGAATTCGTTCGCAGATCTTTCGCATAAGTTGCGCACCTCATTAATTGACTGCTTTTTCATAGGTGAGGATTTGGTCTCTGCATTTATCATGCAGGCAAAAAAACAGCGATCTCTAACAATTTAACGCCTGCACCATTCATCTACAGCATTTTTTTGTTTCTTTTTTTTTTTTAGTTCTTTTTGTTGTTCACTTATTTGAATAACTAGCAACCGTGTTAGAGTATTGGTGCACTTTGGTGGTTCGTTTTGCGAGGGTTCATATCTTGGTGGAGTGGCAGAGCTGATGAGAATAAATTACGGCCGACAAATGTATTCTGAAGTAGTTTCTCGTGTTCAAGCATTATTGAAGGCCGATCCTTGTAATTTTGAGTACATATTGTGGGCAGTATTTGATGGAAGAGAACGAGTTGTGAAGATGAAAATCGAATCCAGTGAGGATATCTTAGAGCTGATTGAAGAACAAAGAAATCCCAACATTTACGTGGAGTTAGAGAAGCAAGTAAATGTAGGGATTCCAGGGACGGCGCAACAAAGCTTAACGCAAATAGTGGTGTCCCAAGGTGTATTTCCGAGTTCTTTTGGTGTTGGTAGTTCTGCATTTTCCCACGAGGCCCCATATTCACATCAAGCAGGCCCTAGTTCATTTACACATGCTGGATATCCTCGGGGCGCTGATGATCAAACCTCGGGTTGTTCGAACCAACCAGTTCATTCTCGTGACGATGACAATAATGATGACCAAACCAACATGCACAATGGTGACTCAGGCGGCGAAGACAAAGAGGTCAATGAGAAACAAATGTTCGTAATCCAGGTACAATTGTCGAAATCGGAATTGGGTTGACCTGCACACATCACACATGTCCCATAATAATCGCACAATTGAGTTGATTGCGCATTTCGCATAACATGTCGCATAATAATCGCACAATTAGGTTGATTGTGCGATTCGCATAACATGTAACATAATAATCGCACAATTAGGTTCATTGTGCGATTCGCATAACATGTCCCATAATAATCGCACAATTGGGTTGATTGTGCGATTCCCATATCATATCCCATAATAATCGCACAACTGGTATGATTCGCCTAGTCTTCAACCGCATAATTAACGAATCGTATATCCAAATCGAAAGCCGCATAATTTACGACTATCCGCCATTTTTTTCGCATATCCATATGGACCGCATTGATTGATTGTCTGCACCGCATATCAAAATTGAAAGTGCTTCACATATTATTCGCATACTTTACGCACCGCATTGATTGATTGTCTGCACCGCATATCCAAATAGAAAATGATTCGCATATTGTTCGCATAAGTTACGCACCGCGTTGATTGATTGTCTGCTTTTAAACCTAAAAAACAATGACGATTTGCATGCTTCCTCATTTAGTTGTTGAGTTGATGTATATCTACCTAGCCTTAAATGCTAAATGTATTCATTAACCTTTCATTCTCTTTGTTGAAGAAGCGACCTTTCACTTCTCAAAACCCTATCTTTCCATCGCAGCCAAAAAAACAAAAAAAAAAAACCAAGGAGGCGCACGTTTGCGAAAAAATAAATGGAAAGGATTTCACCCTATGAAAAGATCGCGATCCTCTTTCGTGGCATGGACTGGACAGAGGAGGAGGAACGTATTTGCTACCAAGTGTTTTTCAAATGGTGTCGTCAAAAGGCAGACATACACAAAGGCCATGTGTTCAATTCCTTGTGGGCAGAAATTTCAATAGTCCTGAACCAATGCCTGAGTTATGCATTTAAGAGGGAGTTTACTATTTCTCAAGTCCGGCGAAAGATTCAGCGACTCAGAAATTATTTCGATGAATTTACTGCTTTCCTGATGATTCTAGGCGTCCTCTTGTGTCGTGATACAGGCTTTGCTAGGGTTAACCACATGTACTGGGTGTATGTGGGGGAGGAGGTAAATTGCATCTGATTTTTTTATTTTATTTTGTTCAAGCATGCATTTTTGTGACGCGGCCATAATAACCTAAAAAGATTTAAATATATTACACAGGAGACCGACACTCAGGCGTTTTTCCGTTCGGAAGTATTCCCTTGGTATGGTGAGTGTTACGAGATTTTTACCGAGCGCAACGCAGCGGCGATAGACTTGGAAGTCATCGATCTCGACTCTTAGAATCCACTAGACATGCAATCAAAAGTTGTTTGGCTTATTTTGTTGGACTGACTGCAGTAATAATAAATATTTTTTTCTTCTGTCAAGTACGTGTTTGTTTAATCATGATTCATATGTCAAAACAAAACAATATGTTGCATGGACAATTAAACTATTAATGTCCGTGAACAGAGTTTTCCCAGCAAAATCAGCGACAATATTTGAAGGAAAAATATTATTGAAAGGAAATTCACAGAAATGTGAACAAAGTGCGATGATCGCATTGTTCTCGCATAACGTAATTGAAAAAAAAATAAAAGTAATTTATATTTTTTAATCGCATATCCAGGCTAGATCAACCGCATCATCATTTAGGATATGTGGAAAACTGTCGCGTAATTAGATTATCGCATATCCAAACTGCATCATTTATGAGTATGCGACTATGCGGCATATGTTCGCATAATTTACGATTCGCATATCCGAATCTATAAGTCTTAGATAACTATCGCTTATGCATTATGTTTTCGCATAGTTACGAATCTCATATCCATATAAAACTCGCATAAATGTATCAATATGCGAACACATTTCGAATAGTGTTACGCACCGCTTTTTTTCACCTAATAGTTTTTTTTTTTTTTTAAATTTATTAATTTAGTCAAAGAACAAGAATTTTCCAAAAATTATTATTTACCAACTCTCCCAAAATATACGACGTTTGTATGTCGTAATTTTGTACGTCGCAGAATAGAAAATTTACAAAAACAAACATAAAAAATTATATGTTAGTCGTTATTGTAATAGTGTTATGCGGTTTTTATGCGGAATTGTTTCGAGTAATAATTGCAGGTTCATTGACCTAATAGTAGTAGCCTTCAATTTATTAATAATTTAGTCACAGACCAAAACCTTTTCAAAAAATTTTAATTATTTACCAACTCGGGCACTAATATGCGACGTTGTATGTCACAATTTCGTACGTCGCCGAATAGAAAATTTACAAAAACATAAAAAATTAAATTTTATTCGTTATAGTACGAGTGTTATGAGGTTTTTATGCGGAATTGTTTCGAAGTAATAATCGCAGGTTCATTCATCTAATAGTATTCTTCAATTTATATTTAATTCACAGACAAAGAAATTTCCAAAAAATAAATATTATAATTAATTATGCGCCAATTCTGCTAATGATATGCGACGTAGTCTTAAATTTATATTTAATTCACAGGCAAAGAACATTCCAAAAAATAAATATTGTAATTAATTATGCACCAATTTTGCGAATGATATGCGACGTAGTCTTAAATTTATATTTATTTCACAAATAGAACTTTTCAAAAAATAAATATTATAATTAATTATGCACCAATTCTGCGAATGGTATGCGACGTAGTATTAAATTTATATTTAATTCACAGACAAAGAACTTTCCAAAAAATAAATAAATATTATAATTAATTATGCAACAATTCTGCGAATGATATGCGACGTAGTCTTAAATTTATATTTAATTCACAGACAAAGAACTTTCCAAAAAATAAATATTATAATTAATTATTTACCAATTCTGCGAATAATATGCGACGTATGTATGTCGCAATTTTACATCGACTCAACTACTTTACATCGAAAAAACTTTTATAATATAAATTATGCACCAATTAGGTGAATGCTATACGACGTATGCATGTCGCAATTTTACATCGACTCAACTACTTTACATCAACTCAACTATTACTTTACCCCGTGCTACGTTCAGTAACAAGTTTCAGTGACCATAACCGAGCCAGAAGTTCTGAATTGTCCGGTATGCTTTGAACCTTTAAGCCCTCCTGCATATGAGGTACTACTTAAACCCCGGTATTACGTTCATTGTTTCCTCATAAAGATATCTGACTCTCGTAAGTAGCCGGCTGAGGATGAGCGGCGGAACTGGGCTGAGGAATCTGGGGGTCTTTGCAGAGGAGGTACGAGAGCTTTTCGCCATTGTTTGTTAGAAGGGATAGGTCTGTGAGTCGAACAAAATTAATCGCCATCCCTAGTTTGACTTTGAATCTCCGTTTTCACATCTGTCTTTGCTAGTGAATTTTGTACACCAGTTGAAGAAAATGGAAAACGGGATTTATATCAATGGTCTGACTCCCGATAAAAAAAAAGTAGTATACCCCGGAAGAACAAGAACCTTTGTCTTTGAAGGCGTGCTCCCTCTCGCCGTCGTAGGCGCCTCAATCTAGTAAACCCCGGAAGACCAAGCGATTCGCCGGAGATTCCACGTCCTCCCAAACACATGGTCACCAACAGCTTTTTCAGTTTCCAATGTTTTTAGCTTTCAATGTGAGGTGACCATGTGCCTGGGAAGACGTGGGATCTCCAGGGCGAGTGCTTGGACTTCCGAGATATACTAGATTGAGGAGGCTACGACGGTGAAAGAGAGCACGCCCTCAAAGACAACAAGAGGATCAGGACCCACCTCTCAATTCTTCAACCTTCGATTTGCCTCAATATGCCGTCAATAAAGACTACATTGACTGGCATGTTGAGGAATATCGAGAGTTATAGAAATGGGAGATGGGTCCTGATCCTAATTCAATTGTCTTATCTCAGCTGCCTTTTATAGAGGACTGAAGAAGATATCTATCCTCTTTGATAGCGCGCCGTTATTAATTTGCCTAAGACTGAGGGGACGTTTCGGAGAAGAGGCGACTCGTCAAATTCGCAGAACTGCGAACAAAATGCGATGAATCGCAATTCATTCGCATAACTATATG
The DNA here is from genome assembly GCA_902706635.1 of Striga hermonthica. Taxonomy (NCBI): domain Eukaryota; kingdom Viridiplantae; phylum Streptophyta; class Magnoliopsida; order Lamiales; family Orobanchaceae; genus Striga; species Striga hermonthica. Next base: position 28,411,577 of record CACSLK010034598.1, read on the forward strand.
ACAATAAATGATTTCGCATATCTGGTTAAAGAAGATAACTATCCTCCTTGATAAGCGCGCCATTATTAGTTTGCCAAAGACATGAGGGGATGTTTCGGAGCGACTCTTCAAATTCGCAGCACTACGAACAAAATGCGATGAATCGCACTTCATTCGCATAACTTTATGACAACAAATGATGACGCATATCTGTTTAATCAAGAAGATATCTATCCTCCTTGATACGCGCGCCGTTATTAATTTGCCAAAGACTTGAGGGGACGTTTCGGAGCGACTCTTCAAATTCGCAGCACTGCGAACAAAATGCGATGAATCACACTTCATTCGCATAATGTATTTATAAATGATTTGGCATATCTGGTTAAAGAAGATATCTATCCTCCTTGATACGCGCGCTGTTTTTAATTTGCCAAAGACTGAGGGGACGTTTCAGAGCGACTCTTCAAAATCGCATTTCAGTCGCATAACGTTTTGACAGTAAATTGCATTCTATTTCGTATATCTGTTTAAAAACATATACTACGTAAAATATTTTTTTTTTTAATGCGCCGAAGACTGTCATTTAATTGAGAGTGTAAAAGACGCAACCTGCCAACCTTTATTCGCAGCACGTCGAACAATGTGCGATATATCGCATATCATTCGCATACTTGAAATTATGGAGGGAAAAAATCCCACCCAATGAATTACTAATAGAAGATAAATATGGTTTATTGTGAAATTGATTGACAATAGAAGAAAGCCACTTATTATAAAAAAAATATAATAATGTTCAAGCTCAATCTTAGATAAAATGTTTGAAAGTGAGTTAAGTTAAGGTATATAGATAAATATGGTTTATTGTGAAATTGATTGACAATAGAAGAAAGCCACTTATTAAAAAAAATATAACAATGTTCAAGCTCAATCTTAGATAAAATGTTTGAAAGTGAGTTAAGTTAAGTTATATAGATATATATGGTTTATTGTGAAATTGATTGACAATAGAAGAAAGCCACTAATTAAAAAAATATAATAATGTTCAAGCTCAATCTTAGATAAAATGTTTGAAAGTGAGTTAAGTTAAGTTAGACAGATATATATGGTTTATTGTGAAATTGATTGACAATAGAAGAAAGACACTTATTAAAAAAAATATAATAATGTTCAAGCTCAATTTTAGATAAAATGTTTGAAAGTCAGTTAAGTTAAGTTATATAGATATATATGGTTTATTGTGAAATTGATTGACAATAGAAGAAAGCTACTTATTAAAAAAATATAATAATGTTCAAGCCCAATCTTAGATAAAATGTTTGAAAGTGAGTTAAGTTAAGGTATATAGATAAATATGGTTTATTGTGAAATTGATTGACAATAGAAGAAAGCCACTTATTAAAAAAAATATAATAATGTTCAAGCTCAATCTTAGATAAAACGTTTGAAAGTAAGTTAAGTTAAGTTATATAGATATATATGGTTTATTGTGAAATTGATTGACAATAGAAGAAAGCCACTTATTAAAAAAAATATATAATAATGTTCAAGCTCAATCTTAGATAAAATGTCTGAAAGTAAGTTAAGTTATATAGATATATATGGTTTATTGTGAAATTGATTGACAATAGAAGAAAGCCACTTACTAAAGAAAATATAATAATGTTCAAGATCAATCTTAGATAAAATGTTTGAAAGTGAGTTAAGTTAAGGTATATAGATAAATATGGTTTATTGTGAAATTGATAGACATAGAAGAAAGCCACTTATTAAATAATAATAATGTTCAAGCTCAATCTTAGATAAAATGTTTGAAAGTGAGTTAAGTTAAGGTATATAGATAAATATGGTTTATTGTCAAATTGATTGACAATAGAAGAAAGCCACTTATTAAAAAAATATAATAATGTTCAAGCTCAATCTTAGATAAATGTTTGAAAGTGAGTTAAGTTAAGGTATATAGATAAATATGGTTTATTGTGAAATTGATTGACAATAGAAGAAAGCCACTTATTAAAAAAAATATAATAATGTTCAAACTCAATCTTAGATAAAATGTTTGAAAGTGAGTTAAGTTAAGTTATATAGATATATATGGTTTGTTGTGAAATTGATTGACAATAGAAGAAAGCCACTTATTAAAAAAAATATAATAATGTTCAAGCTCAATCTTAGATAAAATGTTTGAAAGTGAGTTAAGTTAAGTTATATAGATATATATGGTTTATTGTGGAATTGATTGACAATAGAATAAAGCCACTTATTAAAAAATTATAATAATGTTCAAGCACAATCTTAGATAAAATGTTTGAAAGTGAGTTAAGTTAAGGTATATAGATAAATATGGTTTATTGTGAAATTGATTGACAATAGAAGAAAGCCACTTATTAAAAATTATAACAATGTTCATTTATATATTTTGAACGGTGATTTAAAGAATAAATTACATTATATCATAAGATATAATATTGGTTTAGGGTTTAGGGTTTAGGTTTTAGGGTATGTGAAGGGGGTATGCAAAATCGCATACCCCCTTCGCACTTCTGTTTTAAAGTTATTTTATATTTCTTTCATCTTTCAGTTATGCGAAGGGGGTATGCGAATTGCCGCATATTGCTCGCATACTACCCCCTTTCGCACTTCTACTCGAAAGTTTATTTTTTATTTCTTTCATCTTTCAGTTATGCGAGGGGGTATGCGAATTGCCGCATATTGCTCGCATACTACCCCCTTTCGCACTTCTACTCGAAAGTTTATTTTTTATTTCTTTCACCTTTCAGTTATGCGATGAATTATGCGAATCGCCGCATATTGCTCACATACATACTACCTCTTTCACACTTCTACTCGAAAGTTGATTCTTTTTTATTTATATCATCTTTCATTTATGCGATAGGGTATGCGAATTACCGTATATTGCTCACATACCCCCTTCGCACTTCTACTCGAAAGTTTATTTTTTGTTTCTTTCATCTTTCATTGTTTAATTTAGTTTAATTTTTTTCTTTCAGGTATGAGAATATATTCTCATACATACATACAACAAACCACAAAATGCAACAAACATCAAACATATAATAAAATCCAAAAAAATAAAAAATAAAAAATATATATTACATGGTAATTGTGTTTCCATATGTACTAAACTCAAAAATTTCCATAGCCATTTTGCGCCTCACTTCCTCTGCCCACTTCTTGGTAGACTATGCTCTGGTAACCTTCCCTGTTGTTAGCAGTGCTCGCACCATCTCCACAACGAATACACCATAAGAAATTCTGTCATGTTGCAACGTAGTATTTTTGGGCTCCATGAATGTCAATTCGAACTTTTCTCTCACTCCCTCTACTCCCACCGCATACGTGGCAATCAGTGGAATTCCTTTTTGGATCTTTTGGAGTCCTTTGACGCATGATTCGCGAATGCGCTCGTTCTTTTTTTGATACGTATGCCGTAGGGGGTCAAACACACGTATCGTCCTCTTGCGTAAAAAGATCTGGACAGCCACATAGTGGCTGGACAAATTCACTACTCCAATAATCTATTGCACTGAGTTGTGAGAAATTCACTATTTTTTTTAGGAAAGGTTGCAATATTAATTGATTCAGAATCATTGAAAATTTACAAATTGAATGTCCCTCCAAGAACAAGGATTCCCCCATCCGCTGACCCCCTCTTCTGCAATGCGAATCAAAGATTGGAGGGTCTCCGAGGCCAGGTCCACTCCCCCCTTATCGATCTCCTTCTCCAAGTCCTCCAACATCATCTATATAAAAAACAACATAATAGTAATAAATAATAATGTTATTAATATAATTATTAATAAAAAAATAGAATGACAAGGAAAAGAGAAAGGATTAAAATAATCTCACATAAAATGTAGTCGGCACGATGGTATAAGTGCCCAACATCTTCACCGGTTGCTGCAACTTCAAAAATTGTGGATTGCTTTGCATAATCCCCAAGTATGCATTCACGTGTTGTTTTATAAAATCAAACCAAATATCATCTATCAATTCATTTTTATACGTTAAGATATTACAAGACAAACATATGCATACCTCGTCCTCCACCATATTATCCGGATTAAGCAACTCCTGAAACCACTCCCGGCCCACCTCATATAAAACGCAGACATTCCTCCTATTAAATAATATAATAAAAAGTTATTTTTTTATATAAACAATAAAAGATCTTTTGGATGTACTTACATTTCTTTGTCTTCGGATGCCATGAACCGATCAAACGCGCGCTCCTTTCTGGCATACCGTCTGTAGTCCTCGGGTAGATATGGACTTACAATAGCACGTCCTGGTCGTCTTTGTCAATCAACTTCAATCTCAAAAGACGAGGACTGCGGAGAAGGAGCGGTGGGATCGACGGCTGTCTTGGGAAAGGGATTGGGGACTAGGGGTGTCTCAGAGGTGGAGGTGGGATCGACGGCTGCCTTGGGGAGGGGATTGGGGACGAGGGGTGTCTCGGAGGGGGTGTGGGAATGCTGCCTCTCATGGGAGGGGGAGAACGTTGTGTCACTGGGGGCAGAACGCTGTGTCACATGGGAGAGGGAGGTGGAACGCT
>CACSLK010034598.1:28417500-28430440 GCA_902706635.1 Striga hermonthica
TAAGTGAATTTCCTATGTGTTTCATAGTTAGTAATTCAAAGTCCTTGGCCAAGGCGGAATGAATAGAGATTCATAAACGAATTACTAAACTTGAAATGGAATCATAGTTAGTAAATCAATTCGGGTTTCGACAAAATCATACCCAAAGATTTAATCGGGAAATTGGATGTCGAAAGGATTTTACATGTATGAACTTGTAATCGAAATAGGTTTACTCGCTATTCACTTAATACTAGATTCATGCTACTTGCGAGATGTTCCCATGATATGTAGGTTCTTGAATTAAAGAGTTAATTCAAGAATAAGAGTTAATATGAATAACTCAAATTACAAAGAGTTGCAAACCCACTACTAGTATTAATTGTGAACCTAAAAGGTCACACTAGTTTTTGAATGAAGGTAAAATTCAAATAGTATTTCTAAAGAGTTAGAATTAATTGACAAATCTAATTTGATTAGATATCAATTAAAGGAATATATTAAATTAATCAATTAGATTGATTAATTGAATTTTGGATATTAATTTAGTAATTAATAGAATTACTAATTAATAGTTGGAATTTAAAATTGGATTTTAAATTTCAAATCCAAATAATAATAAGATTATTAAATAAGGAAATGGAAGAATAGATTTAAATAATAAAGTCTTGAAAAATGTTTTCAAGAATTATTATTTTATTATTTATCTTTAATATGATTGAAGATTAAATATTAATAAAAATAAATTAATTATGGTGGTTTGGAGTTGTTAAACAATCCACATAATTAATTTTATTTTATTAATACAATAATGATGATTGATGGTGGTTATAAACCAATCACATTATTAATTAAAAGTCAATATTTGATATGATTATTTAAATAAAATATATCAAATATTGAATATTTGATGCTAAAATATTTAGTATAAATAGGTGCAAAATATTTGCACATTAATTGCTAAGTTTTTGAGCTAAATTCTTCCAAGAGAAAAATTCATTCAAAGAGTTGAGTGATAATACAAGAAAGTGTTCTTGAAAAATTTCCTTATAAATATATATTCCATACTTATTGAATAAAACCGAGTAGTTTCTACTAGCGAAGGAGCGGAACCGGACTTCAAAAGGTGGATACGATTAGAGGGAAGACATTTGGATTCCTAAAGTGAGTAACCACAAGAAGTGATCGTTACCAAACCAGGAATTGATTTTCTCATACATCGTCGGTTTTGAAGGAGTTCAAAAGTTCAAGAATAAAGGTAATTTTTATAAATTACATATCAAATCAAAATTAGTAAAAGTTACTAGATTTTAAATGATGCTTATTCGTTATATCGTTATACTTATGTACGGAATAAGTATTTATAAGATAAATACTTATAAAATTTTAAATTCCGCTATAAACTCTGTTTCGTAAGGTATATCGAACCCAACAGTGGTATTAGAGCCACGTTACGATTAGCATCTTTAAAATCAGATTTTGATTTGAAAAATTGTTAAAAACACGAACTGGAATAAAAATCGAATAGAGTATTCGAAAACACGAGTCGTGAAGGATGAAACGACTCGTGTAACAAGTGGTGTGTGGTCACACGACCCGTGTGAGAAAGTCACACGAGTCGTGTGACTGGTCGTGTCACCTCACACGAGTCGTGTGCCTTGTAACACGAGTCGTGTGACTGATCAGTGATCAGAAAAGAGCTGTTTTGACTTAATATAAGTCATTACTATATCAACATATTAAATTGGTGAATTTATATGTTGAATTCATGTGATGAATGGTTAATTTAGGGATGATCATGAGCCTTTTATGAATGAATGATTGCATGTTTTATTCAATATGATTGAATGTTGCATTTTATCCAATGAGATTGAAGGAATGTAATTTATCGAGACCTGCGAGTCTCTTCAATTATGATTTGTAAAATTTTAAATTTTTGTATCGTTATAAGATTAGATCAAGGTGGAGACCGTTCGATGCGAAAGGCCCACGCATGTGTGGGCAATTTTACAAGTTGTAAATCTCGAAGGCCTGTGCTTGTACGGGTAGATAAAATAAATTGTAATAGAAGTAGTTCTATTTATTTATTTTATCACGTACATAGGCATAGACCCATTTTGGCTCGTATGGGTCGTATAGGAAAGGACATGATCATCCCACCGTATGCATGCATTAGATGTATGTTAGGTTTATTTATGCATGTGATTCATGCGATGAATAATGCGGTAAATAAACACACGTAAAGATGGTAATTGATGAGATCTAAGGAACCCTAAAGAATTAATTTGATTAATTCTATATCAAATTAATAATGAATAAAAATAAGTTGGAACTTATTAATCCAGACCTTCCATCAAAAGTAGACGACATGAGATGCTACAATGCTTTATGACTGACCATGAGTCGTGGGGTGGTTTAGTGTCGAAAGTTGTGATCCCTACTAAGTATAGTGATACTCCTGAGGTGGATTCCTCTTTATGTTGACCATGAGTCGTGGGACATTCTGGTGGGCCACTATCATGAATGTTTGATGGGTTTGATTTGACACTTAGTAATATATACGGTCATAAAATTGAGGTATATAAGGAAAAGTGAGGCAAAACAACTTGAAGGTTGTATAATGATACAATTGTCAAAAGTTGACTACCGATATAAATGTTTCATGCGTACTCATAAAATTGGGATATGGAATATTTTTATTGGACTTCAAGCCCACTATGAAAATTAGATTTTCATAATTAAAATAGGGTTTTTAATTAAAATAGTGGGAGACATTTAATGTTAAAGACCTAATATTAAATGTATATAAATTTCATTGTCTGATTATTTTCTGCTTCGTTTGTTTTTGTAGATCACTCTACTAAAATGGCTAAGAATCCAATTGCAAGTATCCTTGAACAAAACAAATTAACTGGACCCAATTTTAATGATTGGTTGAGGAACCTGAAAATTGTTCTACAGTCTGAAAAAAAGGGACTATGTATTGGACAAAGCCCCTCCTCCTCCACCCGAGGATCAGACATCTGATGAGTATGGAGAATACTTACGTCATACTGATGACAATCTCCAAGCTTGGTTCTACATGTTGGCATCAATGTCAAATGAGTTACAGAGACAGAACGAATTGTTGAATAATGCTTCTGAAATCCTCCTTCATCTACAAGAGTTGTATGGTGATAGGACGCGGCAAATTAGATATCAGATATCTAAAGAGCTTTTCAGGTGTCGTATGACTGAGAGCTCTTCAGTTCATGATCATGGGCTGAAGATGATAGCTCTTGTTGAAAGGCTTTCGTCCCTTGGAGTCATTATGGATAATGAACTCTATGTGGATCTCATGCTGCAATCTCTGCCTTCGTCATTTGATAGCTTTGTTGTTAACTTTAGCATGCATAATATGGAGACTTCTCTGCCAGAATTAGTGAACATGTTAAAGACGGCTGAATCCACAATCAAAAAGGATAAGCCGGTGCTTCTTGTTGGATCCACTTCTGGATCAAAGGCTTTAAAGTCTAAGAAAAAGGAAGGGGAAGGGAAAGGTTCCCAATAAACCCAACAAGAAGGCAAATAACAACAAAGGAAAGAACAAAGAGAAGGTTAATTCTTAGTCTAATCATGAATGTTACCATTGTGGTAAAACTGGGCATTGGAAGAGGAACTGCAAGGAGTATCTTGCTAGTCTGAAAAGTTCAGGTATTTATTTTGTTGAAGTTAACTTATCAGTTAATGATTCTTCTTGGGTATTGGATACCGGCTGTGGCTCACATATTTGCAATGATTTGCAGATGATGGCAAGAAGTAACAAGCTAGAAGATGATGAAACAATCCTAAGGATGGGCAATGGAGCAAGAGTTGCTGCCAAAGCAATTGAGACTGTTTGTCTAGCTTTAAATAATGATGTAAAAATTTGTCTTACAAATTGTTTGTATGCTCCGGATGTTATAAGAAACATTATTTCTATTCCAGTAATGGATAGAGAAGGTTTTAAGTTTGCTATTGAGAATGGAAGATGTTCCATTTTCAAAGATACAACTTTTATATATTCCGGAAATTTGACAAATGGGTTATATACCATTACACCACAAAGTCCCATCCTAACTATTCAACAAAATAAAAGAAAATTAGATAATCATAGTTCATTCACACTTTGGCATGCTCGATTAGGTCATATATCTGAAAAGAGGATTAACAAATTGGGACCAAAACTCGACCTTAGGGGAGAGAAAAGGTTGCCTACTTGTGAGTCATGTCTTAAAGGTAAAATGACAAAATCACCATTTGTTGGACAAGGGAGTGAGCTAAAGGTCTGTTGGATTTGATCCATACAGATGTTTGTGGACCACTAAATGTTAGTGCCAAGGGGAACTACTACTATTTCATAAGTTTTACTGATGATTATTCACGGTATGGTTATGTATACCTGTTAAGGTACAAATATGAAGTATTTGAAAAGTTCAAAGAATTCAGAAATAAAGTAGAGAAACAAATTGGTCGTAGTATAAAAGTTCTTCGATCAGATCGAGGAGGTGAATATTTGACCAATGAGTTTCTTGATTATTTAAGAGATAATGGGATTATTTCACAGTGGACACCTCCTGGAACTCCACAACTAAATGGGGTTTCAGAAAGAAGGAATTGAACATTGTTGGACATGGTTCGATCAATGATGAGTTCCACTAGTTTACCTCATTCATTCTGGGGCTATGCCTTAAAAACAACAACACATATTTTGAATAGAGTGCCAAGTAAAGCTGTACCCAGCATACTTTATGAGATATGGTGTGGCAAAACACCCTCGTACAAGTATTTAAAAGTATGGGGTTGTACTGCTTATGTGAAGCAGTTAGTGGGAGGTAAGTTAGATATGAGATCCATCTTATGTAAATTTGTGGGGTATCCAAAAGAGTCTATTGGATACTATTTCTATGACCCCTCTGAACAAAAGGTGTTTGTTTCGAGGAATGCTGTTTTCTTAGAAGAAGAGTTTCTCTCAAAGAATAGTGGAGTCATAGAACTTAATGAAGAACCACAAGAAATTCCACAAAATACCACAAATAATATACCAGTAGAGACTGGACCATCTGTAACACAACCTCATCGGAGATCTGAAAGGATTTCTAGGGCGCCTGAGAGGCTATACCTATTGTTAGAGAACAATGAAGAGGGACTCCTTTTGGATAATGATCCAATAAGCTATGATGAGGCAATGTCGGACATTGACTCAGATAAATGGCAAGAAACTATGCAATCTGAGATAGATTCCATGTATTCAAACAAAGTATGGACTTTGGTTGAACCACCACAGGGTATTGTACCTATAGGTTGTAAATGCGTTTACAAACGAAAACGTGGTGGAGATGGAGAAGTATATACTTTTAAAGCAAGACTGGTTGCTAAAGGTTATACTCAAAAACAAAAAATTGATTATGAGGAAACTTTTTCACCAGTAGCAATGCTTAAATCTATTCGGATATTACTAGCCATAGCTGCGTATTATGACTACGAGATATGGCAAATGGATGTGAAAACTGCTTTTCTTAATGGAAACATTAAGGAAGACATTTATATGAAACAACCGCAGGGTTTCATATCCAGTGGGAGCGAACAAATGGTTTGTAAGCTTCAAAGGTCCATTTATGGACAAGCTTCAAGGAGTTGGAACATTTGGTTTGATGAAACGATCAAAACGTTTGATTTTCATCAGAATCCGGATGAACCATGTGTTTATAAGAAGGTTAGTGGGAATGCAGTTGCATTTGCTGTTCTATATGTTGATGATATCCTACTCATTGGGAATGATATAGGAATGTTACAATCAACACGGACATGGTTGTCTAAACAGTTCTCCATGAAAGATTTGGGAGAAGCATCTTTTATCCTAGGGATAAAAATCTATAGAGATAGATTTAAAAGGATGATCGGACTATCCCAGTCTATGTACATAAATAAGTTACTAAAAAGGTTTAGTATGGAAGAATCCAAACGTGGATATATTCCAGTAAGTCATGGGGTTTCACTTTCTAAAACGATGTCTCCAAAGACACCTGAAGAAAGAGAACGGATGAGTCATATACCTTATGCATCAGCTATTGGTAGCATTATGTATGCAATGTTATGTACAAGACCTGATGTTGCTCATGCACTTAGTGTAACGAGCAGATATCAGTCTAATCCAAGTGAAGAACACTGGAAAGCCGTTAAGATGATTCTTAAGTACTTACGAAGGACTAAGGATATCTTTATGGTATATGGCAATGGAGAATTGAAACTAGAAGGCTTTACTGATTCTGGTTTTCAGTCCGATAAAGACGACTATAAATCCATGTCTGGATACTTATTCACTCTGAATGGAGCAGCAGTTAGTTGGAAAAGTTCCAAACAAGAAACGATTGCTGACTCTACAACAGAGGCTGAATATATTGCTGCATCTGATGCTGCAAAGGAAGATGTTTGGATAAGAAACTTCATCCAAGGGTTGGGTGTAGTACCATCTGTTGTTGATCCAATAACGATTTATTGTGATAAAAATGGGGCTATTGCGCAAGCAAAGGAACCAAGATCTCATCAAAGATCCAAACACATTATGAGACGATACCATTTGATTAGAGAAATCATTGGTAGAGGAGACGTCATAATGGAGCGAGTCGACTCAGCCGAAAATATAGCAGACCCCTTAACTAAGCCTTTATCACAGAAAGTGTTTGAAGGACATCTTGAGAAGATGGGTCTAAGATACATGAGTGATTGGAACTAGGGCAAGTGGGAGATTGTTAGAGTAGGATACCCGGCGTTCCAATCAAATTGGACGTATTCTACTTGTAAATACAATCTATTGGAATTATATTCAATAATAAGGCATTACTTTATTTAAAGAGTAAGCATTTATCATATATTTGCACTTAAGATAAAATCCCTAGATCACTTATAGCTATAAGATATGGTTGAGCATAGAGATGGTGATCTTGGAACATATCTTGAAAGTTGTGATCTAAAAAATACAGTTCCAAGTCGTTGGATATTTCGAGATGGGATATCTAATAAATCCGGAAAAGACTTGCACATAGTATGTATGCTTATTGGATAAGAATGTTGCATTCCATCAACATTAGTGTGGGACGCAAATACATATATGTGGGTGCTTGTTAGAGAACAAGTTCACTGAACTTGACCGTATGAAAATTCTTAATGAAAGTTTATCATGTCGAATAAGAATTTTCATGTTACAATAGTACATGATTAATCCTTAGACTTGAGGCACGATGGTAACTTTATGCATATTATATTTTACTTTGATTTATCCTTTTGATTGCTAGCACATTCGTATAAAGGGATATTTTGGGTATTATATTAATATGTATGGAAGTTTCTCAGTGGTCAACAAAGGATTCGACACTTATGAAGATAAGTGAATTTCCTATGTGTTTCATAGTTAGTAATTCAAAGTCCTTGGCCAAGGCGGAATGAATAGAGATTCATAAACGAATTACTAAACTTGAAATGGAATCATAGTTATTAAATCAATTTGGGTTTCGATAAAATCATACCCAAAGATTTAATCGGGAAATTGGATGTCGAATGAATTTTACATGTATGAACTTGTAATCGCAATAGGTTTACTCGCTATTCACTTAATACTAGATTCATGCTACTTGCTAGATGTTCCCATGATATGTGGGTTCTTGAATTAAAGTGTTAATTCAAGAATAAGAGTTAATATGAATAACTCAAATTACAAAGAGTTGTAAACCCACTACTAGTATTAATTGTGAACCTAAAAGGTCACACCAATTTTTGAATGAAGGTAAAATTCAAATAGTATTTCTAAAGAGTTAGAATTAATTGACAAATCTAATTTGATTAGATATCAATTAAAGGAATATATTAAATTAATCAATTAGATTGATTAATTGAATTTTGGATATTAATTTAGTAATTAATAGAATTACTAATTAATAGTTGGAATTTAAAATTGGATTTTAAATTTCAAATCCAAATAATAATAAGATTATTAAATAAGGAAATGGAAGAATAGATTAAAATAATAAAGTCTTGAAAAATATTTTCAAGAATTATTATTTTATTATTTATCTTTAATATGATTGAAGATTAAATATTAATAAGAATAAATTAATTATGGTGGTTTGGAGTTGTTAAACAATCCACATAATTAATCTTATTTTATTAATACAATAATGATGATTGATGGTGGTTATAAACCAATCACATTATTAATTAAAAGTCAATATTTGGTATGATTATTTAAATAAAATCTGATTTTATTTAAAATAAAATATATCAAATATTGATTATTTTATGCTAAAATGTTGAGTATAAATAGGTGCAAAATATTTGCACATTAATTGCTAAGTTTTTGAGCTAAATTCTTCCAAGAGAAAAATTCATTCAAAGAGTTGAGTGATAATACAAGAAAGTGTTCTTGAAAAATTTCCTTATAAATATATATTCCATACTTATTGAATAAAACCGAGTAGTTTCACTAGCGAAGGAACTATTGTCGTAACCGGACTTCAAAAGGTGGATACGATTAGAGGGAAGACATTTGGATTCCTAAAGTGAGTAACCACAAGAAGTGATCGTTACCAAACTGCGAATTGATTTCCTCATACATCGTCGGTTTTGAAGGAGTTCAAGAATAAAGGTAATTTTTATGAATTACATATCAAATCAAAATTAGTAAAAGTTACTAGATTTTAAATGATGCTTATTCGTTATTTCGTTATACTTATGTACGGAATAAGTATTTATAAGATAAGTACTTATAAAATTTTAAATTCCGCTATAAACTCTGTTCCGTATGGTATATCGAACCCAACAGGCCTCACCTCCTCCGGGTGCACCAACCTATCATCACCCGCAGTCCGGTCCTGCTTCTTCGGGTGCACAGTGTCGGCTGCAATTTGAAGTTGCAGAGCGACGTGGACGGCGGTGCCGACTCTTGCATACAGCGACTGGCCGGGTTAGGCCGTCGCAAAAAGAGGCCCCTGAACAACATCCAAATTCGAGAGGTCCAACACAGTACTCTCCTCCTCATACGGCTCCAGCGTCTCATGCACCTCCAACTAAATTTTAAAAAATAGAACATGAAAATAAAGAAATCATCAGAAATCGTTAAGACTTAAAAAAGAATCCAAATATCACTTGCTATAATAAAAAATGATTAGGATCAAATAATACCTGTTCGTAAAAAAACGTATTTAGAAGTGTGACCTTCTTCAGTTCCCAGTGAACCAGCCGTGGTGGACGTCTCACCGAGGTACATGCTCCACATGCACGACCTAATGCAGGGATTGCCACGTAGCACATACTAGAAACGCCCAGTGAAATTCGTAGATATGATATTTCATTTTATTGTACTGGGCCGTCTGCAAGTAGTCGAACAGGTACTGAAACGAGAAACTCCCCCATGGGAATTTCTCCCACATCTGGTCTTCCTCAAGCAAAGCCCACCAGCAGGTATCAATATACCTAGGCTTCTTGTGGTCATGAGGAATTATGAAGAACATCAGCATTAGCATCTTCGCCACTCTCACTATCACATCCCAAGAGTGACGGAACTGCCCCGCCTTAAAGTCATCACACAACTGCTGCATAGTGATCCGCTTGCCTTTATATTTCTCATAGAAAATCGACGATGGAGGAGGAGGAGGCGCTGAGTTCGGGTCAAACGCAGACGATCTAAAAGCAAGCCCGGTGACCACAGCATACTCATGGGCGGAGAATCGTGTAAAATGGTTACCAATACGGAACCACATCTCGTTCGGTTTCTGACTGACACGAGTCACCTCGCGTGAAAGTACCCCATGCATAGCCAGATACATTGGCCTTATCATCAAACTGGAGGAACGAACCAAAGACCGAGCCCTAGAAAGCAGTCAAGGCCCCTTCAACGTGGCCCAACTCGTTCTTGATATCAGAACATATAGACTACCGGCTGTAAACGTTGATTTTCAGCCCTTGATAATCACCGATCAGTTCCGGTCTCTTGTACGACCACGAATCCTAAACAAATCACATTGTTGTTGTTATTGTTACTTATTCAAATCAAATTACTTATACATTATCAAATAAAAACAACTATTTCTCAACTATTAAAGCAGATGAAATTAAATAACTTAAATTAAATAATTGCAACAAATGGAAGTTACCTCTCCAAAAGAGATGGCCGCCGGACGCGTGCCTTCAGTCGCTGAGTCGCGGCCCGCCATACCCGTTACGGCAGCCGTTGGGTAGCCGGCTACAATAGCCGCTGTAAGGGCACCCGCTTGGCTGGCCGCCTCGAGAAAAGCTTGATTCGTGAAATCTTCAGAATCACTTAAGAAGTCCATGACGTCGTTCTCGTTCATCATTTTTGGTTCTTTTTTTCTTTTAATTTCTAACAGTTCTTTTGCTTCTAACTATGCAAATTAATGTCGCAAGATGGAGAATTTCAAATTTTTCGCCCCTCTTTCTTTTTTGTTTTCTTCTCCTGAGAGGTCCAACTGTAGCGTATATGCGACGTTTTGCTTTCTTTTTTTCTTTTTGTTTTAAATAATAAACTATACGACAAAATATGCGAAATAACAGCTGTCGAGTAATGTCCGCGTAACAAGGGCCATACTTTCGCAATTCCGATGCATTTTTAATAAACAAAATAAATATAATGGTTTAGTTTCCGTATCTCTTTCGCAGTTTAATACCCTGCGGTAGACCTGCGAATTAACACATATGCGTCGTGAGACGGTCGCATAAAGAATCGCATTTATCAGACCAAAATAATTGTTTAATAATTGTTTTACACAAAAAGTGGGTATGCGAATATCCTCCGGTTGACCTGCGAATGCATTATGCGACGTTTATTTGTCGCACTTATGTGTGTCGCAAAATAGAAAATCTCCAAAAACAATTTTTTTTTTAAAAAAAACTCTTCGATTATGCTACGAATGTTGTGCGGTTTGTATGCGAATTTGTTTCGACTAATTTATTTAGGTGACGTTTGTATTTCGACTAATTGTCGCAGGTTCATTAGCCTAAACTACGTGTTATGCGTAATATTTTCGACTAATAGTCTCAGGTTCATTTCGCCTAAAAAAGAATTTTCAAAAAATTAAATTCTAAAAAAAAATTATTATGCAACAACTAGGCGAATAATACGCGACGTTTGTATTTCGCAGAATAGAAAATTTCAAAAAGAAATTAAAAAAAATAAACTTTTCTTCATTTATACTACACGAGTGTTTCGCAATGTGTGTCGCAGAAT
Source organism: Striga hermonthica (assembly GCA_902706635.1). Taxonomy (NCBI): domain Eukaryota; kingdom Viridiplantae; phylum Streptophyta; class Magnoliopsida; order Lamiales; family Orobanchaceae; genus Striga; species Striga hermonthica. The sequence goes on from CACSLK010034598.1 coordinate 28,428,737, forward strand.
AGAAAATTTCCAAAAATAGTTTCTTTTTCTTATTATGCACCAACTAGGCGAATAATATGCGAAGATTGTATTTCGCAGAATAAAAGATTGAATAGAAATCCCTACACTACTACTTTTACAGTCGCTTCAACCCCAACCGATTACAAAGTTAAAAAAAATCGAAGGACCAGCCAAGCCTAAAAAAAAGCTAGGACGAGGGAGCCGACGAGCTACCAGCCTAGCACAACACTCAGACTCCAGAAAGAGGAGCTGTAGGTGGAGTTCCATGTAGAACTCCAGCATGAGATCAGCCCCGAGCACCACGCTCTGAACTGATGGGCTCTGACGGGTTCTGGGAAGAGATCCACGTCGACCAAACACCTTCCTCTGTCAGGAAAACCTTGCCGACCACAACCTAGAGAGGTTGAGGCCAGCATTGCCTCTGACAGAGGGCCGGGCCCGTTACGTCCCGGCTGCCGACGCGCGCCGTTCCGACCTTCAACCTTCTCACAGTTGATACGACAATACCCGGGCCTGGAGGTTTGATCTTCATCGTCGCTGTCTCGGCATATATGTTTCCTGCCGGGGCCAAGTTAATAAAGTTGGATAGCGGAATTTCTGCTCGTTAAATTTTTTCCTCCGACGAATTCGAAAGGTTAGGAGTTCTCAATTCGGACACAGTAATCTTAAAGAATTGCCTCATGGGTCAAAAGAAAGAATTTTTGTAACTCTGGTTTATCTCCGGCGAACTGCTTCTCATATACAAGAAAAAGGAAAAACAGAGGGCCATTAACAAAGAGTTCTGTAGGACGGATGGGTAGTAAGAGAAGTGGCATGATATGGATCGAAGATTACACGCTTTATATAGACGGATGAAATGATTCACGTGCACGCTTTTACTGCCCAGGCGTTTTGAAAAGCGGATAAGACGCTTCGAAATCGGCCGTAACGTTCCAACTGCCAGCGGTTTCTAAACCATTCAAAAATTTAAATTTTAAAAATAAACTTTCGATCGATGAAAGATGAAAGATGAAAAAAATAAAAAATAAACTTTCGAGTAGAAGCGCGAAGGGGGTATGCGTGCAATATGCGGTAATTCGCATACCCCATCGCATAACTGAAATAACAGAAAGATGAAAGAAATAAAAAATAAACTTTTGAGTAGAAGTGCGAAGGTGGTATGCGAGTAATATGCGGCAATTCACATACCCCATCGCATAACTGAAATAACTGAAAGATGAAAGAAATATAAAAATAAATAAAACATACACTTTCGAGTAGAAGTGCGAAGGGGGTATGCGAGCAATATGCGGTAATTCGCATACCGCCTCGCATAACTGAAAGATGAAAGAAATACGAAAAAAACTTATTATGCACTAATTCCGCGAATAATATGCGACGTTGGCATGTCGCAGTTGTATCGCAGAATAATTTTTTCGACTAATAGTCGCAGTTCATTCGCCTAACAAAATTAATTATTTAATGGGCGACGGACCGCGATTGACCGAATCGTACATCGAATCTTCGAATATTCATCGTAGAACAGTCGCATACTTTAACTCATTATTTTCTCGCCCATGCTCATACCTATCGCCTATTTAGCGCATATTTCATCGCATATGTCTTCGTACTTTTTGGGGTGAAAACTTAGCTTTTTATTGGCTGGTGTGAAAAACTTAGTATGACTTTAGAACGGGGTGAAAATAGCTATTTTCACACACACAC
>CACSLK010034598.1:28435997-28459843 GCA_902706635.1 Striga hermonthica
GTTTGAAAGTGAGTTAAGTTAAGGTATATAGATAAATATGGTTTATTGTGAAATTGATTGACAATAGAAGAAAGCCACTTATTAAAAATATAACAATGTTCATTTATATATTTTGAACGGTAATTTAAAAAATAAATTACATTATATCATAAGATATAATATTAGTTTAAAGTTTAGGGTTTAGGGTTTAGGGTTTAGGGTATGTGAAGGGGGTATGCAAAATCGCATACCCCCTTCGCACTTCTGTTCCAAAGTTATTTTTTATTTCTTTCATCTTTCAGTTATGCGAAGGGGGTATGCGAATTGCCGCATATTGCTCGCATACTACCCCCTTTCGCACTTCTACTCGAAAGTTTATTTTTTATTTCTTACATCTTTCAGTTATGCGAGGGGGTATGCGAATTGTCGCATATTGCTCGCATACTACCCCCTTTCGCACTTCTACTCGAAAGTTTATTTTTTATTTCTTTCACCTTTTAGTTATGCGATAGGTTATGCGAATCGCCGCATGTTGCTCGCATACATATTACCCCTTTCGCACTTCTACTCGAAAGTTGATTCTTTTTTATTTATATCATCTTTCATTTATGCGAGGGGGTATGCAAATTACCGTATATTGCTCGCATACCCCCTTCACACTTCTACTCGAAAGTTTATTTTTTGTTTCTTTCATCTTTCATTGTTTAATTTAGTTTAACTTTTTCCTTTCAGGTATGAGAATATATTCTCATACATACATACAACAAACAACAAAATGCAACAAACATCAAACATATAATAAAATGCAAAAAAAAAAAAAAATGTATTACATGGTAATTGAGTTTCCATCTGTACTAAGGAGGGGGAACGCTGTGTCTCAGGGGAGCGGGAGGGGGAACACTTTCTCGGAGGGGAGCGGGAGGTGGAACACTGTGCCCCGCCTTGAAGTCATCACACAACTGCTGCATAGTGATCCGCTTGCCTTTATATTTCTCATAGAAAATCGACGATGGAAGAGGAGGAGGCGCTGAGTTCGGGTCAAATGCAGACGATCCAAAAGCAAGCCCGGTGACCACAACATACTCATGGGCGGAGAATCGTGGAAAATGGTTACCAATACGGAACCACATCTCGTTCGGTTTCTGACCGACACGAGTCATCTCGCGCGAAAGTACCCCATGCATAGCCTTTGCAGATACATTGGCCTTTATCATCAAACTGGAGGAACGGAAAAAAGACCGAGCCCTGGAAAGCAGTCAAGGCCCCTTCAACGTGGCCCAACTCGTTCTTGATATCAGAACATATAGACTACCGGCTGTAAACGTTGATTTTCAGCCCTTGATAATTACCGATCAGTTCCGGTCTCTTGTATGATCACGAATAATAAACAAATCGCATTGTTCTTGTTATTGTTACTTATTCAAATCAAATTACTTATACATTATCAAATAAAAACAACTATTTCTCAACTATTAAAGCAGATGAAATTAAATGACTTAAATTAAATAATTGCAACAAATGGAAGTTACCTCTCCAAAACAGATGGCCTCCGGACCCGTGCCTTCAGTCGCTGAGTCGCGGCCCGCCATACCCGTTACGACAGCCATTGGGTAGCGGCCACAGTAGCCGCTGTTAGGGAACCCGCTTGGCTGGCCGCCTCGAGAAAAGCTTGATTCGTGAAATCTTCAGAATCTCTTAAGAAGTCCATGACGTCGTTCTCGTTCATCATTTTTGGTTCTTTTTTTCTTTTAATTTCTAACAGTTCTTTTGCTTCTAACTATGCAAATTAATGTCGCAAGATGGAGAATTTCAAATTTTTCGCCCCTCTTTCTTTTTTGTTTTCTTCTCCTGAGAGGTCCAACTGTAGCGTATATGCGACGTTTTGCTTTCTTTTTTCCTTTTTGTTTTAAATAATAAACTATACGACAAAATATGCGAAATAACAGCTGTCGAGTAATGTCCGCGTAACAAGGGCCATACTTTCGAAATTTCGATGCATTTTTAATAAACAAAATAAATATAATGGTTTAGTTTCCGTATCTCTTTCGCAGCTTAATACCCTGCGGTAGACCTGCGAATTAACGCATATGCGTCGTGAGACGGTCGCATAAAGAATCGCATTTATCAGACCAAAATAATTGTTTAATAATTGTTTTACACAAAAAGTAGGTATGCGAATATCCTCCAGTTGACCTGCGAATGCATTATGCGACGTTTATTTGTTGCACTTATGTGTGTCGCAAAATAGAAAATCTCCAAAAACAATTTTTGTTTAAATAAACTCTTCGATTATACTACGAATGTTGTGCGGTTTGTATGCGAATTTGTTTCGACTAATTGTTTAGGCGACGTTTGTATTTCGACTAATTGTCGCAGGTTCATTAGCCTAAACTACGTGTTATGCGTAATATTTTCGACTAATAGTCTCAGGTTCATTTCGCCTAAAAAAGAATTTTCAAAAAATTAAATTCTAAGAAAAAATTATTATGCAACAACTATTTCGCATAATAGAAAATTTTAAAAATAAATTAAAAAAAATAAACTTTTTTTCATTTATACTACACGAGTGTTTCGCAATGTGTGTCAAAGAATAGAAAATTTCCAAAAATAGTTTCTTTTTCTTATTATGCACCAACTAGGCGAATAATATGCGAAGATTGTATTTCGCAGAATAAAAGATCGAATAGAAATCCCTACACTACTACTTTTACAGTCGCTTCAACCCCAGCCGATTACAAAGTTAAAAAAAAATCGAAGGACCAGCCAAGCCTAAAAAAAAGCTAGGACGAGGGAGCCGACGAGCTACCAGCCTACCACAGCACTCAGACTCCAGAAAGAGGAGCTGTAGGTGGAGCTTGTTTGTGGAGTTCCATGTAGAACTCCAGCATGAGATCGGCCCCGACCACCACGCTCTGAACCGATGGGCTCTGACGGGTTCCCAAAAGAGATCCCCGTCGACCAAACACCTTCCTCTGTCAGGAAAACCTGGCCGACCACGACCTAGAGAGGTTGAGGCCAGCATTGCCTGTGACAGAGGGCGGGGCCGTTACGCCCCGGCCACGGACGCGCGCTGTTCCGACCTTCAACCTTCTCACAGTTGATACGGCAATACCCGGGCCCGGAGGTTTGATCTTCATCATCGCTGTCTCGGCATATATGTTTCCTGCCGGGGCCAAGTTAATAAAGTTGCATAGCGGAATTTCCGCTCGTTGAATTTTTTCCTCCGACGAATTCGAAAGGTTAGGAGTTCTCAATTCGGACACAGTAATCTTAAAGAACTTCCTCACGAGTCGATAGAAAGAATTTTTGTAACTCTGGTTTATCTCCGGCGAACTGCTTCTCATATACAAGAAAAGGGAAAAATGAAGGGCAATTAACAAAGAGTTCTGTGGGACGGATGGGTAGTAAGAGAAGTGGCATGATATGGATCTATGATTACACACTTTATATAGACAGATGAAATGATTCGCGTGCACGCTTTTACTGCCCAGGCATTTTTAAAAGCGTATAAGACGCCTTGAAATCGGCCGTAACGTTCCAACTGCCAGCGGTTTCTAAACCATTCAAAAATTTAAATTTACAAAATAAACTTTCGATCAATGAAAGATGAAAGATGAAAGAAATAAAAAAATAAACTTTCGAGTAGAAGCGCGAAGGGGGTATGCGAGCAATATGCGGTAATTCGCATACCCCATCGCATAACTGAAATAACAGAAAGATGAAAGAAATAAAAAAATAAACTTTCGAGTAGAAGTGCGAAGGTGGTATGCGAGTAATATGCAGCAATCCGCATACCCCATCGCATAACTGAAATAACTGAAAGATGAAAGAAATAAAAAAATAAATAAATAATACACTTTCGGGTAGAAGTGCGAAGGGGGTATGCGAGCAATATGCGGTAATTCGCATACCGCCTCGCATAACTGAAAGATGAAAGAAATACAAAAAAAACTTATTATGTCGCAGAATAGTTTTTTCGACTAATAGTCGCAGTTCATTCGCCTAACAAAAATAATTATTTAATGGGCGACAGACCACGATTGACCGAATCGTACATCGAATCTCCGAATATTCATCGTAGAACAGTCGCATACTTTAACTCATAATTTTCTCGCCTATGCTCATACCTGTCGCCTATTTAGCGCATAGTTCATCGCATATGTCTTCGTACTTTTTGGGGTGAAAAACTTAGCTTTTTATTGGCTGGTGTGGAAAACATAGTGACTTCAGAACGGGTTGAAAATAACTATTTTCACTAAATATTAATAGTGGGAGAAAACCTTCGGCTCATTCTCTTTTCACGCCGCAATTGAGCACAAAACCCCATCATCCATCGCAGACAGTAAGCATCGACAATTCCCCTAGAATTCCATTGTTCTTTCATCAAATCATCTTCCGCAAATCTGATTAACGAAGGAATCAGTTTCCTTTCCCCAAATTCAATGGAACTAGCAGCCGGAGTTTTCCCGTTCACGTCTCATCCACGCGACCTCCATAGCAGCGTATCCGCCATCACTGGAGAAGCAGCTTCCATATAAAAAAAAAAATCCAACAGCGGCGGCCATTCTTGCTCACTCGCGGGTCGTCGGTGGTCCCGCCGGAGAGGGAGAATGTGGCTAGAAATTTCTCAGCCGCTGAAGATCTTCCCTGCCGCGTGACCCTTCGCAGTAGCGGTTGTCGACATCTACGAAGTCTTGGCTGATCCAAGAAGCCCACAGCGAGCAGTGGCCAACGTCAAGCGACCAAGAGAGCCGAATTTGCAGCAGCGGCCTTCGTTTAGCGGTCTGAACAACAGCAGCAACTCTTTCGGGTTGTGCGAGAGTAGTGACAGTCGTTCGAGGCTTTTATCAAGCAGCCAAATCAGCGGCAAATAAGCTTCTTTTTCAGCGAACAACCCCAGTTCGTGAGTTTTCTGCCGAGAACTTCTTTTCAATGACTCCGAGCAGCAGCTGGGAGTCTTTAGCGAGCAGCCCCAGGTTCGTGTGTGTATAGCAGCGAGACGATTGAGTAGCCGAGGCCCGTTTCATCTGATCTCCTTCATTCGTTCTCGTTTACTATTCACGAAGGAGTTAATAGGCATGAACTCTCTTTCATTTATGATTTTAGTTTAACTGAAGTTGAGTTATTATCATGGTGATGAGTCGCTTAAATGTTGAGATATTATCATGGCGATGAGATGCATTATTTTATGCTTGTGATTAGAGATGTTAAATTTTGAGTTTGAGTTGGTGTTGAATTCTCGAGTTAGGACGTGTATTAGCCTGTGGAATTTATATTTTCAAGATTATAATGGTTGGGATTTTAATTTGAAATTATTTGAGGAGTCGGGATGTATGTTGCTATGTTCGGAGCCTTGCCGGGTTCTGAAAGTATTTTATTGAGATGATGCGTTTATGAGGTTTAAACCTCTAAGTTATGTTGGATAATTGGTGTCAAAATTACATGGGAATCCTACGAACTGATATGTATTTTCAGTTCTTACAAATAATCTAAAAATAGAAAATTACAATTGAACTGAAAAATAAATTACAACCGAAAAACGGAAAGATTTAGCCGAGGCGAGTAAAACTCTTTCCACAAGAAGAATATGCCTCGTGTATCAGCTAATGGTTCAGGCATAACTTCCCCAAAGATACAACGACAAACGTCTCTAAATCTGTAGCACACCAGATTTATGAGCACCGGTGAACGGGAACAGAATCGAGAATTGAGCACTTAGAAATAAAAAAAATATTCTGAAACAAATAAAAAATATCACTTGTTTCTTCTCTTTTGATATTTTTATATCCGATATTTGGACATATATTTTTCTTTCTTTTCTTTCTCTTTCTCTTCCTCTCTCTTTCTTTCTTTTTTCTGTGTACTTACACATTGGCTGAATGCCAATTTATAGGGGAGAAATATGAATAAGGCCTGGCCATATAACACCCACATACACAATTATTACACCAAATGATGCCTGAAGTAGTGGCCACATGATGGAATAGATTTCTCCAGCAAATAGACATGCTGCCAAATTATTTAATATAATGATGATATCACATTAATTAATGAAATTTAATTATTTTAACAAGTTATGATTAAAAGTGGAGTTAAAATGCCTTAGAATATATTTGTTAAATGGGTTTTTATTTATTGTAAGGCGAGCCTTTTTGTTTCATGATTTTAAAACAGAATAGTGAACTCCTTAAAATGTTTTTTGTACTGGTCGTAAGAGGTGTCATAAAGGTCGAGGTAGTTGTTGGGATAAGCCGAAGTTCGGTGCCGGGCCACAGCGGCCGGGTGCTGCCAGGACTGCTGCCGCGAGCTCGCAGGCGCGCCCGTACACAGGTGGGCAGCGCGCGCTTGCCGTGTACATCGCGTGTCGCAAGGTCCACGTGCCAGCAACTTGTGCAACCCCGTGTTGCCAACAACCTGTTTGTGCCTAGGTGTCCTCCCACAGCCCAACACCCACTCGACATTCTCCCCGAGTACAGTACTAGTTCCAGCAGCACATCGTGGCCGTGCTCGAAGACACGTGAGCTACCAGCAGCCAAACCGAGTGCAGGGCCGAGACGAGCCACCGCACCAGGCCGCATCTGGAGCTACCCGCAGACTTGACCTTAGCCACCGGCTAGCTACCGGACTGCACCAGCTGAGCCAGAACCGAGCCCGTGTCAAGCCCAAACACATTTTTATATTGTTTTTAGTTGTTCACACTATCCCGAGCAATTTTTAGCATTTTTTACAAAATATCCCGAGTCTTAAAATGTTTTTTTCGAGTCTAGGCTAATGTTAGTTTTTTTAAAGGATAAATTTTGAGAATTTTTAAAGATTTTGAGTTGAGAGTTCCAACATCTAAGTTAGAGCAGAAGTTTATAAGTCGTGAACCTTTAGCTGGAAATTCTTCAATTAGTAATTTAATTTACCAAGATAGAGTTAGAGATTATCTGAGTATCGCTTAATTCATGTAGATTCCAAGGAGTCGAGCCCTCGAGTTTTCACATAAGCAACAACTCATCTCAGTAGCAGGTCTAGAGTATCCATGTGGGGAAGTGTATCTAGTACATCATTTTGATTAAACATTATGGTATTTTTCTTTGTCGTTATTTGCATGAATTATGTGTTTCCATATTTTCAGTTTTTATGAACAATTATTTGTAGTTGTTCCCAGAGCAGATATATGTCGTATGTTAGCTAGTACCTTGAGGGGCAGTACCCCGATGGGCTAAGTAGACAATAGTTGCGCCTGAGGAGCAATACTCCGACGGTTGTCAGAATTACAGTTGCGCCTAAGGAGCAGTACTCCGCCGGTTGTCAGAATTTCAGTTGCGCCTGAGGAGTAGTCCTCCGATGGTTGTCTGAACTTTAGATGCACCTTAGAGGAAATACTTCTTTGGTTGTCATAACTTTATTTGAAACCATTATTTGTGTATTATATCTGTTTACAAGGTATCAATTGTTTAATTCGAATATCCGTATTGTATAGACTCCAAGTGAGCCCATTAATTATTATTATGCTCACATCCCACACCAATCTTTCAGGTTAAGCAGCTGGGTAGGCGGCACTGGAGGCAGGGCGGCGTGGTTTTCAATCATATGTTCCAGTCATTTATGTTTTAGACATTGCCAGTTTCAGTTTCAGTATTATTTTTCAGTCATTTAGCAGTCATTGCGAGATTCAGTTTCAGTATTTTTTTTTTATGTTGAGACAATGCATGTTTGAGTTTGATTATGACATTAAGCAGTTTGAGACATTTTGCATATTTGCATGAGTTTATTTTTCGTCAAGAGTTAAAATTTTCAGAAAGAAATAGTTATTATGTGTAACGACCTAGCAAACGAATTTCCATGTTTTAGAACATGTAAATATTACCAAATTGTTTGAACTGTGAAGAGGGCGTTACAGTGTAGTATCAGAGCAGGTCTATGGTTCTGCAGACTTGCAAAGCTTTCAAAGTTAGAAAAAGTTTTTATAATCCTCCAGTTTGAGTATGTTTATGACCACCCGCCTCTGTTGTGCTGCTCCAGCTTCGAGGAAAGTTGAGCAGTTAAGTATTCGAGATGTTCAAGTTTTATGCATATCTGTGATTTTCATGATTATCAGTTATATATGAGGCCTAGGAATTTCTACCCTCGAGTTTAGCAAGACTAAGACTCTAGCTAAGTTTCGAGTTATGAACTCTAGTTTAGTAAATAGTTCTTGATCTTGAGTAGAAAGTTTTAGTTTCGAACTTAAGTTCAGTTGAGTTAAGTTTTGACTATAGAGGTTATTTCAATATAGTTCGGCAGAGTGCCTTCAAGCAAGAGTAAGCAGTAGCTGGTTCTAGTGTATAAAAGCCACAGATCCATGTGAATCATGGAGGTTTGAAGCTAGACCGTAACCAGTATATTTGAGGTGAATTCTACTAGTCAGAAGAAGAAGAGCCAAGTAGATAGCATAGTATGGATTTAGAGCAGTGTCATCTGCTAGATACTTCGACAAAAAAAGAAAAGCTTAAGGAAGAGAAATCGCCAAGTTTATTGGCGAACGTTGTCTGGAGCTCCACGGAGCAACAGTAGCAGAATACCTAAGCCGCTGAATCAATTAGCAGAAGGTTCAGCAGAAACGTGGTTGAATTCAAATTCTACTCAGTACGAGAAGCAGAAGCATGTTCTTTGAGCACTTTTGTTCAGAAGCCAAAAGAGTGGCTAGAATCAAGAGCCATGGTATTGTCTACCCCTCGAGGATAACTTAGCCTTAAGGGAACAATAGTTACCGACTCTCTTGTGAATGAAGCATGGTACGTTAACTTCAGAGGGAAAGATTTGAGCATCCGATGTCGTGGTCAAAAGGTGACACTTCATACATTAAGAGACGAGAAGATCACTTTAGATCAAGATCGTGCCAGAAGCATTTTCCCATTGGAGCTAAGAAGAGTCCTCTTGAGGGGGGTAACCAAGAGATTTTAGTGGATATCATCGGGAGCATAGTGGATAAACCATCGTCAACTGAGAAACCGATTGTTTGAGAGTTCGTAGTCCTTTTATTCTTAAACGTTTGTTCATCGCAGTCTATGGAAACTCTCATTCTTTTAGTTCGTTGAAATCGGGAGTAGTCTTTTGTTCCTCGAGTTTTTGTTATTTACAAACTTTTGTTATTCTTTGAAAACTCTTATTCTTGTTTTTGTTTGTTAGGAATTTCGAGTTCAAGTTTTACGACCAAGTATTTTAATTAAGACAACTATTTTCATATTTCTGCTTGTCTTATATTATTTTTCAGTTTGAACTTTTAGTATGCGTTCCTTTTCTATGTACCTACGCTGAGAATTTGGGAACTTAGTCTATCAGCTGAGATAAGCCAGCAGGTTTTCCAAATGTCTCTTTGAGATATGTATATTTCAGAAGATCCAGAAGTCCGATATTTTCTAGATTTCTTTCTGATCCTGGTACGGCCATCTGAGTTTGTTGTTATACCGTTCGGACAGGGTAATACCCCGCTGTCTTCATGAACCTCATAAGTTGAGTATTACATTTCTACCCGGACCAGCTCGTCGTTGTCTTCATCGATGACATCCTAGTCTATCCTCAAGACGCGCGACATCGTGAGTAGTATCTGCATATAGCCTTAGAGACATTTCAAAGAGATCGGCTATATGCCAAATTCTCGAAGTGTAAGTTCTTGTTGGACCGTGTTATGTCAAGGCGGTGAGTGGCTGGGAGATTCCGATGAATGTGAGTGAGTTGCAATTTCTTGGGGCTAGCTGGCTATTATCGTCGCTTTATAGAGAACTTCTAGAAGATAGCCCAACCATTAAACAAACCAACATAGAAGTCGGCTAGTTTGTATGGAGTCCTCAGTGCGGAGCGAGCTTTCAGGAGTTGAGTACGAGATAAAGAAGATGGCTAGAAATTGTCAAGTATTAAGTCTACACAATTAGCTACCATCCAGGGAAGCTAACGGAATAGCCGACACTTTTAGTCGGAAGGGTCATGGCGGGTTGGCCTATGAGTTTACTAGACAGGAAGAGCATGTTAAGAAGGTTGCTCGGCTAGAGATAGAGATAGTGGAGCCGTCTTCTGGATCGTCTCTGTGAGAGAAGATAGTAGCCGAGTAGCCTAAGGACCGTTTTGTCGGATGCGAGAGTTGTCTCGAGCCGACAAGAATGACGTATTCGTAAAAATATCTTATGGGCCCTTTGTCTCTGATGAGGGGCTATGAGTCCCGAAGGTGTTGGAAATGGGAAAGAAGATTATGTAGGAGACACACAACACGTTGTACGCAGCCTGTTCTGGTAGTGCATTGATGTTAAGAACTTAAGGGGTCTTGCTGATAGAGAAGATGAAAGAAGGATGTGGCGATGTACGTTGACCATTGTGTGGAGTGTCAAAAGGTGAAGTCCGAGCATTAAAAGTGTCAGGCTTAAGTTAGCCATTAGAGATCCTCGAGTGGAAGTAAGAGTGCATCACAATAGTTTTTGTGGTGGGCTTGCCAAAGTCGAGGTTCGATAACAATACCATCTGGCTAGTGGTGGATCGCTTAGCCGAGTGTGCACACTTTCAGCCTGTCCATACGATAGTATAGATGAAGAGGTATGCTTGACTGTACACATCAAGGAGTTTGTACGATTCCATGGGGTGGTCGTATTGGTCAATTTTGACCGAGACACACGGTTCACTTCACTGTTTTGGAGTAGCTCGTATCGAGATATGGGAGTGAAATTGAGTTTTAGTACAATATTTTTCTCCAAACGGATGAACACTTGGAGTGTACGATCAAGCCACTAGAGGACATGTAGAGGTTTTGTGTTCTTGATCGAGGTATGATGTGGGTAGAATCCCTGTCAGTGGTAGGGTTGGCCCACAATGATAGTTTTCAGGTGTCGTTTAGCATGGCTCCATACGAAGTTTTGTATGGAAGGAGGTGTTAAACACTTCTTAGAGATGAGATCGGCAAGAGGAGAGAACTTGGGCCAGAGATTAGTAAGAAGTTCACAGAGCAGGTCAATGAGATCTGAGCGAGGATCGAAGCAGCCCAAGTCAATTAGTATTCCTCTGCCAAAAGGGAAGTAGAGATCTTCAGTTCGAGGTTGACGACATGGACTTCATGAAGGTCTCACCGATTAGAGGTAAAGTTCCCTTCAAAAAAGAGAGGTAGTACAGCCTCATTTTGTCAGTCTCTACGAGATACTCGACCGAGTTGACGACCTAGCCATCGGTTGGCTTAACCACTTTAGTTCTAGGGAGGTGCATGACGTGTTCCACGTCTCTATGAGATACTTACACGACCCCGAACACATGGTAGACTTTGACGAGTTTTGGGTTGGATAGAGCCTGACTTACGAGTATTTACAGAGCTGTTTTGGATCCAAGAGTCCACCAGTTGAGGAGCCGTGTAGAGTAGTTCGTCAAAGTTCAGCGGAGACGCCATGGCGAGACCGAGGTGACTTGGAATAGCGAGTACGAGATTTGGACATAGTATTAAACTTTTTCAGTTTTGAGTTGTCCACTGTAGCTGGTACTTTTGTACTTTGCTTAAGATTTTGAGTTAGTAATTTCTGAGGACATAAATCTTTTAAGGAGGGTAGAATGTAGCGCCCCAGTCGAATATTAGTAGACATCTCGATTATTTATATTTATTATGCATTTATTTGCGTTTTACTATATGAGCTTGACAAGTTTCAGATTAATAAGACGTGAGTGTCTAATTTAATCATTTGCGATAATTAATTTATTTAGACATTTTTGTCTATTTAAACTAAATTGAGATAAGCCTAGATTATAAGTAATTCCAGTTTAGCGCGAGTCGCTTATTCTAGTCATTTCTAGTGTCGTTGAAATTATTTTCTCGACTTCGTAGAATTATCCAAGACCAATTATTAGCCTTATTTTTCAGCCTTTTACGCTTTCAGCCTCAATCATTTTGAGTTATAAAAGCCGCTATATATATATATATATATATATATATATATATATGTGTGTGTGTGTGTGTGTGTGTATAATTAGGGTTCCCATTTATTTGACTAAAAATCAAATAAAAGCCTAGCATATATATATATATATAGGGGGAGGATCCAATGAGTACACTCCTTAAAATGAGTACACTCCTTAAATGAGTACATTCCTTAAAATATATATTAATTAAATAATAAAATAATTATTAGTTGACTCCGACGTTGACCGTTGACTTCCGACGTTGACCGTTGACTTCCGGCGAAAAATCGTTGACTTTCGACGTTGACCGTTGACTTCCGGCGTTGACTCTGGCGTTGACCGTTGACTTCCGGCGTTGACTCGTTGACCCCTAACATGCATCATATGTATGAAGTAAATATGCATCCAGTACCATGAATTCAATATGAACTAAATATGCATGGGATATGAATTGAACATGCAGTCCTTATGAACTAAATATGCACCAGTAATATCAACTAAGTATGCACCTGTTATGAACTAAATATGCATCTGTTATGAACTAAATATGCATCATGAATGAACTAAATATGCAGCGAAAAATATGCAATAAAAATGTACATTTTTATATAGGTAATTTATGATGCATATTTAGTTAATTTATTATGAATATTTAGGTAATTTATGATCTATATTTAGTTAATACGAAATGCATACTTGTTATATTTCATTTAAATATTTAATAATATTTATATAAATAATTTATTATGCATATTTACGTAATTCATGATACATATTTAGTTCTTACGAAATGCATATTTAGTTCATGAACAGTGCATACTTATTTTATTTGAGATCCAATCATAACAATTTATTTATGTTATTAATCAATTTAAAATTAAAATTAATTATATAATAAAAATCATTAATTATTATATTTAATTTAATTGTATAAAATGTATATTTTATTGCATATTTTCGTTGCATATTTAGTTCATTCCTGATGCATATTTAGTTAGTAAAATGTGCATATTTAGTACATAAACAGTGCATATTACTGGTGCATATTTAGTTCATAAGAATAACATATATAATTCAATTATGATGCATATTTAGTTCATACTAAATGTATACCTATTTTATTTGAGATCCAATCATAACAATTTATTTGTGTTATTAATCAATTTAAAATTAAAATTAATTATATAATAAAAATAATTAGTTATTATATTTAATTTAATTGTATAAAATGTATATTTTCGTTGCATATTTAGTTCATTCCTGATGCATATTTAGTTAGTAAAATGTGCATATTTAGTACATAAACAGTGCATACATAGTTGATATTACTGGTGCATATTTAGTTCATAAGGATAACATATATAATTCATTTATTATGCATATTTAGTTCATACTAAGTGCATAGTACTGATGCATATTTACTTCATACACAATGCATGTTAAGGGTCAACTGTCAATGTTGAAAGTCAACGCCGGAAGTCAACGGTCAACGTCGGAAGTCAACGGTCAACGCCGGAAGTCAATGATTTTCGTCGGAAGTCAATGCCGGAAGTCAACGGTCAACGCCAGAGTCAACGGTCAACACCGAAGTCAATGGTCAATTGTCAAAATAATATTTAAATAATTAAAATAATAAAATAAAGAAATAAGTAATAAAAATAAAGAATTATTATTTAATTGAAGAGTTAATCTTAGCCACACATAATGTACCAATCTAATGGCTAGGAATGAGTCTCACATTCACACTTTAAATATGTGTACTCATTGAATCTAATCCCTATATATCTCTCTTATATCTTATATGAATAAGTTAGGGTGCTTTAAAAGCCGACACGTGTCCCATTTAGTACCCTTAAGAAGTTGACACGTGTCCCTTTTAATTTACCTCATTGCCCCTTTTTTGAAATGACTAAATTGCCCTTTAGATGACTCTACTTTGTCTTTAAAGGGGGGTGTCATCGTAATTTTACATTTGATTTACTTTTACTGCTGAAGACTGCTCTTGCACGCAACTATCAAGTCAGTCAAAGACCAAATTGAATACATCCCTACAAGGTATGAGTCTTTTTGGTAATTCAAACTTTTTTACTCGCCCATTTAGTGGCTTTCAATCAATGTGAATTTTCAATGTGAATTTAATTTCTTTGTACCATTTTTTCAGAATTCCCGGGTCAACACAATTCCTTTCTCGCGCAATTCCCGCACACACAAGTTG
Organism: Striga hermonthica; assembly: GCA_902706635.1. Classification (NCBI taxonomy): domain Eukaryota; kingdom Viridiplantae; phylum Streptophyta; class Magnoliopsida; order Lamiales; family Orobanchaceae; genus Striga; species Striga hermonthica. Next base: position 28,450,084 of record CACSLK010034598.1, read on the forward strand.
TTAGATGAAGACAGGAGCAGGTAAATCCCTCTTTAAAAAACCCAACCCAACCAAATTACTCTCATTTACAATTCTCCAAAGGAACTACAATGAAGATGCGGACGATGACTGACTACCAGTTCGCCCACTCCGCCAGCTCCGACAAAGACTTTATCATGGATTTCTTCACCTTCTCCCGCCGAGAATCGAGCCCCAGGGCATCTGACACCTCCTCGAAGCTCAACTCTAGCTCATCGGAGAATCAATCCGCTTTCAGCGGCAAGGTGTCCATTATCATCTGGTTGTTGACTACCATCCCGCTATCAAATAAACCCGACACCAGCACCCCTGATTCCGACCATTCGTCCTCCCTCAGTACCTGTCCAATTCCGGTCACGTAGCCGTCGACCCACGCAGGCTCCTCAGATGTCAGCGTGTCGATGTGCTTCTTCAGTGAGGACGAGGACGAATTTTTGTTCCCACGCCACAAACTGTTGCGCCGTTGCTCAAGTTTCATGAAGAAGGATCCGATTGGGAAGGTGAGAACAAATAGCTTCGCAGTATTGTTCTTTTCAGTTCATGCTGTTTTCTCGCTGCTTCATTTATTTTGAGATTTCTCTCATTGGATTCTTCTGCCTGAAACACCCGTTTGTTGTGTTTTCGAGAGCAATTGCGTGTTTTGATAATTGTTGTAGTGGAAGATTTGGGTTCATATTATTCATATGATGAATAAATTGATGTTCTAGGTGTTGGAATTTTAGTTCAAACGTAGATTGAGATACCTTGAAAGCTGAAACCAAAAAAAAAAAAAAACCAATTAAAAGAGGCAATCAATTAAATAGCTATATAAATGAAGCAAGAGGTTCGTCCAAGACTGTTACCACTTCTCTATTCTGAGGTTTGGATTCAACATCAAAAGCCATAAGGTTTTCAACTCTTAAATTCCGCTCTTTCTCATTTTCAAGCTCCAAATGAGATGCACCATATGAGCAATCATAAGGAGGTACAGAAAGTGCAGCTAAAACAGCTTCTGATGCTGTTAACTGTAAGTCCTCCTCATTTAGGTGCCTTTTCTGAAGCGAGAAAAGCTTAAGCCATGCATAAGCATGATAAAGATGGCTGGATGTCATCTAGAAAATTACAGAAAGCTCATAATATAGAAAGATCAACATCTCAGGTTTAAGTGTTTTCTTAACAATGCACATCAGTCCATATATGTCCTCAATTAAACGAAATGCCTCCTGCAAATCCAGAAACAACAAAAATTAATCGACTTGTAGAGAATCAAGTCTGGTATACACGTTGTCGTCACAAACCTATCACTCATTTTAAACTGCATGCACAAGTGAAAAGAGCACAACAAACCTGCCAAAGTTCAAGTTCAGTAGCAACTTTAAGTTGCTCAGTTCTGCTACATAGATACAACCGAAAGCTATGAGGATCGGTAAGATCAGGCCTATCCCGTTGGTCACTATACTTGTAAAGGTTTGCCAGATGATTTCGAATTATTTCACACAATCTCCGAAGCTCTGTCGTACGCTTGTATTGCTTGCAAAAGTGGAAGGCACGATGTGCAGCCATCTGAAAATTTAAATAGAAGAACGATAAAAATCAATTGTAATATATGTATCAAAGATTTGAGACCTTCAATTAACACATATAAGCTTTTAATGCCCACTCAAACAGGTCTTTAACCCAAGTTAACTGACAAATGACAAGTCTTACGAAAGAAAGCAATGAAATTACTTAATTAATTTATAAAGGGACAAAAGGATTTAGCGATTATAGCAAATTCAATATTTGTTGTTTGAAAAATTTTGTCCAAATAATAAGCAACAAATATTGCAAACATATTGCATCAAGAGGTTAACATGAACTAGCTAGGAAAAGTAGGACGAGGTTATAAGCTCAGATATCTTCTTGCGAGTGTTATTTATAATTTTTTGTTTAAAGTTTCTATATGAATCTTCGACTCTGTGTTACTGTGTCCAATTTATATCCTTTTTTTGTTCTATTTTTTTACTATTGCTAATATATGTGTTCTAATTACATATCTTACATGAAAGAAGCTGAGTTTTAGTGACAAACGGTTGGCTTTTTATTCTTTTGTTCTTTTTCGTGTGTGATTCTTTCGGAAGGTGAAAAGTTGTCTGTGTGTTGATGCCTTAAATGGTATGTGCTGAGGTTCGGATGGGCTGGGATATTTAGAAGGTATCTGGTGGTCGCGTTCAAATAAAGAGCACGGAAGGCAGTCCTAAGCCTGCTCCTGTGGAATCCCCACCAGGACTACAAGATCTGTTTCTGGTAGATCGATGCGAACTTTCCCTTGACGACTGGTGCACTCATTTGTTCTCCACCCAAAGGTACGTCAACGTTCGCCGATACAGGTGGTTCATGTGGATCCACCACGCATCCCTGAAGGACCATTTTTTTATTAATCTGCGTCAGGATTCTGAGCCCTTCATCGGAGCGAGCTACGGGCAGGTGGCCGGTCGTCCCGCCACTGGAGGTGACGACGAAGCTGATTGTTTAGCACTCTAAACAATGCAGTAATGAGCTCGCCAAAGGATACCCTAATTTAAATGCAATTATTGCATTTGTTTCAAGAGTTATTTTTTGTTTTATATTTCTTCTTTTTGATTTCTATGTGGGAAAGAGAATCAATGTTCTCCTTTTCTCTTTATTAGTGCAGGGTAATTGGACAAAATCTCTTCGTTGGAACAATATTCCCGATCCTTTAAATGGCGAACTGTTTATTGAGGTTTCTGAAGTTGATGAGAATGAAATAAAGGCGTGTCCTGAATCTCCTGATTGCTGTTTTTTTTCACATAATTCAATATTTACTCAAAAATAATGATTAGTATTGAAATCTCCCCCCAACTCATCATAAATTATGCAGCCTTTTGTCGAGAGCTTGTCCAGTTGTCCCAAACACGGTCTGCACAATCCATTCAAAGCATCTGAGAGGTTATCATTAGCTTGTTTTGTTTATTCTGCAGTTTTATACCTTTTTATTTTGCCCTACGAGACTTTCGACTTTTTTGTTGTTGTAACAACCTTACAAAAACCCATGTCTCAGGTACGTGATGCTTGGAGACGTAACCACAAAAGCAGCTCATAAACTATCACTGCCTGAGGTGATGATGTCTCATATTGATAAAGATCTTTTTATTTCCGCAAATTATATTTATTATTTTTTGAAAAATAAAAAGGACTTGTGCTTCTAGATTTCTGAATTCTTTGCCAAGTTGAAACAAAGGGTGTCTACGAAGAGTTACCAACAAGCTTTTGCTGAAGTTTATGTCACGCAGAAGTTTCTGGAAAATTTCTGTGGCGATCAGGTAGCAATTTTTTCTTTATTTTGTTTTTTACTTTTCTCTTGGTTTTATTAGAATTTTAATTCAAGTAATTATTGAAAACAATATGCAGATTTTGTACATATTTTATTGCTCATGCTTTATGACTTTGGATGTTAGTTTGGTTCTAACATTGTTCTTCTCCCTGGATGCATTTTTAATCATTGTAAATATAGTTTTAAGATTAAGAACACGACTAGATAAAATATTTTTCATCTTACGAGTGTTTTTTATGTTATATCCCTTGCCATGCTTCAGTTTTTTTTTTTTTTATTACTATTATATATTTTTTCACAATAAGATGTTAACCTCTCATCTGAATTCGCTTTGGCAGGTTCGTTTTCTGGCTAGGTCATTTGTTGTTCCAGATAATCATCTTGGTCAGCAGAGCTATGGCTTCCGGTGGTCTTATGGTCCGGTAAGTCGACACTCGATAAAAAATTTGTGAGCAGATGCTCCTTATAGTTTGTGTTTGTTCAAGTCCATTTTGATGAAAGTAGTTGCCAATGCTTCTCTATTTTCTCACTCTTCATTACGTGTAGGCTTTCAGGGAAGCAACTGATCATAAAATCTATTTCAGATTGACATGCTAAACGATGACAAGTACGATCGGGTTAAAGGCTTGTTGGTGAAAGAGGTAATATTATTTTGATGAGCGTCATAACTTGTCTCTTTATACCGGTACTGCAATTTTTGTTTTTCACATGTACAGATGGCGTTCTCCAAGGCTTTTGATTTTGCATTATCGATGCAAATTGTCATCACCAGAAGGTTAGGCTAGCTCATTTCCTCCACCAAGCGGAAGGGAATACGAGTACGCCATTGATCATGGTCTCAAAGCCCTCCTCACCCGAGGCATCGCCGCTGCTTCTTTAACCAGAGAGGTAAGAATGTCCCCAGAGGCTTTCCCGTCGTACCAGGATCTTGGCGTTCACAAGACAAGTCACCTGATCAAACTGCTAGGCGCCGCTTCATCGGAGTTCCTGGATCTTTCTGCCTCCCGGAGGCACATTTGGTGCTGACTCTCTCATGGTGTGATTCAAAGCTACAATCTTGTGGTGAGTGTATTCTCTGCTCACTAAATTTGACATTACTTTAGGTCGTGACTCTTACATAAGGTTGATGATTCAATTCTCATTGGGCAGGTGAAGCCTCGCTACCGGATTAGTTAACTCTACCAGCCTATGCTGGATGGGATAATTGAATTATTTTCAAGTTGCTTTCTGAGCATTGTTGTTTAGGGTCTTGTATTTTTGCAATAGTGGGGATGGTTTGCTAATGGCAGAAGAAGACAAGCAGCTCAAAGTTATACAAAATTATTTTAGGCGACGAACATAGGTCATGGATTATACTCTTCATCAACTACAATTGCTAATATTAAGCAGCAGCTTCTTTCTGAGTGCCCTCAAGGTTGTGCTTAGCCTAATATGTTAAATATATCTGGTTTATTTTGTGTCAGTGGAAGATTACACCTGCTGCTATATGTTGCGTGTTTAGACTAATTATTAGCGATAATTACAGAAACTATTAAATTTTGAAGTTATCTTGTCAACTAAATTAACTAATATCTCCTTAAAAGTTTGTGATAAGCTTTATAATGTACCACTCTTGCTGGGTAGTTTTTGTGATCTACACTAAATGTCATCAAATTGTCCGATGGGGTAGTTTTTGTGATCCACCAGTGTGTTGTGCCACAAGAACTTCCCGACCGACCAGACCTTACACGGCCACTTGTCCTCGCTGTCATGTTGGCTGCTTGATTGGAGTGAAGAGTTCCACAACAATTTTCAGAACCAAATAAAATTCAATGGTTCCTGCGACCATGTCTGTTTCTGTGTGCTTGGCTGTTGTTCGCTGTTGTATTTTTCCAGATCGATTTTGTGCCTGTGCGATTTAATCTGATATTGATGTGTTCATGTGTGTGTTCATGATCTGTTTGTGTTTTCGTGACGATAATCAGGGATTTTCCGAAAACATAGGGGAAAAATATGTTGGGGCTTATAAGGCAAAGACCAACCTGCAAAGGCTGTCGTGCTTTGGTAATATGGCGGTTTCTAAGTTTTATGTACTTTTTCTGATTTACTTATCTCAATTGAGTTGTGGTTTTAACCGGGTTGTTAAATTCTTTTTTCTTTTTTTCCTTTTTTTTTTTTTTCTATTTCCTTGTTGGCTTCATAGAGTTTGGAACAAGGAATTCGGTCGATTGCGTTAAGGACCTTTTCTTCCTCTGCAAAGGAGGTAATGACTGTATATCGTAGTTGGAAATTTTGTTTCATGTAGATTTGTGTTTATGTGGTGGAAAACATTAGATGTGCCTAAATTACATGAAAACTTTGTGCTTCTTGCCTCTTGGACCTTTAGATTTGTATTTGATGTCGATATATGTTTGCATGGTGGGAAACAATAGATATGGCTAAATTAGTAAATTACCTAAAAATATTGTGCTTCTTGGCCTTTGGATTTGAAGCGCATTTTTATGGTGTTTGAATTCAACCATGATCTTATACGCTGATTTTTCGACACAAGCTCAAGGGCAGGGGTAGGCTTCAAGGACATAAAGTCACTCCTACGCCTTGTTGCTTGATACTCTATTACTCATTACCCAACAAGCAAGAGCTATTCTGCTGTTTCGTAAGAGAACTTTCTATGTGCGATTTGGGACACGGGGGTTGATTAGGAAGCAGAAGTTATATGTAAAAGCTGGCTTCAAAGTTTTAGGCTTGAGTGATAGACTGATAGAGTACAAGAATCAATAGAGGCACCTCATTTTTTCACTTTAGGCCTATGCAAATAATTTGTGATTTATCTATTACATGTTACATGTACTCTGTTGTGGTGAAGTTATGTTTTCCATTGCCATTTGTTGCAGATGACGGTGCGTGACGGTGCGTGACGGTGCGTGATGCTTTAAATTCAGCACTTGACGAAGAAATGTCCGCTAATCCCAAAGTTTTTCTAATGTGGGAAGAGGTACTGTGGAAATATCAAAATTTTCTATTGATGGAATAAGGCTATCTTATGCATTTTGTTTCTGAATGGCGTGATATATGTTGACTTATTTAGTGCTCATATACAGGTCAGTGATCTGGGTGCTTACAAGGTGAGTTTTAGTTCAACTGCAATCTCCATACTATAATGAAATATTTTATGGCAAACTAGATTTAATTTAAAATATTTTCATTAGATCTCCAAAGGGCTGCTGAACAAATATGGTCCTCAGAGGGTCAGCTGAGGTTGGCTTTGGTCTTTTACTTGTGATTTATTTCTGAGTTATGTGGTAAAACTTGGTGCTGAACCATTTATTTCTCCTCTAGGCTGGATTTGCTGAAATTGGAGTTGGTGGTGCTTATTATGGATTGAAACATGTGGTAGAGTTTATGACTTTTAACTTCTCCATGCAGGTTTGATTTCTTGCCCTCAGCTTCAATGTTTGGCTTCTTGTTGGACCTTTAGACACATTTCCTTTTCATCGATGAATTCAATTTTTCGAACCAATGGCGAGTCGAGCTATGAAGACAAGTTCGCCGGAGAACTTCAAGAAACAGACCGGCTTGGCGTCCTTCCATGGTGTTGGCTCTTAGTTTTTCATCAAGATCTACCTCATATTCTTGAGTTAATAACAAAGGGTTCTATTCCGGAGAAAGAATATGAGTTAATAACAAAGGGTTCTATTCCGGAGAAAATGATTTCTCGACGGTGATGGAAGGTGGATTCCAGTTCTTTTTTTGTTCCTTTTCTTCATGGATTTTGAAAATTATTTGAGTATGATCTAAAGAAGTTACTCAAGGAGCATAAGAAGTGATTTTTTGGTATCGACCAATCATTGCAAGTGATGCCAAATTATCACTATATTTTAGACTAAATTTGAGTCGGCCATGTTTGTCTATAACTCTCTACAACAAGTGTTTTATCTCAATTATGTTTCGACTACAAACATAAATTAGTGTTTTTGATTGATCGTTGAAGTGGTGACAAATTTTCACTATATTTTTAGACTAAATTTGAGTCCGCCGTGCGTGCACGGCGTGAGACGATGAGCCGATAAATATATGTTATCCACATCAAATAATGGTGTTATGTTCGAAAACAAGTCTTTTCGGAGACGTTGCTTACATTTTTTATTCTTACTCCTTTTTACCCTTATTTTCTCGACTTTTTAAACGTGTACAATTTTCCTTCAAAACACGATGGGGCGATAAATATATGTTATCCACATCAAATAACGGTGTCGTGTTTTGCTTCAAAACACGATGAGGCTACAAATATATGTTATCCACATCAAATAATGGTGTCGTGTTCGAAAGTCTCTCTGGAGACGTTGGTTACAATTTTCATTCTTGCCCCTATTTACCTTTATTTTCCTCGACTTTTTTAAACGTGTACGATTTTGCTTCAAAACACGATGGAGCAATAAATATATGTAATCCACATAAAATCATGGTGCCGTGTTCCAACAAAAGTCTTTGCGAAGACGATGCTTACATTTTCGTTCTTGCCCGTATTTACACTTATTTCCCTCGACTTTTTTAAACGTGTTTGATTTTGCTTCAAAACACGATGAGGCGATAAATATATGTTATCCACATCAAATAATGGTGCCATGTTCGAAAACAAGTCTTTCCGTAGACGTTGCTTACATTTTTTGTTCTTGCACCTATTTATCCTTATTTTCTTCGACTTTTTTAAACTGTACGCGGATTTAAACAACCACACAACTCATAAACCACTTGCGAAAGTCAAGAGAACAAAATCCTAAAACATTTCCATTAAATAAATAATACATCTCAACAAATCCAACATACGCTATAATAAAAGCTGCAACAACTTAGGACAATTTTTTGTTGTATTTTTACACGGGGTGTTAGACCGCCGTGCGTGCACGGCGTCACGAAATCTAGTATATATATATATATATATATGTATTCTTTCCTTGAGATGTTTTGAGGGATTAAATATTAATAGTGGGAGAAAACCTTCAGCTCGTTCTCTTTTCACGCTGCAATTGAGCAGAAAACCCCATCATCCATCACACACAGTAAGCAGCGACAATTCCCCTAGAATTCCTTTGTTCTTTCATCAAATCATCTTCTGCAAATCCGATTAAAGAAGAAATCAATTTCCTTTCCCCAAATTCAATGGAACTAGCAGACAAGAGTTCTCCCCCTTTCTCGTCACTTTTATATTTTTTTTCTCAGCCCTTTTGTCGCTAGTAGCAGTCAAAGTTTCCCGTTCACGTCACCAGCAGGCCTTTTCAGCCACGCGACCACCATAGCAGCGTATACGCCATCACCGGAGAAGCAGCTTCCGTCTAAAAAAAAAATCGAACAACGGCGACCATTCTCAGCCGCCGACGATCCTCCCCAGCCGCGCGATGCGAATGTGTCTAGGCAGCTCAAGAACACCTCAAGCCGCGCCTATCATGCATGCAAGAGGTTAGCCTGAGCTACGGGCGAGACGCAAGCCCTTGAGGGAAACGCACGCGAGGCACGTGAGACCAAGAGCGATGACGCGCGACAAGCGCGCAAGACAGACGAGCAGGCCTCGACGGGCGTGGGCGTGCAGAAGGCGCACGAGCGGGATACGTAGATGACGGGAGATGACGTGCGCGCGACAAGTGCTTGGGCGGGAGTGCATGGGATGCGGCGAATGCCGAAGACGCGGCAAGTGCCTGGGACACGCGCGAAAAGGATGCCAGCAACGTGGGCGCGCTGATGAAGATCGCGTGGTCTGACTATCGATAAGCCACAAACTCGTGCTTTGAATTGCCGATAGGTGTTCAGAGGTTCACAAACTGCACCCCTCTAAATGAATAAAATTGCAAATGAAATCAAGAAGAAATCTAAGGCAAAGTGTTTGAATACAAGTTCGGGGTTTTGTATTAATTCTTCGATGATCAAATTAACAAGGGAAAGGGCCTTTATATAGGCATCCCTGCGCGTGCTGCCCGTGCGCGCTGCTGCCCCGTGATGCGGAAGTGGGAATCGACCCTTGATGATGAGAAAGGCCGAGGGCCGAGGCTAATGAACAAGGCCAAGCAAAGGGCGCAACAAGGCTTGCATGGCCTAAGAGACGTACACGAGCCCGTATACGAGGGTGCCGACATGCACAATGGCAAAGGAGGTCGAGTATGAAGCTCGAGAGATCGAGGCTTGAAGGGTCGAGCGCATGGATGTGCGCAAGGGCACGCGAGAAGATGGTCCCGGGACGGGCAACAATCGGGCGCAAGGAAGGGCGCGAACACGCGCATTGGCGTAGACGTGCATGGAAGAGACCACGCCTTAAACGGACGTGCCATCGGAGGTATCGGGATGCGCATCGAAGGAGTGAAACCTGGTGGGAATGGCTAAAGCACTAGGTGGCTCGAAGAAATGGAAGGCGCGCGATTCGAGTGGCCAACGGGTGCAGCCCGCACACATGGGCGCGCT
>CACSLK010034598.1:28471001-28502152 GCA_902706635.1 Striga hermonthica
GGATATCTAGTTGCCTTAGGATTTTATTTGCTTTTATAGACTATGAGTAGAATAATTTAGGATCTATAAATAGGGGTCTCCCCCCCATTGTTTTTAATAAGTTGATTGATGATATAAATATAATTAAATAGAACGTTTGTTAAAGGTTCTCGAGTGTTTTCTCCTGTGAGTTTACATAGAGTTCGTGTTAGAAATAGGACCAACATCCGAGTTTCTTCACACCTATCGCGAAGTACGAAGGCGCCGGCACACGTATTAGCATCCGTTGATCGAAGACCAAGGCGTTGGCGTGGGTTTTCACGACAATCGAGTTGAGCGGAACACACGATCTTCATCATGGCGCCTAGGCAGGCACAGGCAGACCTAGGCAGGCTCGGCGGAAAATTTTCATTTTTTTTAAATACTAATTACATTAATTTTTTTTCATGTTTTCTTTAATATATATTAATTTAATTATTTGGACTTAGGTGTGTCGATTTATTATAAGTTGAGATATTTTTATTTTGTAGGTAGTTAAAATAATAAAAAATAAGGTATTCAATATTAATTTCTAGGCGCCGTCTAGGCCCCGACTAGGCGCTTTAGGCGCTAGGCGCTGGTCGAGCACCCAGCGAGCGTCTAGCGACTTTTAGAACGCTTTTTTGGAGTGATAAGAAGATGGTAACGTGTCCCAAAGGTGGCCAAAAGAAAATGAGATGTTTTGTTTCATCTCTTTTTACTTTACGTACGAAAATTTGGGAAGATAAGAAAAAAATAAATTTGGAAAGATAAGAAGCGGTGGAAATACGATGGATATAGAAAAACTCTGTTTTTTCTTTTCAGTTCACAGATACAATATGTGAACAATTTCTTTTTTTTTTGGATCAATTTCTGCAAGATTGATTTGAGAAGGAGACTCTCTCTCTTTTTCTCTCTTTCTCTTCTTTTTTTTAAATGAAGTGATAAGAAAAGATGACAACATGGCCAAATTTCGGCCAGGACCAAGTGATGTTTTCTGTCTGTTTTGTCTACGTTAACAGAACGAAAGAAAAGTATGCAGAACAACAGGTGTAGGACATATTCACGAAGAACAGGGTAATAAAATGAAGAAAAATAAGAATATAAATATAAATAATCTTAGCTAACTTGAAGACGATGATTTTCTGGTAGAGATGCGGCCGTGTTCCGGCGAAAGTTGACCCCAGAAAAATTACGAGGCCCTTCCTCTAGCGCCAAACTGTTGTTATACGAAATTTAACAACCACGATACAATGTAATTAAAGCAAGGAGAATTGAGATCTTGTATTATTTTGTTATGTTTGTGTTGAGTACAAGGCGTCGGTATATGAAAACCGAGATAATATATTCAAGTATCGAGAGTTCGATCCCTTCTATTACAGTGAATTCTGCTATTTATAGCCACAAGCGCGTTGACTTCTTGTACGAGGTAGATAAGATCGCATTAAATGCAATAAGCTTTTTTTTAAAGCGGCAGTCCGATTGTCGAATAGACCGTAATGATTGCATTTTCGTTCTCGGTCCAATCAGAATACGCTTAGTCAGCTGCTTTGGAGTTTGGTCAAGTCGGTTCTCGATTTATAAGGAGAAAAGCCGGAAACCTTCATAATGTCAGCAAGTTCGGAAGTCGGTCGGTCAATTCGTTGTTAACCGAGGCTTATTTATTACCGAGGTGATATACAGTAAACATGGGGATGAGTTTGTTGCATTAGATGTAATTAGTCGGATTCAAAAGATAATCAAATTCGGTGGTTAACATAGAGGCCCTCGACATTAGCAGGCATATGAACCGTGATGGTTGCTGATGTCGCCGTTATTTACGAAAGAACCGACTTTAGAGTCTTTGTGTCCCGACTTGAGATTTATAAATGCCGACTTGGTGTGTAATGTGAGGTCTCAACACTTAGGACTTTTCTTTTTCTCCTTTTCAGAAAATTAGAAACAGTGCCTCAATTTATTGTCCCTTATCTTATTTTTCCTTGAAGAATAGAGAAGGAGAGATCTTTCAATTCTCTTTAATTCTTCATCCAAAAATCACACAAAATATACAAGAAATTCAATGTATACAAACAATTCTCCGAATACCCCATGTTGATACAACTTCGCATATCAACAGTATCACTGGCATCCTACGAACTGCTCATACGAAATGGATTAACAAAATTAAGGAAGGAGATGTTTATGGAATTAACAAATACCAAGTGGAGAACAACTTTGGTTCATTTCGACTCACAGTTGGTGAATTCAAAATTATCAACGGTACGACAAGTTTTGTTAGGTTCAAAGGTGAATTCCCGAATTTGCGATTTGATTTTAAGAGCTTCGAAGTCCCTCGATATCAAACTGTGCTCTTTGGTAATCTCTAATTCTACCAATTACTATTAAAATTATTATTTAAATTTTTGATATGTAAAGTTATATATATTAAATTAAATAAATAATAATTTTATCATTTTTTTAATAGATGTAATTGTCCTCATGGTTAAAATTGGAGTCGTTCAAATGAAAGAGGTCGATAGTGTGCCCACAAAAATGGTTGTGTTTTCTCTTATAGATCTAGAGTAAGAATTTTTTTTATTTAACTATTTTGGATTTTGTGAAAATCGACAACACCATTTATTTAAATAATTGGTTAGGAGGAGCACTATCGATAGCACAATTTGGGGATGTTACGTTGATCGACTTTTAGATATTGAAAATGAGTATGGCAATGATCATCAACCGCTTGTGCTAATTATGCATCTTTGCCGTTTGCCGAACTAAACCTTGGTCAAGTATTTATTTCAACATAGTAAATCATATAATTATTCTTTCATTTTTCACCGTTAATTTTTTGTATAATATTTATTCAAGTGTATCACATTATGTTATATTATATTTACACATTATGTTATTTTCTTTATTTTTGTTCAAAAATTTACACTTTATTTTATTTAATTTTACACGTAACTTTTTATAACATATGGTAAAATGTCAGAAACAATCTATTAACTACTTCAAAGAATGTTACGAAACTACTTGTTGGACATGGTGTTCCTGAGATTCGAGATTTCATTCGGAGGTTAGCTTTTAAATATTAAAAATTTGAATTTTCACCAATTAAATTTATATGATACCCATATATCATAGATTTAATCATTTAGGTCAGATGAGGGTAACATGGGTGACATGCACTTGGTCTCACATAGTAGGTTTTTTGTGAAAGATGAAATTGACGATTTAAAAACTGGAGAGTAATCGTCACTTCTGTTTATTCTCTTTACGAGATTGAAGAGATAACTTTTTTTTGTTTTTGCTTAACTATTTTAACGTTTTTTTAATATTATTATAGACTCCTGGAATTTGGGTGTGCACAATAATTGAAACTGTGATAAACGCTTGGTGCTATCTAGCATGTCGAAGGTGCAGTGCAAAATTGAAAGATAATGATGATAAAGTTGAGTGCACCAAGTACAAGGCAACGGTTGGTATTTATTGGTAATATTTCTTTGTTTGTTTCCATAATTTGATTTGTTTTGCACTTAATTATAACTACTACATTACTAAAACGATAATTATTTTAAATAAAAGATTTAGGATCCGCTTTGGTATTTGTGATGATACTGCAAACGCAACATTAATCTAAGGTGTTGACTGGATCCAATGCAGAGGAGAAGGTGTTGATACCTCAATGACCCTAACATCTTCTGATGTTAGAATACCTTTCAAAATTCAGCGGAGACAGTTTCCCCTAATGGTTTCTTTTGTCATAACGATTAACAAGAGTCAGGGCCAATCTTTATCACACGTTGGCCTATTCTTAAAGAAGTCGGTTTTCAGTCACGACCAATTATACGTAGTTGTTTCCCGTGTCACTAATCGAAAGGGGTTGAAAATTTTAGTTTGTGGTGAGGATGGTTTGCCTACAAAGCAAAAAAGAATGTTGTGTACAAAAAGGCTTTTAATAATATATAATTTTTTTTATTTTCTATTTTGTTTTGTATTTTTTATTCACACAAATAATAAAAAGAATATTGAGCAAATTACTTGGAAACTGTTCACCCCGTGTATCGCACGGGTTCCGTACTAGTTATATAAATCAGATAATTAAATTAGGTAAATCATAAGGTGATATGAATTCAACTGATTATGGTCCAACTTGGTTGATTAAAATGAGTTTAAGTGAGTTATTGAATAAAGTTGATTAAACTGAGTTTAAATGAGTTATTCTGAATAAAGTATAAAGTATATTGAATGAATGATTTTGTATTTAAAATTAAATAATATTTTTTTTTTGTACAATAAAATTAAATAATATTTAAAATATAATGATTAAAATTGATACGATGTAAAAGTAAGAGAAAAATAAGAGGAATTAAAAAGTATATAAAATTATGTGACTGATTGATCAGTGAATTCAAAATTGACATGAAAATGATTTGATAGGTTTAATGTAATTATATAACTAGTACAACACCCGTGTATTACACGGGTGCTTGCTAATTTTTTCATAAAATCTAAAATTAATGAGAAAAGGTAGTTGAAAATTTAAATATCTTTTATAAGAATATATATATTATTATATATTTAGTATGACACTTTTTATTTGTGCACCTTACATGCGTTATATTATAATATTTTTTTAAACTTACAACATATAACTACATTAAACATAAATATATCAATTGAGAAATAATTTTATTTTTCTAATGAATTTTAATAAATATTATTATTATTTTTTATTATAAAGATAAATATAATTTATTTATTTCATATATACAATATGGATGTCAACTCGAAGATCATCAAAAGATGATTAATTTGATATATTATATATGTAAAACCGATAAGAAATACAAAAGTTATCAACTTTTAAAATACATTTATAATTCAATAGCTAATTGAAGGAAACAAATCAAACGTCAGAGATATATTAGTCAATTAGTGCCTCAGTATGTAAAATTACAAAGAAATAAAGGGTTATATTAGTACAAGTGATATTAAAATACCTAAGTTAGCCAAATAATATTTATGGAATGTCCAAACCTAAAATATTAATTATTAATATTTCAATATTATTTGTCCAAACCTAATTACGAAGCATGATTCTTTGCCAAGTAGGATTTCGAAGAACCAGGAACAGCCAGGTAGGCTCAGCGCATTCGAAAATAATATATAGGGAGGACATTTATATAAACTAGAAAAATTAAATTGAGTTATACGATTAAATATGAAATAACATAACATATTATAAACGACATCATAACTCAAATCCACTCCCACTTGAAATTCCACAAAATTCCATAAATGGATGTCACTAGACATGGCCACGAGCCTACCCGGCCCTTCGACCCGGTCGAGCCCGCAGTCATCTCATATTTCGCCGGTTCGGTGAACCGGAATCTTGGCCATGCGGGTCAGTTCCGGTTCTTAGTATTTTTGTTCTTGTCCTTGCTGTCCGAGCCGAGTCAAGCTACGGGTTAAAAGACGGGCAGCCTTGGTATTTTTTTTATGGGCCGAAACGTCCAAAAATTGGATGGTCGTTGACCCGACAGTTCAGGACTGGTTTAATGAATTGACCCATTTAAATTCTCAGTCCGGTTAGGGGCCATCAATTTGTGACCCGCAGACCGCCGGGCTGTGCCGGGCCGCGGCCGTGATTTGGCCACCTCTAGACATCACCTAGAATTTGGGACCGAGTGTGGGTAACAAAGTCATTTCAACCATGAACGAAATGCTGCAGCGACTGCCAAAATGAAAAGGAAACGTGAGATCTAAATCTGGAACTTGAAATCTACGATTGAAAGGATTGCTTTAACCATACAAACACCATTTTTCACGCCCTCACATGCCAATTTTGCGAAGACGCGCACACTATTTCGTCAGCTTCCTACGAGAAAGACATCCATCTCACTGTAGCTTATAAGCCGTAATTTCGCCCGATCCGTCTTCAGGTTCATCGTCCGTACGTTACATCTCGAGCCGCTCGTAAGATTATCCATTCTCGTAATTTTAGCTTTTATTTTTATTCATTTCTGATTTCTCATGTTGTTATGATGGACTGCGTGTTATGTCAATGCTCTGCTGTTTTCAAACGTTTGATTTGGACTGATTTTGGGTGTTCGATCGTAGATCTGCGTGTGGTCTGGTATTTCTGCTTAGTTGTTTTAGGTTTGCAATTGAGAATAAGTTCTTGTAAATTCTGAGTTGTTTTGTGGAATTCGGTGTTAGTAATTGGTAAGAAAATGGATTATTAGGTTTCGATCATGCATTTTGTGGATTGTAATAAGAAATTGATGGGGTACTGCCGGATGCCAAAAGTCGTTCAATTAGAAGCTGTTGATATCTAATGATCCCGACTTCCTGTTAATTTTAGCTCATTCATATTAGTTGAAAAGACGGTGACGATAATGGAATCCATAGACTCGAGGAGGCCGTTAAATGCAACTCTTTTTGTCCAATTCCCTGTGATAAATTTGCTGTAACTGCATTGTGTACATTAATTACTGAAAACACTAGAAGCTGTATATGTACTACAGTAGAGCTGTCAAAACGGGCCGGTAGGGTGAGCCGGCTCGTAATCGGCCTATTGGCGGGGCGGGCTGGCCCGCCAGAAAAGCTGGCCCAACCCGCCCCCGCCACATAACTACAGTAATATATTTACCCTTTTATGTGAATTATGTTGCAGTGTTAAATATTTAGTCTTATTTTATTTTTTATCTTCCTCTATGCTTTGGTTTGGGTAAGTAGAAAAAGGAAATAGTAAATTTAACTTGCCAATGACATATTTCAAACTTAATTGTTGGATGGTAGTAGTTTATAATGCTCCTGTTGCTCCTGCTGCAGTCCATTCTTATCATTACTTTCTTCTGATGATCTGCCAGTAGTTAAATGATAGTTTGCTGGTTTATGAGAGTTTAGCATAGCTATTGAATGGCACCGTAAATATTTAGCTGTCATTTGGTTAACTTTTAGTTTCTGTGTAATTAATTAAATTAAATTGACAAAATCAATTGTTTAATAGGTTTGTAGAAATGATCCTCTTTGCTGGTTTTCCATTTTTACTGTTTGATAAGACATGTTATCTTATAAATGGTTCAACATTAGTCATGTTCGTATGTATACTTTGGAGTAAGGGGGTAACCTTCATTTGCTTAAAAATTTTGTGGTTTATTAGTTTGAAAATTGAAACGTGCTCAAGGAGAGTAATTACTAATGTTTTTCCCAGTGACATTGAATTACAATTTTAAATCCATTTCAAGTACATATTGTTGCAGGGATTGATGGTTTAAATTGCGATAATTTTAATAATAATAGAATGCAATACCTTTCTGTCTAGGTTAACAAAATTTGATTATGGGCAGAAATTGATAATGAGCAGCAGGATTGTGCTTGTTAGTTTCCATTAATGCTATCTAAAATATTTTATGGGTTAGATAATCGAGTGGCGTGAGGTACCGTCTAATTCATTTTCAGAAAAAAATCTGGAGCTGACAGTCCTTGTAGGATCCTACTTGGACAGTTAACTAAACAATGTTGATGAATCTTCATTGGGGCCTGAATAACCATTGTGTGACTTTGTATTTGACATTTCTGTCCTGAACTTAAACTTGAAAGTAATATACTAATTGTACCGATTTCCGAATTGCAGGTCAGCATTGTGTACTTGTTTGGTGATATTTACTTTCTTTCCTGCTATTGAACGATGGCTCTTCTTTTGGTTTCAAGAAGGAATTTGTGCACTTCATTCATATATTTGCTTCTGATATTCCAAGCCTGCGGTTTTTATCTACCGGGAAGCTATATGCATACATATTCAACAGGGGATGAAATTTATGCCAAGGTGAATTCACTGACTTCCATAGAGACCGAGCTTCCTTTCAGCTACTATAGTCTTCCCTATTGCAAGCCTATTGGGGGAATCAAGAAAAGTGCTGAAAATCTTGGAGAACTTTTAATGGGAGATCAAATTGACAACTCTCCATATCGTTTCCGAATGAACGTCAACGAGTCCGTATACCTCTGCACCACTCAGCCATTGAATGAGAATGAGGTGAAGCTTTTGAAACAGAGAACTCGCGACCTATATCAAGTGAACATGATTCTTGATAACTTGCCTGCTATGAGGTTTACCAATCAAAATGGGATCAAAATCCAGTGGACGGGATACCCGGTGGGATATACCCCTCCAGGCAGTAATGATGATTTCATCATCAACCATCTGAAGTTCAGGGTGCTTATCCATGAGTATGAAGGAGCCGGTATCGAGATAATTGGTACTGGAGAAGAGGGCATGGGTGTCATTTCTGAAGCAGACAAGAAGAAAGCTTCAGGGTATGAGATTGTTGGTTTCGAGGTTGTTCCATGCAGTGTGAAATATGACCCAGAGAGGATGACGAAGCTCCACATCTATGATAATGTGACATCTGTCAACTGCCCGCTAGACATTGACAAATCTCAGATCATTAGAGAGCAGGAGAGAGTGTCGTTCACGTATGAGGTTGAGTTTGTGAAGAGCGATATCCGCTGGCCGTCCAGGTGGGACGCTTACCTGAAGATGGAAGGGGCTCGTGTCCACTGGTTCTCAATCCTCAACTCCTTGATGGTGATTTTCTTCCTGGCCGGCATAGTTTTCGTTATATTTTTAAGAACTGTAAGAAGGGATCTTACAAGGTACGAGGAACTGGACAAGGAGGCTCAAGCCCAGATGAATGAAGAGCTTTCAGGTTGGAAGCTTGTGGTTGGTGATGTGTTCAGGGAACCTTCACACTCGAAATTGCTATGTGTGATGGTGGGTAATGGGGTTCAGATAACTGGGATGGCAGCTGTCACTATTGTTTTTGCAGCTTTTGGCTTTATGTCACCAGCTTCCCGTGGTATGCTGTTGACTGGTATGATTTTGCTATATCTCTTCCTTGGAATCGCTGCTGGGTACGTTGGTGTACGTATGTGGACGACTGTTAAGGGTTCGTCCGAGGGGTGGAGATCGGTTGCTTGGTCGATAGCATGCTTTTTCCCAGGCATCGTTTTTTCTATATTGACCTTCTTGAATTTCATCCTATGGGGAAGTAAAAGTACTGGCGCCATCCCAATTTCCCTATTTTTCATACTCTTTTCCCTCTGGTTTTGCATCTCGGTGCCTCTGACACTTGTGGGTGGGCTTTTTGGTGCACGGGCCGAGATCATCCCATACCCAGTCCGGACCAATCAGATCCCCCGGGAGATACCTGCTCGCAAGTACCCCTCGTGGCTTCTCGTTCTAGGTGCAGGGACACTGCCCTTCGGGACGCTCTTTATAGAGCTTTTCTTCATACTCTCGAGTATCTGGCTCGGGAGATTCTATTACGTGTTCGGTTTCTTGCTTATTGTTCTTTTGCTGCTGGTGGTTGTCTGTGCCGAGGTTTCTGTTGTTTTGACTTACATGCATCTGTGTGTCGAGGACTGGATGTGGTGGTGGAAGGCCTTTTATGCATCTGGCTCGGTGGCGCTTTATGTTTTCCTGTACTCGATCAATTATCTGGTGTTTGATCTGCAGAGCCTGAGTGGGCCCGTGTCTGCCTCGCTTTACCTGGGTTACTCGTTGATAATGGCTGTCGCAATAATGCTCTCGACCGGGACCATTGGGTTTCTTACTTCGTTTTACTTTGTTCATTACCTGTTCTCATCCGTGAAGATTGATTGAGAAATGTTGATCGATTCTAGTTAGGGGCTGGTTTGGGGAAGAATAGAAAGAGGTGTAGTGAGATTGTATTTCATTTTCGTCAAGCACTTTGCGGGCCATATTTTTTTAAGTCATACGTATCTTGATACTTGAATGTCACTACTATAGACTACAATTGTTATTTTCAGTTGTTTTAGTTTCTTTTCTTGCTGGCATTTTTATTTTTTATATATTTTTCTCTTTAAACCGTCTCAGTAACGTAGCTTTTGCATGTTATACACCCTATACTGTGGCACTTTGGACCCAGGTACATATAATTAGTGTAGAAGAGTCGGGTGGTGTGTTTCATAGTGGAGTCTGAATTACACGCTTATCATGCTTGTCGGTATATGCTTGAAACTTCATAAGGATCCGAACAAGTGGGAGTTTGCTATACATTGAAGCCGTTGGAGATATTTGCTCCTACTAAGTTTGGGTTTTGATTGTGAGAATGCTTATCTAGTTATAGTGCGTTTGTTAAAGTTCTGTTTATGGGCATATGATACAATAATTTTTTGGGTCATTTGTTTTGTTTTATGATTTTGGTAACACAAAACTCGACCGGCTGGAATCCGAGTAATCGCCTTTCTTCTTACCGGTTGAATGTTGTACACTTACAAAGAACTCTCACACTGGAGGGGTTTCTCGGTGAAAAGCCTCTAAAGCTTAAGTCAGTGTTTGTTCAATCAATTATCAAGAGTGGAAATAGAATGATCGTGTCTAACAAGAAACGATTACCCCCATATATATAGGGGTAAGATACCTACCCTAGGAGCCTGCCTGTCCGTACACACACAGTATGCGTGTGTCAGAGAGCCGTCGCCACTATCCTCTGCACCAATACCTCTGCGCCATGTGCCCTCATCACATGGAGTAAAATATTCCCTCATGATTTGTTGACGTCCTACTGACACATCTGCAATTCTGTTAGAAGTTCCTCGTATTTTGACCTTATCCGAGTCAACTACCTAAGTTGTCTTTTACTTCTAGTGAGATCGACCATCACACTGCCTCGGGCCTATCGTCGACCAACGCGGACTCGACCTGCTTGATACTCGACCAGGTCCTCCTTATTATCTCTACCCGAGCCTTCGATATTTCTTCCTCGACTACACTCAATTTTCCCTCTCACCCATCATTACAATTGGAAACGATCTCTTTCATATTTTAATTCGTTTAGCCAGCTAAAAGGACCGGTTTATCCGTCTAGGTATAATATTCTATATCATCTAGTCTCATCCACTCTTGTCGAGTCTAAATGACTCGATCTAAGAGTGAGTGCTGACTACCTTCACCTTGTCGTTTTCTCTTTTCTTATTTCTCGACCATTTTTTGCGTGGTCTCATTCTCGCCACATGTTCCTTGTGTCAGCCCTCTGTCGTATGTCAAGATCATCCATCATTGCGTCCTTTCATAGTTCGTGCCTCTTCGTACATCGCGCCTTCTTTACTCCTTTTAATCGTTGGATTTTATCTTTAATCCAACGGTCGTCTCTCCTATTTTTTCTCTCCTATAAATATCCGCACTTAGCCAATTTTTGGACTTTTTCACCTTTACCAATTTTCGAACTCCATTGTGCCCTAACTTTTTGCAATACAAGTTTTCTTCTCCCCGGCGCTCTGTTTCTCCGGCGATTCTGCATTCTCCGGCAACATATTCTCACTACAGCTATGAGTAAGTCCCCGTAACTTTACTTTGTGACTTCAATTTTACTTTCAATTTTTCCTCTCTCGCTTCTTTTTTCTTCTCCGTTCACTTTTCTCTGAAAACCCTAGTCATCGCGTTTTGGTCTCCTCTCTTCTTCTCCTTCTTCTTTGCTTCTTCAAACCTTCAAGTTCCTTTGCTAACATTTTTCCTCGTTTTATTGTTTTACCACTTTTCCAGATTTTGTTACTTCCGCTGAGAACGACCCACTCCGGCGAAAATTTGCACTCACCACCATCATCCCCGGTTACACGGCCGATACCTCACTCTCCCTCTCGTTCTGTTGAGGAATTCTATCAGCCCCTTCCTCTCAACATGATCCATCCTGATGATCCTACCTTCGTCATTCGACCCTTCCATCTCGTCGATGAACCTGAGGAAGATAACCTTGAACATATGCCTCTGATCCGTTGTCGTCGACTTGCTTTCGGTGCTTCTGACGCGGCGGAAGTTTCCCTAGATGTTGCTGAGGCGGCTCGTGAGAGAGAGGACCACACTCCTCTTTCTCAACGCTGTAACTTATCCTCCACTCCCAAAATTACCAAGTCTAAACCATCGACCACTCTTCCTTCTTCTTCCAAATCGACCAAGACCAAACCACCCTCGAGTTCTATCTCTTCTCGACCAAAACCTACGAAGCCTCACTCCCCTCCTAACTTGTTGTAACTACAAAAGTTCGGCCACCCTTGTGGCTGGTGTTTCGTTTCCCCAAGCCCCAATGACACTTATGATAATCCTCCTGCACGCCATTATACCTTTTTCAAGGTACAATTTAAATTGGGCATCCATTATCCTCTCTGTCCCAAAATTTTAGAAATATGTGATTGGTCCGGCCTTCCTTTCAACCAACTTCCTCCTAACGCCATTCGCTCGATTAACACATTCCTCATCCTTTACCATATCCGACTAGGTCGATTCGATAAAGGTTTTTTCCACTACTGCTACGTACCCTCTAAACAAGCCAATGGGTTATATCTGAAAAGTCGTAATTGTGCCCATTTCATCGCCGATATTCCTTCTAACGTTTCGAAGTGGAAGATTAAATTTGTCTATGTCGAACCCGACGTCTCCTTTCCCTGGGCGAATACTCCTTGGGTCACCTTTCTTACCTTTGAGCTTGAAAACCCTTCTCTTGAGCTTCTTTACGACCAGCGTATCGTCGTCTGGAACTCCAAATCCGTCGCCTGCAATAGCCTCCTCGAGAATGAGAACTTATTACATTTTTGTGGGCTTCTCACCCACAAAACCTTTTCTCCTCCTACCTTAGAAGTTCTTAATTCTATCTGAGTTGAGGGCGATCCAGGTAATATTCGGCCATTTTACCTTGCACAAGTGTCTATCTCGTATCATACTGATGTGTTGTTTATTTGTTGCAGAGATGCCCCTGATTCCTATGCTTAAGAGGAAAGTTCCTCTCAAAAAGCGGGCTCCTGAAGGCTCAACTGCTCAACCCTCTGATTCGGACAACTCACACCCTGATTCATCAACTCCATCCAGGAGGTCGAAACTCAGACCACTTCGACCGAGACACCTTTGGGTGTGGAACAGATTCCGACTCCCACCTTCATAATCATCACTGAGCCACCTCCCACTCAACAGTCTGAATCAGCCAAGTAAGTACCACCTACCTTTCCTCAGCAAAAAACAGAACAAATTATTCAATCGGCCTCGCACTCTCCCAATCCTCGACCATCAACTCCCCCCGAACATCGACCATTCTCATCGTCGAGGCTCCTCCCTCCCTCGAGCAACCTGAGCTCGAGGGAATCTAGAGAAGCGTTCTCGAGATGAGGATGGTGAGAAGAAAAAGAGCAAGCGGCGTCTCCTTGTCAAGATGGCCGACCCGCCCACTCCCCCTGCTCCTCTGTCACTGGCTAAGGTTAGTGAAGAGGAGTTATTGTCGCACTTGAAGACGGTTGTCCCTGCCGCCGACCTCGAGGCCAGCAATTCTCATTACGGACTCGCGACCATCGCCTTACTCGCTGGTTAGCTCAGGTAACTCTTTACTACCCTTGCTATGTATTATCCTATTAACTCTGCCCTTTATTCTCTATTCTTCTTCGCGTATTCATTCATTTCCCCTTGTCGTGTGTAGGCTTTGATCGAGCTTCTACCTTTGCCCGAACATACCTTGGGTAGTGCCAGCGACTCCATTCCCCTCATCGAGGACGGTGCTGCTCTTTTGTGCGAGAAGAATAGCAAGCTCGTCATTCGATGCCATGGGTTGCGGGAAACTGTGGTCGAGACTAAGCGAGAGTGCTCGGCTCAGAAGAAAAAGGATGAGGAGACCGAGGGAAGGATTAAGGCCCTCAAAGAAGCCCTTGCAGCGAAAGTGAGGAAAAGAAAGCTCTCGAGGGTCTACTTGAGGCTGAGAAGGCTGCTCGAGCACAGGAGATGGCGGCTCATGCTCAGGAGAAACACAAAGTGACCCAACTTGCTGCTCTTCGTGCTCGTCAAATGCTGTGGCACACAACGGTCGAGCAACGATTTTTGTAAGAATATCACGAGCAAGTGGTGGTTGACTTCATACAGTCACCACAATATCTAAAGGAAGTGCAAGGCCTCGGTACTGATTAATTCCAGTTTGCTATGACCGAGGCAACTAAGAAGACAGCCGAGGACGACTTTGAGGCGCTCGATATAGCAGCCATCTGGGATGCTATGCCCAATGTTCCTCAGGGTTTCCACGGTGATCCCGACTTACTTATCATTCATGAATGGTGGTCGGGCATCCTCGACCGTACTCTGGCTCGAGCTGATGTTTTGAAGAAAACCTTCAAGCTGACCGGTGGTATGGCTCCTCCTGTCTCCATGTAGCAGGCCATGGCTGCCTCGATCCTTGCTCGACCCCATATCCGACATGGCTGAGTTCTCGTCCGGCTGTAACCAGCAAGGCGAGCCAGAGCCCGAGTCCACTGCCGATGTCGGTGCAGAGCAAACTTCTCAGAATCCTGATGCCCCTGCTCCTTAGTCAATTTGTATTTTCTCCTTCAATGTTATTAATTTTGCCTATGTAAGAACTCCCGTATCAATGAATCATATTTTCTTGACTCCAGTAGTTTTGTATGTGTGCTCAATCATGTTTCATTTTCGTGTTTGTTTATGTCTGATGAATGTATATCGCCTATGTTGTGTCTACGCAAATTTTTGGGTATATTTCGGGGCCATCAGTCTTCGGCTCTGTCATATTATTTTCTCTAAGTTTATATTTCCTTGCACATGCCCACCTTCGAAGAGGTGGTCGTTACATGCGACCATCCAGCCTCTCGACCTTAGTCATGATGGATTTTTGTCTTCGAACACATGTCCACCCTCAACGGAGTGGTCGTTACATGCGACCATCTAGCATCTCAGCCTTAGTCATGATGGATTATAGTCTTCGAACACATCCCAACGTCAAAGGAGTGATCGCTACATGTGACCATCCAGCCTCTCGTCCTTAGTCATGATGGATTTTTGTCCTCGAACACATGCCCACCCTCTAAGGAGTGGTCGTTACATACGACCATCCAGCCTCTCGACCTTAGTCATGATAGATTTTTATCTTCGAACACATGCCCACCCTCAAAGGAGTAGTCGTTACATGCAACCATCCAGCCTCTCGGCCTTAGTCATGATGGATTTTTGTCTTCGAACACATACTCACCCTCAAAGGAGTGGTCGTTACATGGGACCATCCAGCCACCCTCAAAGGAGTGGTCGTTACATGCGACCATCCAGCCTCTCGGCCTTAGTGATGATGGATTTTTGTCTTTGAATACATGCCCACCCTCAAAGGAGTGGTCGTTACATGCGACCATCCAGCCTCTCGGCCTTAGTCATGATGGATTTTTGTTTTCGAACGCATGCCCACCCTCAACGGAGTGGTCGTTACATGCGACCATCCAGCCTCTCGGCCTTAGTCATGATGGATTTTTGTCTTCGAACACATGCCCATCCTCAAAGGAGTGGTCATTACATGCGACCATCAAGCCTCTCGACCTTAGTCATGATGGATTTTTTCCAAGCAACCTGCCATCAGGGTTACTCTAAATATTCAAATAATAAAGTGATTCAATAGACAATAAGATGTTGAGCTCAACCGTGCAGTTTCATTAATAACAAATAAGGGGGTTGATTACATTGATTCCAGCAAATTTTTTCATAAGTAAAAAAAAAAAATTACGCGTAATATTTCTTCAAGTTAGCCACATTCCATGACCTGGCCAACGATCTTCCCTCAGCATCCTTTAGCGAGTATACTCCTCCAGCATGAACTTTCTCGATAAGGTATGGTCCTTCCCAGTTCGGCTCCAACTTTCCCACGTGCTTCAGTACATCAACCCTTTTCTATACTAGGTCACCCACCTGGAATCTCCGCACCTTTACCTTCATATCGTGTGTTGCTCGCATCCTTTGCTTGTATGCCTCGAATCTGATCGAAGCGTGCTCCTAGAGTTCCTCGATTGTGTCTAGAGATGCCATCATCAGGCTTTTGTTTTGCTCCCAGTCATAAGTGTTTGATCTTTGTGATTGGACCTCGACCTCGACCGGCAATAAGGCCTCCATTCCATAGACCAGGCTGAAAGGTGTTTCTCCTGTGGTCGACCTAGGCATTGTTCTGTATGCCCAGAGTACCGAGGTGAGTTCATCAACCCATGCTCCCGATGCTTTTTCCAGCCTTGTTTTGAGACCGTTCAATATGATTCTATTGGTCACCTCAACTTGTCCATTGGCTTGCGGGTGAGCGACTGATGCAAAATATTGCTCAATCTTCATGTCCTCACACCATGCTCGAATCCACTTGCCATTGAACTGCCTTCCATTGTCGGATACCAACACCTTCAGGACTCCGAACCTGTAGAAAATGTTGTTATATAAACATTTTATGACCTTCTCCTCTGTGATCTTGGCCAGGGGTTCGGCCTCCACCCATTTCGTGAAGTAATCGACCGCCACGATCAAGAATTTCCTCTGTCCAGTTCCTTGGGGCATTGGCCCCACCAGGTCAATACCCCATTGCGCGAATGGGATAGGAGCACTCATGGTCGTCATTGCTTCAGCTGGTTGATGGATAAGTGGACCATTCTTATGGCACTGCAAACATCTCCTCACCAGCACCTTAGCATCCTCCTTCATCGTCGGCCAGAAATACCCTGCTCGCAGAATCTTGGCTACCAGAGAACCTGCCTTGCTGTGATCACTGCAACATCCTTCATGAGTTTCCCTCAACACATATCGACTTTTCTCCCTGGTCACACATCGCAAATGTGGTCCAACATGAGACCTTTTATACAAGATTCCTCCATGCTCGAAAAACCTCCTTATCACATTGATCCCTCCTTCCCTTAACTCCTTTATTATTGGGGCCCTCCAGTCCTCAACCTCATCTATCTCTGCCACCTCTTTCTCAACCACACTTTTCTCCATGTGTAATAGGGTCACACTTTTGCTCTTGCAATCGACCAGGGTTTGTGCTACTTTTGACAACAAGTCAGCTCGACCGTTTTCCCCTCGAGGACCCTGAAACCTTTTCATCTCCTCCACATACTTCAGCATCTTGTCCTCCTTAATCTCGAACACTTACTGAAATTAGCCAACCACCAGTTGTGAATCTGAATGCACCTGCACCTTTCGAGCTCCTCCCGCCAGGGCCAACTGGAGCCCTTTTATGATTGCTTCATACTCTGTCTCATTATTCAATATCCGATATGCCACCTTAACTGCAAAGTCCAAGCTATCTCCCTTTGGCGAAATCAGCACAATGCCCAGACCGCCTCCAATTTTCAACATCGATCCATCCACAAAAATCTGCCATACTCCTTCACACTCCTCCTCTCCCTTTGTTCCCTCCAAAATAAAATCGGCCAGCGCTTGCACCTTGATCGCCCTCCTTGGTTCATATGCTATTGTGTATTCGTTTAGCTCGACTGCCCATTTAACCAGTCGACCAGATATCGAGGGTCGACCCAATGTTTCCCCCAGAGATATGTTCGTCCGGACCTTCACCTTATAGCTCAAAAAATATGGCCTCAGCTTTCTCACAGTAACGACCACCGCCAAGGCACACTTCTTGATCTCCGAATACCTCCGCTCAGCGCCTAGTATCACCCTACTCACATAATAGATTGGGAATTGGGCTGCTCCTTCTCGCAACAGTACCAAGCTCACCGCCGTTTCTCCAATGGACACATACAACACCAAATCCTCTCCATGCACCGGCTTGGCTAGCAAGGGCAAGTTGGCCAATACTTTTTGTAACCCCTCAAACGACCTGTGGGCCTCTTCCGTCCATTGGAACTTCGAGCTCTTCCTCAATGTTTTGAATAACGGCCCACTCTTTTCTGCCACTTTCGAGATAAAGCGACTCAGACCTGCAATTAGCCCTATTAGGATCTGCACCTCCTTCACCTTTGTAGGGGGCCTCATCTCAACCACCGCCCGCACCTTCTCTGGGTTCACCTCGATTCCCCTTTTTGTCACTATATAACCCAAGAACTTCCCCGACTTTTTCCCAAAAGAACACTTGGCGGGATTCAACTTCATCCCATATCTCCTTAACGTTATAAATGTTTCCTTCAAGTCATTCACATGATCGACCTCTTCCTTGTGCTTCACCAACATATCATCAACATAAACCTCCATATTTCTCCCCATCTGCTCTTTGAAAATTTTATCAACCAATCTTTGGTACGTCGCTCCTGCGTTTTTCAGCCCGAAAAGCATCACCACATAACAATAAGTCCCCTTGATTGTTACAAAACTTACCCTTTCTTTTCCTCACGTGCTAAAGGGATCTGATGGTACCCCTGCGACGCATCCATTAGGCTAAGCAACTCACACCCAGCAGTGGAGTCGACCAGCTGGTCGATCCTTGGCAGTGGATATAAATTCATCGGGCATGCCTTGTTCAAATCTCGAAAATCAATACACATCCTCCATTTACCCTCTGACTTCGAAACCATCACCGTGTTCGATAGCCACTCTGGGAATTGGATCTCCTTGATATAACCCGGCTTCAGCAATTTCTCCACCTCTTGCTCAATCACCTTATCTATCTCTGCACCATGAAGTCTTCTTTTCTGCTTTACCGGTCTCACAGTGAGGTTGACATTCAGCCGGTGCTCGATCACTTCCACTCTAATACCTGTCAACTCCTCCGCCGTATATGCAAAGATATCTGCAATATCCCTTATCAATCCAATCAATTTCGACCTCACGGGCACCTCCAACTCCTTCCAGATTCTAAACTTCATCTCTTCGCTACCTTTCGCCATTTGAATTTCTGCAATCTCCCCTCCTGGTTGCATCTCTGCTTTTTCCTTGCCCTTTTCCAACGTCACATTTTCCTCCTTCGACCTCGAACTCCCGGGTCAACTTGGGGCTTCATCTTCTATCTTCGCCTGCCTCTTAGCCAACTTCTTATTGTTGCTAACTGTGGTTTGATAGCAGCTCCGCGACGTGAGCTGATCCCCTGTGACCTCACCAATGTTTGCGCCCACAGGATACTTGATCGTCATATGGTACGTTGGTACGACCGCTTTGAAGGCATTCAAACTAGTCCTCCCCATGATAATATTGTACGATGATTCGGCTCCGACCACCACAAATATTACCATTCTAACTTTCATCATCGCTCCCTTCCCCAAGGCAACGGACAGACTTACCTCACCATTGGCATGACTTCTCCTCCATTGAAACCATACAAAGATGTGGCCACCGGCTTTAGCTCCACGTTTAACTCCCGATTAATCTGCACAAAACAATCATAGAACATAACATCTATTGAACTTCCCGTGTCAATAAACACCCTCTTTACATCAAAACCGGCCACTTCTGCCGTAATCACCAAAGCATCATTATGGGGAAACACCACCCCTTCTGCATCCTCTGCCCGAAAACTAATCTCCGGAACTCGAGCAGTAATGCATACTTCCTCCCGCCTCCTCTTCATGGCCTGAACATGTCCCCTCCTAGTGTTGTTCGAGTCCCCATCTGTCGGCCCTCCTGAAATCATATATATCGTTCCTCTCTTCACCGAGCCCATATCTTCCTGCCTTCCCCGATCTCTGTTTCCTTGCCTTCTTTTTCCTTCATCACCCCTTCGACCGCCTCGACCATCATCCTCCTCATCATCATCTCTGTCAATCCTCTCTACGGACTCCTCCTGACACCTCCTTTTCTCTTTCTCCTTCACCTTATCGTGGTAGACAAACTCCCTGATATGCCCTGCTCGAATAAGGCGCTCAATCTCATCCTTAAGGTGTCGGCAATCCTCCGTAGTATGGCCGTAGTCTTTGTGGATTCGGCAATATCTCCTCGACTTTGGCTGAGTTGGTTCCTCAAACCTCGACCTAGGCCATGTCACATCTCTCCTATTAATCTACTTCTCCATAGCCACCAACACCTCAGCCACCTTCGCATCCAACGGGGTATAACCATAGAACCTTTTCCCTCCAGCAATGGGTCGATCCTTCCACCTATCCTCACACCCTTGATCCTGCCGAGCTCGCCCTTCCCTCCTGGGCGATCCTCTTCTAGGCGACCTCCTTTTGGGCGAATTTGCCTTCTCCTTCTTTGGCTCTGCTCCAGTTTAGCAAACTCCGCCTCCGTCTCCTCGAGGTTAATATACTTTCTGCACCTCTTTAACACCTCGTCAAAAGTACGAGCCGGGGTTTTGACCAAGGAAGTCCGACATGGCCCTGCTCGTAAACTCCTGATCAGTCCTTCCGCTTTGACCTCATCGACTGCCGACAGGATCTCCAAACAAGCCTGATTGTATCGAGATAAATATTTGTGCAGCGACTCCTTCTCGTCTTACCTCATCACCATTAGGGTCAAGTACGTCTTCGCCTGGGCCACCGCGCTCGAATATTGATTTGTCAGCTTCTCAGCAAAATCCTCGAAATTTGCGATTGACCCTAGGGGCAGGTGTTGGAACCAATCGAGTGCGCCTCCTCTCAAGGTCGATAAGAATGCCCTGCAACTAACGGGGTTAGTGTATCCATTGCAACACAATCATATTCTCAAATGTCCTCTCATGTCCCGACGGGTTAGAAGTCCCGTCGAACACAAACTTGTATCCCTGAAATTTACGGGCAAGAGAGCGGCATCCCTCGATAATGGGTGTCCTCGAGCGCGCCTCTCCGTTCGGCCACTACTCTAGCTTGCAATTGACGCAACTGCTCAGCAATAATCTCCACCTCTCGAGCCTGCGGGGCACCACCTCCACCATAGCTGGACATGTCCTCCTCCGCATTGTGGTGAGTACCCGCCACTCACCGTGGTCGGCGCAGTGGT
The DNA here is from genome assembly GCA_902706635.1 of Striga hermonthica. Classification (NCBI taxonomy): domain Eukaryota; kingdom Viridiplantae; phylum Streptophyta; class Magnoliopsida; order Lamiales; family Orobanchaceae; genus Striga; species Striga hermonthica. Next base: position 28,491,661 of record CACSLK010034598.1, read on the forward strand.
TGCTCGAGAGAGGCTATTTGTGACATGTTGCACCGCATGCGCAGCCGCATCTGCCACCATCTGCTGCATCTCCTGCTTAGTCATCACCACTTGCTGACCAAGGCATTGTTCTCCCGCTTGCGGTGGTGCTTCTCCATGTACCACTGGTCCTGCTGGCTGTGCTCCTACTGGATCTGGCTGCGCAGCGGTGGCATCGCCGCCGCAAGTGCTGCACAAACTTCTTAGGCACAACTGGAGCCTGTCTCTCCTCAGACAACTGCCGATGGCACGTATACACCTTGAGGAGCTGGCATGGGAGTGACCGGCGTTTGCAAAGGACTGGAAAAACCCAGAAGAGGGACATGCCCCAGCGGCCTTGTCATCGCCCAAGCTTCATCGAACGACGACTGCAAGTTGATTCTGGGAATTCCGTCCGCCATAGCTACCAAGCTCAACAACTCAGAACACCGCTTTTTGAACGAAGGTCCCCACAGAAGGCGTCAAATGGTAACACAAAACTCTCCGACCGGCTGGAATCTGAGTAATCGCCTTCCTTCCCGCCGGTTGAACGTCGTGCACCATACAAAGAACTCTTACACCAGAGGAGTTTTTCGGTGAAGTGCCTCCAAATCTTAAGTCAGTGACAGACTCAGACCCTGCCGTCTTTCTTTGCTACGGACGGTTTACCGACATACTGAAAGAAAGGACCTATGGTGCTGCACAGCCCTTTCTCAATAGATGACTGTGTTATCCATATAGATAAAGAGGTGCCTCATACTATCGCCGTCAGAGAGCTGGTTAGGGGTTGCTGGTGCCGTCGGAGCAAGGACGAGTTGGACTATCTGGGCTTCTTCTTGCTAAGATAGTAAATGGCTCTTTCTTTCCTACCCCTTTCTTTCATCGTATCGTGCTGACCAAGGACACAACTCATGGATGCTTTCATTGTTGACAGATACATCAGGAGAGGTCGACCAGGCGGGAGGATTGAGTAGATATTTCTTCACGGAAGAGGAAAAGAACCTTTTGGGCTAGACGTCTTTGGACTGGACTCACGGAACCAGCTTTCAAATTGAGGGTCGTTCTCCAGTAGCAGCTGAGAGCTTTGGTCTTAGGTTGTTACGCGCCTAGAAAGTCTTCCTAAGGAAAAGGTCTATCTACGAATGCTATGGGTCACTTGCTATTGTCCAAAAAGATGTGATTTAGTTGACTTTTCCGGCATAAGCGGGCATCTTACAGAATCTGAAATGGACTATTTTCCTTGCTTCTCTCGAAAGCAGACTAAGTTTGAAAAGTCCAACCCCCAACCCACTCTTTAAAGCAAGCCTAGTCGTAGGTCTGTCTTTGTTGCTTTCCTATCTACAGATTATTCCCTAGCGCTACATTCCTATTACGCTCGTGCACCATTTCCCTAATAAAAAGAAATATCAATGTCAGACAGAAAGAGTCAAGTCCTCAATAAAGCGAAGTAAGAAAGAGGTCGACTAAAAAATCCCCTCTAAAGAGTCGGGGTCCCTTGGGTACTTGGATATCAGAAGCCGGAAGCAGGTGTATTGATGAGGGTCTATGTGATACCTATCGAAACTTTTCTCTCATCGAATACACGTGTTTGTTATCAAAGTCACTTGCCATCTCCTCATCTATCGTACCCGTGTACCTTCGCTTGTTTACTAGAGCCACGGTTCTGGCACGTTGATTGCTAGCCTCCAAGCGCTCCTATCCACCGCTAAATCCTTTGAGATATTCCAATCTTTAAGGTCTCTCTTAACCGACTCTTCCCAAGTGAGTTTAGGCCAACCTGTACCTCTCTTTACATTATCGACCCGCTGTAGAACTCCCCTATGCACCGGTGCATCAGGAGACCTCCGTCTGCCTTCGCGGGCACTGGAATATTCCATGAGGTCGACAACAGGCTTGCATTCAATTAATTCTCAATAGTGAAAATAGAATGATCGTGTCTAACAAGAAATGATTACCCCCATATATATAGGGGTAAGATATATGCCCTAGGAGCTGCCCAGATCTGCTGAGTTGGCTGCCCGGGCCTGCCCGTCCGTACACACACAGTATGCATGTGTCAGAGAGTCGTCGCCACTATCCTCTACACCAATACCTTTGCATCACGTGCCCTCATCACATGGAGTAAAATATTCCCTCATGATTTGCTGACGTCCTACTGACATAACTGCAATTCCGTTAGAAGTTCCTCGTATTTTGACCTTATCCGAGTCAACTCCCTAAGTTGTCTTGTACTTCTAGTGAGATCGACCATAACACTGCCTCGGAGCTACCTTCGACCAACGCGGACTCGACCTGCTTGATACTCGACCAGGTCTTCATTATTATCTCTACCCGAGCCTTCGATATTTCTTCCTCGACTACACTCAATTTGCCCTCTCATCCATCATTACAACTAGAAACGTTCTCTTTCATATTTTAATTCATTTAGCCGGCTAAAAGGACCGGTTTATCCATCTAGGTATAATATCCCATATCAGTTTTAATTTTTGCAAAGGTTTGTATCCATCTTATTGTATTGTTTGGTTCTCCTTAACAACTTTTATCTTGCCATTAAATTATTAACTTATTTTGTTGTCTTGATACGACTAAATAAAAAAGTTTTTTTTCTTACTCTTTGTTCTAGTTTGGAATCACAATGGTGTTGGATTTGGTGAAAAATATTGTTTAATGTATAATTATCGAATATCTACCGTCCTGAACATCTTGGTGGACTGAGAACTATCAGAACCTCTTTTTTAAAATCTCTCTCACATTTTGAGTAGAAGAGTGTTGGGGAGTGAGAACTATCAAATCCTTCTTCTTAAAATCTGTCAAACATTTAGAGTAGAAAAGTGTTGGGATTCTATGAGGAATGTCGATTTTATGTAAGTACCTAATATACAAGAGAAAGCCTAAAGCGCAATGAACTAAATTTGGGTATGAACAATCACGGCTTAAAACTTTGTTGACATTGAGAAGTTTCTATTTTCGTAGATGGAGATCGTCTTAGCCTCGTCATGGAACTCGAACAATCACCGAGGATTGGATTGTCTCGTCGCCGAGGATCGTTCGCTGTCGCTGAGTCACGTGCGTGCGGTTGCACCGTGATGAAAATGGAGGTTTTGACCTCCAAAAACGAGATGAGTCTAGAGGCGAGGCGACCCGAGAAGACCTCACCAAGGCCTAATACAGATCGAGATGGGCTGAGAAACTCGTGCAAACTCGTATGAGGCAGTGCACGGGGTTATCAGGAATGAGACCCCACAGGGTAGCAGCAGGCCTCGTAGAGACCCAGTGAGACCACGTAGGCCTCGTAGAGACCCGACGATAATGTGACGGCAATCGCAGAAGAGCGCGCGCACAGACAGACACTGCACGCCTGGATGATGTAGGCAGCGCCATCGAGATGGGTGACGACACTCCCATGCTGGGAGAACGCGTTCGTGGGTAACTCAGGCACTCGCAACCTCTGCGAAACGGTTCGTAGGGTCGGTAAAGTAGGGGCGCGTGATACGGACGGGAGTACGCGCGCAGGGCTGAGGTTCTGGTAGACGACACAGTGATGAAGAATTGTGTATCTTGACTTGGTTTATGTAGAAACGCGCACTAATGGCCTTCGTTTAGACACGATAAGTTGTGATATTCTAACACGAAAGAATGGTGCTCAAGATGAGCTTTTCAATATGTTGTTACTTGCATGAATAAAAAGATAAATACATAGGCCTATTTATAGAAAATCTAAGCCTACGAGATAAAGAAATACTAAACCGGCTAGGGATCAAATACAAGTCCTAAGGAAATAATAAATATCGAATCATATGAATTACCAAATAACTAATTATGCACATGTTAATTAATTAAGCACATGCTTATTGACCTAAACTAGGAAACCATATCTATAAAATATAATAATAATAGGACTCCAAGATCAACCCAAGTCTTCTAGAAGACTTGCTATCCAAGCATCTCTTGGTCACGTGCAATCCGCGGCCCACACGATAGGCTTCTCGAGTCACTTGCATCCGCGCGTGTCGCTCAGGGGCACTTTTTCTCGCCCGTGCGCGAGATCTTCAGGCCTGTCATATGTGTGTCGTACGGTGCTCGCGCTTCCATGCCCACGCGACTCATGCTTGACCTGCTCGTTGCTCAATAGCTCCTTCTTGTCATGCACACACTCTTGGATAGTTCATTTGTTGGTGCTTGAGGCTTTGAGCGTCTTCATGTGACCTCGTGTGGTCCTGTCTGCCGCCATGCAATCTCGGCCCATTTGGTGAACCACAACTTGACATTTGGTTGTCCTGGTTGACGACTGAGACGAGTCGAAATTCACATCTTCATCATTCCTGCCCTCTTTGAGAACTTCCTTGTCCTTAAGGATAATGTACTTTAAGGTTGCTTGCTCAGTCGTACTCGGTTCATTGTCCGGAACTTCGGATCCAGACGCGCATTTGGGTCATTATACGTCATGGATGGACTTGCACGGAGCCTCGGACGCTTTGAGATGTCGGATGTTTTCACTTACACTGGGGCCGCGGGCGCAAAAGTGGTACTACACACTTCCACCTCATTCAATTTGGAAGTGGCAACAGTTACGTGCAGCTTTCCGATCACACTTCATCGGAGCTCAAGTTTGCCTTATCCCAAAAGAATCGATCACTAACATTGTCCAAAAGGATGACGAAACCGTAAAGGACTACGTATCTCGGTTTAACGACCGAATTAACATGGAACCCTGTCACCCTGAGACTCTACTAGTGACTGCAATTGCCGGGTTAAAACCCAACTCAATGTTTCGATGGACTTTATGTCAGAACAAGTCGGCTACCTTTCAAGAATTCCTCGTACGGGCTCAACAATTCATTATCGCCGAGGAGTCAATGTCGGTCCCTAGTTTTGACTTCTCGGTAAAGGAAAATAAAAATGAATCAGACGCGAAAAAGAAGAATAAGAAGAATTTCGGGAAAGCGCAATATCGGAATTATTCAAAAGGATATGAAAATACTCCGGAATCCAGAGCTGCCCGAGACCAATATGCCGACAATGTGAGGACGGGTTATCAAACTGTTTATTCGGCCGGAGCAGCCACCATTTTTGAAGAGCTGAAAGGAAAAGGGATTATTCCTGATCCAAAACCAGTAAGAACTTCTGAAGACAAGCTGGACAAATCCCGATACTGTGCGTACCATAAATCTCTGGGACACAATACCGATGAATGCCTCGGCCTCTTATCGGCTCTTTTACGTTTGATCGGACAGCCTCAACTTCAAAAGTTCAGAAATTTTGACAATCGCCGGAAAGGAAGGCCTGTGGATCTTTTTGACGAGGAAGAAGATGACAATCGACCCGCCAACCCGAAAAGAGCCCGTGCGAATGATAAGGAAGTTTTTACGTTTTCCACCCTTGTCGGTACTTCGACCGACAACGGCAAAAAGTCCAAAACACATGACGCATCAAACTCTTCATACTGCATACCTCGAGTTAACTCTAATACCAAACAGTTGGACACTTCTCGGCGAAAAGCTAAAGCCTATGCCAGGGAAGCCCAGAATGCCGAGAAACGAGTTATGAACGTTGATCTTCGAGACACTATTAATAAGCGAAATTGTCCCATCACATTCAGTATTGAGGACGCCAATCTGTTCGCTCATCCCCACTCTGATGCCCTTATCATTACTGCTCCGATTGGAGGAATTCCCGTTCACCGAATCATGGTTGATACAGGAGCTTATTCGAGCATCTTAATGTTCCGTACTTTCAAGAAACTGGGTTTGGACCTTGCGGATATCAGACCTTGTAACGACCAAATTCAAGGCTTCAATGGAAGTATATCTTGTCCTATCGGTGAAATAATGCTCCCTATACGGTTTGGTGGCTTTGGACCAAGATCCAAGATCATTATGGAAACCTTCAAAGTCTTGGATGTTCAGAATGAGTACAATGCTGTTGTAGGACGAACTGCTCTTTATAAGCTCTGCGCTGCTGTGTCAATTTTTCACTATGCCTTGAAGTTCCCCACCCTTGAAGGGGAAGGCACTCACTATGGAGATCAGCGGGAGGCGCGAAGTCTGACGTTGCTCTCAACTTCACGAAATCTTCATGTATGCGAGGCACGGGAGACTGATAGCTCGGGTGAGTTGAAAGATTCAATCCTTCCTGACCTCACAATGACGGATCAATCGGCTTCAAATACCGACATCCCCATTGTTCCAGACACCGATGTCATTGAGATGTCGGATCTGCCTGAAACCTCGGATGGAGCCCTCGACCAAGGACAACCTCTTTCTGTGGAGGACATGAAAGCTCACGAAGATATAGATCCAAGGATACAATTCAAAGATAAGAGTCATCATGTTCGGGCGGAACCAGTTGAAGATGTCGAAATTATTTACGTGGATGAACTAACTCAAGAAAAACCGTTGCGCATCGGAGCTGGTCTTCAAGAACCCACGTGATCGCACTTAATTCAATTTCTTCGGTCAAATTCCGACGTGTTTGCTTGGAAGCATGAAGATATGAAGGGGATAGACCCACAGAAAGCGTGTCATCGGCTAAATTTGGATAAGACCGTCAAACCCGTCATACAAAAACGTCGTAAATTCGGACCAGATCGACAGAAGGCGTTGGAAGAGGAAGTGAACAAGCTTATAGACAACAAGTTCGTTAAAGAAGCAAAATATCCGACATGGATATCAAATCCTGTCTTGGTGAAGAAAGCTACCGGTCTTTGGCGCTTATGCATTGATTTTTCAGATTTGAACCAAGCGTGCCCGAAAGATAGCTATCCAATTCCACATATCGATTACATGGTAGATGCTACATCGGGACATCAACTCATGAGTTTTTTGGACGCCTATTCCGGTTACAATCAAATCCCCATGCACCCCGACGATGCTGAACATACTTCGTTTTATTCGGCCCGAGGTCTTTATTGTTATGTCATGATGACTTTTGGATTGAAGAATGCTGGGGCCACGTATCAAAGGTTGGTCAATAAGATGTTCGCTCGTTTGATCGGTCACACAATGGAAGTATACGTAGATGACATGTTGGTGAAATCGTAACAGGCCTCCCACCATATTGCTCATCTTTCCGAAGTCTTTGACATCCTTCGAGAGTATTCAATGGTGCTTAATCCCAAGAAGTGCACCTTTGGAGTAGGATCAAGAAAATTTCTCGGATACATGGTGAGCCAGAGAGGAATCGAAGCTAATCCTGCCAAGATTCAAGCCATACTTGATTTAACCGGTCGGCTAGCCGCTTTAAATCGATTCATTTCGAAGTCGACGGATCATTGTAAACCTTTCTTTGACGCCATCAGAAAGAAGAAGCCGTTCGAATGGACCACCGAATGTCAGAGTGCTTTTGATAACATTAAAGAAGTTCTTTCACAACTACCAACGTTGCAAAAACCTCTCCCTGACGAACTTTTAGCGTTGTTAGCGCTGTTCTTATACGACAAGATGGACTCCAGCAGTTCCCAATATATTATGTTAGCAAAGCTTTACATGACGCTGAGTTGCGATATCCGCATATGGAGAAACTTGCTTTTGCGTTGATCATTGCTCCACGAAAATTGCGACCATATTTTCTCGAACATTCTGTTGTTGTGTTCACCTCATATCCTCTCCGGCAAGTCCTCCATCGACCTGACACGTCGGGAAGGATGATTAAATGGGCTATCGAACTCGGACAGTTTGACATTCAGTATCGCCCACGCAATGCCATTAAAGCTCAGGTGCTATCCGATTTCATAGCAGAGTTCACCCCATCTGTTAACACATCAGTTCAGGATCCGACGTGGACTCTCTACATCGATGGATCGTCTACCGCTATACGAGCTGGAGGAGGAATCGTTTTAGTTAGTCCAGATCAGGAAGTGTTTTGTTACTCTGTACCGTTCACTTTTCCAGCTACTAACAATGAAGCTGAATATGAAGCCCTCTTATCGGGTCTACATTTCGCTGAGTCCATGAGTGTTTCCTCCCTCCGCATATTTTCTGACTCTCAGTTATTAGTCAGTCACATTAATGGTGCCTATGAAGTCAAGGAACCACGATTGCTGCCTTACTTTTACCTCGCCAAGAAGAAGTTATCACGGTTCAAAATGACATTGGAACATATACCTCGGTCGTCAAACATTCAAGCAGATGCTCTCTCGCGTTTGGCCTCTTCGACCGATTTGAACAATGTTGAATTTGTGCAAATTACTCAACAGGAAACTTCTTCAACAGTCTCTACCGACGTCGCCATGATCGATGTTGTTTCGCCAGTTCCAAGTTCAACTTGGATGGATCCAATCATTAACTACCTTCAAACCGGGGCCGTGCCTGAAGATCCAAAAGAAGCCCGTACTCTTCGTGTTCGTGCCGCTCGTTTCACAATTGATCAAGGAATATTATACAAACGTGGGTATTCCACCCCGCTGCTCAACTGCTTGTCGGAAACTGACGCCCGACATATTCTTCAAGAAGTACATGAGGGCGTCTGCGGTACTCATCAAGGATCACAAGCTTTATCTCACAAGATTTGCCGACAAGGCTATTACTTGCCGACTGTAAAAAAAGATGCCGCCGACTGGGTGCGAAGATGTCACAAGTGTCAGATATTTGCTCCTAATGTAAACCAACATCCTGAATCCCTTAAGTCAATATACAGCCCATGGCCGTTCGCAAAATGGGGGATTGATTTAATTGGCCCGCTTCCGACAACCAAAGGAGGTGTTCGCTTTGTGATATTGGCTGCCGACTATTTCACCAAATGGGTAGAGGCCGAACCTCTTGCAACCATCACCGAACAAAAAATGATTGATTTTGTCTGGAAGTCCATCATTTGTCGGTTTGGGATACCGAACTCTATTATAACCGACAACGGCCGTCAGTTCGAAGGGAAAAAATTAGAAGACTTCTGTGAAGACTATGGTATCAAGCATTTCTTCTCGTCACCTTATCATCCACAAGCTAATGGGCAGATAGAAGCTGTGAACAAGATCATTAAGAATGGCATGAAAACTCGACTAGAGACTGCAAAAGAATCTTGGCCCGATGAGTTGCCCCATGTCCTTTGGGCCTATCGGACAACGACACGAAACTCAACTGGAGAAACCCCGTTTTCATTAGCATACGGAACTGAAGCTGTGATACCGGTCGAACTTACTTCTCCAACATATCGGATTACTCATTTTTCTGAAGAAACCAACTCTGCAAACCTAAGAGCCAATCTCGATTTAGTCGATGAATTACGGACTGACGCTGAAATTCGAAATGCTGCTTACAAACGACGTAGCAAAAAGTATATTAATTCAAAGTTCAAGCCACGTTCGTTCGTCGTAGGAGACCTCGTGTTGAAAAGAATAGCCGGGGCCAATGTCGGTCCATTGCAACCGAAGTGGGAATGACCCTTTAAAGTGAACCGTCTGATTTCTAACGGTACCTACCGACTTGAGACTCTAGATGGTATTCTCCTTCAGTACCCCTGGCACGCAACTTATCTGAAGAAGTACTATCAGTAAACCTGAAGGCTAGACCTTTGTCTCCGATGTATAAAAGTCTTTTGTCCTACTCATGTACAAGAATCGCATTTTGTTGTCAATAAAGTTTGTGTGACGAACCACTATAATATGTTCGATCACTCGGACCACAATAAATTGGTCCTCGTTGCTAAGGCTAAACGTGTTTCATACCCTGAAGTTGGTATGACCTAGCCAAACGCGACAAAGCCGGATACTTCCAAGCCCTAAAGATGATTTGGGGAGGCTTATGCTCTATAATTTCAAATCCCGACGTTGATTTGATGAGCTTACAATAAATATTTGCAATAAAAGCAAGTTTTTTATGACTTGTTCTGATAAAGTTTATAGATGTCGGATATGCTATAAATTATGCCGATGTCGAGAGTTTAAACAAATTCGTGAGAAAGCAAAGTGAAGATGCCAAGTATCACGTCGGAGTGATCACAAGCATGACTTGCTAAACATTGATTTATCTTTACTCCGGCATGTTTTGACTTGTTACAATAAATATGTCAAGACAATACATTCATAAAACACGAAATCATCAAAACATCGAGTTTCATTCATAATAAGAAATTGTCATTACATCCAATAAAAGAGAAATAAAAAACAGATAACAGATTTCATTCATCTTTTTTGGTCCCCGACGACGACGCCTCTCCCATTGTGGAAGACTGGGAGTTCCCGACCTCAGCTTTGTTTTTGTCAGCAGCATCCAAGTGGTTTATCAATCTCTCGCCCAAGCGCAACATTACCTCCTCTTCCTTCTCCTCCATTGCTCGGACGACTTCACTTTCTTTTATGATGACGACGTCATCATCCTCGTGTAAAACTCGATCGTCGTCGGAGGGGATCAGTTCAGTCAACCACCCTTTGGCTTTGGCGTCGTCTTCTGCCACTTTCGTTAAGGCAAAGCCAGTAATTGCCTCCATGAGCTCCTCGCCAGATAAGATTTCTAGAGTTTCAACGACGAACGCCTCAGCAATCGCCTCAACACATATGTTCGCC
>CACSLK010034598.1:28505260-28525586 GCA_902706635.1 Striga hermonthica
CTTAAGGAACTCATAAGGATTATCGTATAAACCTTGCAGGTGGATTTTATCCGTACATAATAAGGTTGAGTGGTACTACTTAAGGAATAAAAGATATTAATTAATTAAAGCAGTCAGAAGCTTTAATAATTAATGGACGTGCGATATCTTAAACACGGGGAATTATATTGAGTCTAATAGAAGCCCTGATTCATTTCGGGATAGGACGGGAGTGCAATATTAATTCTCTAGTGGAATGAATTAATATTTACAGGCCAAATTGTGTTCTTGGCTGAACATAAGAATTTGGGCCTGTAGGGAGCCCAAACCCTATACCTTCTAAGAGATCTCTAGTCTGACCCAAGGACTCTATAAAAGGAGGGATAAGCCCACGTTCTGAAACCCTAAGAGATCAGTTCACGTCTTCAGCCACCACACCAACGTGGGAGAAGGAAGAAGGAAACGTGAGGGGTTCAGAGAAGAACAAAGGCAATCCGCTCCTTTCAACCTTTTGGAGGATCGTCGTCCATCCGGCGTCCAAACGTGGTCGGGACACAGACTAGAAGATTGCTCAGATCGAATCGAAGCCTTGAAGAAAGGTATATCTCTGTTCGTCCTTTAGGAGCATGCTTAGGTTTATTCGAAATCATGTATGTACATGTTTGGTATCCGATATCGATCCGTGGGTAGGACCGCCTCGTCGGCATGTTCCAGCAGCAATGAAAGCTGAGATGGGGTCTATGGACACCAATCAGGTCTGGGATCTTGTAGAACCACCCGACGGGATACGTCCCATTGGATGCAAGTGGGTTTACAAGAGAAAGAAGGGATTGGATGGAAAGGTAGAAACCTTTAAAGCTAGGCTTGTTGCGAAAGGTTATACCCAGAAAGAGGGTATCGATTATGATGAAACTTTTTCGCCAGTAGCTATGCTTAAATCAATTCGGATTCTCTTAGCTGTAGCCACTCATATGGATTATGAAGTCTGGCAGATGGATGTTAAGACGGCTTTCCTTAATGGGAACCTTCAGGAAGACATCTATATGCAGCAACCAGAAGGATTCATTGCAAGAGGGCATGAGCACTTAGTTTGTAAGCTTAATCGGTCCATTTATGGACTGAAGCAAGCTTCAAGGTCTTGGAATATTCGGTTTGATGAGGTAATCCAGTCATATGGATTCCCCCAATGTCCGGATGAGCACTGTGTATACAAGAAGATTAGTGGAAGCGTGGTGGTGTTTCTTGTGCTATACGTGGATGACATACTTCTTATTGGCAACAACAAGAAGGAGTTGTCAGCCGTAAAGGTGTGGTTGTCTAAGCAGTTTGATATGAAGGACTTGGGTGAAGCAGGACACATTCTTTGGTATCAAGATTATTCGTGATCGTGAGAAGAGAATGATGTGCTTATCCCAGTCTTCATATATAGATACTGTCTTGGCTAGATTCAGTATGCAGAACTCTAAGAGAGGTACATTACCTTTCAGACATGGAGTACCTTTATCTAAGGAGTTGTCTCCTAAGACGACTGAGGAGATAGAGGACATGAAGACAGTTCCTTATGCTTCGGCAGTAGGAAGTCTCATGTATGCAATGATGTGCACTAGGCCTGATATTAGCTACGTCGTTGGCATGGTAGCGAGATATCAAAGTAATCAAGGAAGGGAACATTGGGCTGCGGTGAAACATATACTCAAGTACCTGCGAAGGACTAAGGAGTACATGTTAGTTTACCGTGCAGACAATTTGTTTCCGATGGGTTACAGCGATTCTGATTTTCAGTCAGATAGGGACGAGAGTAAGTCAACCTCAGGTTATGTGTTTACCTTAGGAGGTGGAGCCATTTCATGGAGGAGTGCTAAGCAGAAGTGCGTAGCAGACTCCACTATGGAAGCCGAGTACATCGCAGCCTCTGAGGCAGCGAAAGAGGCAATTTGGTTCAGAAACTTCTTGGTGGACTTAGAGGTGATTCCACCGTGTACTATGATAACAGTGGAGCAGTAGCAAACTCAAGGGAACCACGAGCCCACAGAGCAAGCAAACACATAGAGCGCAAATACCACCTTATCAGAGATATTGTGGCAAGGGGAGAAGTTGAGATCACCAAGATTGCATCAGAAGACAACCTAGCTGATCCTTTTACGAAGAGTTTGCCGGAGAAGGTCTTCGCCAAACACGTAGAGAGAATGGGAGTCAAATGTATGGTGATAGGATCGACATAGGTCTTTTAGGATACGGATTGATAGGACTATACTAGTAAAGCGGCAGCTTTAAGTATAAGTGGGAGATTGTTGGTGTTATATACTTAAGCTTTGCTTTAGTGGATATTACACTTGTTATTTCTTGATGGATGAGAATTATGTTTGGTTAAATAAGTTCCACGTTCTGTTGTTTTGCATGTAGATAAGTGAGTCGTCATCAGGCGTACCGAAGATCACTATATCAGTTACTTGCGAAACAAGAATCATTGGTTCACAACCTAGATGGAATTGAACAACCCATCGAACGGTTGTAGTGTCAACCGTACGATTTGTCTTGACCGATTAGTTGCACTAGTACATTTATGTATTGAACAGGATCCCAGAGAGGGATGTTCGTTTTATACTGATCGTCGTAAACGAACTAGGCCTCAGTTAATTATTGTATGCTCTTAACCCGTAAGATATTAAATAGGCATGTGCAGATAATTGTTGTTGCTTTGATTCTTTGGGTGAGATCCAAGCCGGGTCAACGTACTTAATGAATTGGGTAAGGACATTATGTGTTCGATGTGCTATTAGGATATTTACGGTCACCATGTGTGTTAGTCTGATGACGTCCCCAAAGTGAGTTCATGAAGGAATATTATGCTAAACACTGCAGGTGGATTTATTCCGACATAATATGAATGCTATGAGCGAGCGCTAGCTTCGGTAATATAATATATTAATTAATTCTTGATTATTAGTGATCGAATTAATTAATGGACATTATATCTTAAACATGGGGAGGTAAATCGGATAATTATAATAAGGAGTCTCAAATGTAATTTGGGATAGGTGAGGAGAGTGCAATAATATTACTGTGGTGGACTTTAATGTTATTAATAAATTAATTGTGGGGATGCTCCACAATATTAATATATTAGAAGCCCTTATCCTATTCTCCTTAGGGTCCCTACTGTAGCTCTATATATACAGCATTAGGCTCTTGGAAGATGAGAGACAATCCCATAACCTTTGGAACTCGTCCACCCCCCCTCTCTCTCTCTTCCAAGGAGTTGTTATATTTCTTGTGCTCCACTGATACAAGATCTAGATAGCTGTTTGAGAATACAGTAGAAGATCTTAAGGTATATACGGGATTCTAATCAGATCTATCATCCATCCAAACCGGAGACCAAAACAAGCAAGTGACCATACCACGACGACCAGGACGACGAGTCGAAGAGATCGCCGTCGAGATCGCCGTCAGCCGCCGCCGCACGCGCCCACACGCGCCACCGGAAGATCGCAGCTGCTGGGACTCACACGCGCGCGTGAATGCTCCGATTTCCGATCGGTCAACGCCGTTGACTTTGCCGTGACGCCAGCTTTCTGGATTGGTCAAGTTTGTTCGATTCCGAGAAGATTTGATTTGCGGTCATCTGTTCGGGCCAGCCAGATCTACATAAATTTTAAGCCGTAAGTTTTCTACATCAAACCTTTAGATCCGTTGCGCATAGGTTTATGTTAAATGTTTGTCCGTGATTTGTGCATATCGAGATCCTCATAGGTCCCAACAGTCTTCACACGCCCCAACTCTCGGCCGCCTCACTTCGCGCGCCTCGCGCTTGCCTAGACCTAGTCGCGCTCGGCGTCCCGTGTGCTGCCCCCGTACGCGCGCGCCATCTCGCGCAATTCGCCCCTGCCGTGTTCCGCCTGCGCGTGCACGACGTTGTCTCGCCCTACCTAGTTCCGCGAGGACTGGGTCTCGCGCGCCCGTACCGTACGCGCGCGCATCCGCTCGCGCCCTGCTGCTGCCATTCCTCTTGCTTGTACCTAGCGCCAGTGCGCTCTCGTATCTCGTCAAGGCACGCGTATCACCACTCGACGCGCACCCTTCGCATATTAGCTTTCTCGTTTCACTAGCTCCGCAAGTGCTAACCTCCACTTCCGTATCACACGTTGATACGGGTTGTGAATAAACGCGCACTCGGGCCTTCGTTTAGTCACGATAGGTGTGCATAATAGACGCATTCACGGCCATCTACTAGATACTATGACTTTAAGACGCTCTAATGGCCTTCTCTCCGACACTGTATGTAAACACGCTCTATGGCCTTGCTTAACACACGTTAGAACATAAAGTTCCCCTCTCTAAATTGACTCATCAATTCAAGACTCAACATTCATAGCATATTCAATTATGAAGAGTACATGGGGTATTTATAGCTGCAAAATAAATCTAGGCCTAATCAAACTAGATCTCCTATTCTATGCAATAAATAAATCCTAACCATACTAGAAGATTTATTAAAAGCAACAAGGTAATAAAATCCTACTATTACTAAAATACTAATGTCTTGACTTGCACACCAAGTAGCTTGATGCCCAAGTCTTCACACGCCCCAACTCTCGGCCGCCTCACTATGCGCGTCATGCGCGCGCCGCCCGTGCTCGCCTAGTTCTCGGCGCATAAGGACTCGCGCTGCTTGTACCGCACGCGCACGCTGCTTGCGCGCGCTCTGCTCATGCCATGTCCCGCCTGCGCGTGCGCGCCGCTCTCTTGCCATGCCTAGTCCCGCGCGGACTAGGCGTCTCGCGCCCCCGTTGCACTCGCGTACTCCCGCTCGCGCCCTGCCGCTGCTATTCCTCTCGCGTGCGTGCCAATGCGCGCCTGCCACTCCTATACCTTCGCGGATTAGGCCATCGCCCGCGTGTGTCCCTTTGCGTGCGATGCGTGCCCAGCACGTCCATCGCTCGTTGCCCCGCGCGTTCTGCCAATGCCCGCGCGCTGCCCGTATGTTCCCAGCGCCCGTGCGCTTCCTCACTCAACCATTGCCCGCGCATCACCGTTCGATGCGCGCCTTTCGCTCATTAGTCGCGCAACCTTACTAGATCCAATGGTGCTGGTTCCCACTTCCGTATCATTCCCCTCCTCTTCAAGACTTTCCTTGTCCCCAAGGATAATATAGTTCAGCACATCCACATCACTATCACTGTCCTCCTCAATAGGTGAATCACATTGATCCTCAGTCCTTAACTTAAATCGCTTTTCCGGCCATCCAAACTCCATCTTCCCTCGCTTATAATCGGTTGTAATGGGCCCAAGTGTTTCCAGCCACTGTACCCCCAATACCACATCAGTTGCCTTAAGTGGTAAAGCATAGAGATCAATTTCCAACTCCTGATTTTGAGCCACGATTGGAAACTTCTTGAACAACTGATTACCTTGAAGTTTATGTCCATTGGCTATCTTAACTTCAAACTTCTTGACCTTAGTGGGCTTCAGCTTCAACCTCCTGGCTATCCATTCGTCAATAAAATTCAGACTTGACCCACTATCCACCAACACTTCCAACAGCAAATCCTTTATTTCAGCAGTAAACCTGATCATCTTCGGACCTTGCTTTTTGCACTTGACCACATGTAGTAAAGCCTCTTCGTGTGGTTCATCTTCCTCCTCAAATTCCAACAAAAATACTTCCTTACCTTTGCACTTGTGGCCTGGTGTGAATTTCTCGTTGCACGAATAGCAAAGGCCTTTTTCCCTTCATTGCTGCATCTCTTCATCCGTAAGCCGCCGTTATGTTGCTCGTTGTTCGCACAGCCTCGCCCAATGGCTTGTTCTCGGTTCGCGAAACTTGCTCCTCGGTCGCGGCGTGCGTGCGTTTAGGCTTCGTGCGCACGTCGCTCGGCCTCGCCTTGTGTACTGCCATGAGATGATCCTCATGCAATCTAGCCGACTCCATGGCTGCTCGCATCGACCCTGGCCTATCCAACCTCACCTCAGCCGCTAATTCAGCTTTCAATCATCCAACAAACGTTCCTACCAGCGCACTCTCGGGCCAATCCTGCACCCTACTAGCAATGCGCTCGAACTCCTTTTGATACTCCCTTAGGCTACCAACTTGCTTAATTCTAGACAAAGCCTCATTGTAATCGTGGTAGTCACTAGAGCCAAATCTTGTGATGAGCTCCCTTTCAACATCCCTCCAACGCATGTGCTCACCATGGTTCTTGTGCAAAACCCATTGCCGCCATACGTTTGCTTTACCATCAAGATGATAAGCAGCAATTTGAACTCTTTCGTACCTTGGCACATCATTGATCTCAAAAAATTGCATAGCTCGACTTAACCATGCATCTGGATCTGTCCCCGTGAACGTGGGCATAATATTTTTTGGTCTCGTGGATGCCCGTTCCTCGTGCCGTCGCCGACCCTCATCTCCATAGCATCGATCGTTGCGCCTACGGTCGTCGCGATGCGCCCGAAGTTCGTTGCGTGTGGCCCGCGACGTGTACGATGCGTACGACTGTCGGTCGTCGTCCTCTTCGCGCCTCCGGTTATGATGCGCGTGCCCCTCTTACCGTCATCGATCGTCATGGTGGTGGTCTGCGCGCGATGCGCGTGTGCCACTCGATCGGCGATCGTCCTCGTGCTCGGTCCCAGTGCTTGACGCCGTCGACCTTGTCCCGTGACCCCTCGTTGGCCGTGTGTTCATGCGTGTAAGCTGCCCGGCCAAGTCCTGGACCATCAGCTCAATTCTCCCCAAGTTCTCGTTGGTGACATGTTGGCCATCACCAATGATCTTCAAATTTTCTTCCACCACTTGAATTCTTTCACGGTTTGACATCATTAATCTCTTTTATTTTTTTTAAGACCCTATGGAAAATAACAAAGGACTAGATGACACTTTTTTTTTACTCATATTTTCGAAAAAAATATAGGGAAAAATTCGAACAAAATTCGATCCCCCAAAAAAAGAAGAAAAATTCAAAAATTTCAAATAAAAAGGAACAAAAATTCTGTCCCCTCAGCAAAAGGCAAAACCGAAAAAAGAAAAAAGATAGATAGACAAAAATTCGATCAGCACCTCTCAATGAAAGCACCAATGATGACGGATCGTAATTTCTGTCTATACGGGTTGTGAATAAACGCGCACTCGGGCCTTCGTTTACTCATGATAGGGGTGAATAATAGACGCACTCACGGCCTTCTACTAGACACTATGACTTAAAGATGCTCTAATGGCCTTTTCTCCGACACTGTATGTAAATACGCTCTATGGCCTTGCTTAACACACGTTAGAACATAAAGTTCCCCTCTCTAAATTGACTCATCAATTCAAGACTCAACATTCATAGCATATTCAATTATGAAGAGTACATGGGGTATTTATAGGTGCATAATAAATCTAGGCCTAATCAAACTAGATCTCCTATTTTATGCAATAAATAAATCCTAACCACACTAGAAGATTTATTAAAAGCAACAAGGTAATAAAATCCTACTATTACTAAAATACTAATGTCTTGACTGGCACACCAAGTAGCTTGATGCCCAAGTCTTCACACGCCCCAACTCTCGGCCGCCTCACTTCGCGCATCATGCGCGCGCCGCCCGCGCTCGCCTAGTTATCGGCCCATTAGGACTCGCGCTGCTTGTACCGCACGTGCGCGCCGCTTGCACGCGCTCTGCTCATGTCGTGTCCCGCCTGCGCGCGCGCGCTGCTCTCTTGCCATGCCTAGTCCCGTGCGGACTACGCGTCTCGCGCCCGCGTTGCACTCGCGCACTCCCTCTCGCGCCTTACCGATGCCATTCTCTCGCGTGCGTGCCAACGCGCGACTGCCACTCCTATACCTTCGCGGATTAGTCCATTGCCCCGCGCGTTCTGCCAATGCCCGCGCGCTGCCCACATGTTCCCAGCGCCCGTGCGCGTCCTCGCTCAACCATTGCCCGCACATCACCGTTCGATGCGCGCCTTTCGCTCATTAGCCGCGCACCCTTACTAGATCCAATGGTGCTGGTTCCCACTTCCGTATCACACGCTGATGACGGATCGTAATTTCTGTCTATACGAGTTGTGAATAAACGCGCACTCGGGCCTTCGTTTACTCACGATAGGTGTGAATAATAGACGCACTCACGGCCTTCTACTAGATACAGTGACTTCAAGACGCTCTAATGGCCTTCTCTCCGACACTGTATGTAAACACGCTCTATGGCCTTGCTTAACACACGTTAGAACATAAAGTTCCCCTCTATAAATTGACTCATCAATTCAAGACTCAACATTCATAGCCTATTCAATTATGAAGAGTACATGGGGTATTTATAGGTGCATAAAATAAATCTAAGCCTAATCAAACTAGATCTCCTAAATCAATAATTAAAAGCAACTAGGAAATAAAATCCTATTACTACTATAATTCTAATTGCTTGACTTGCACATCAAGTAGCTTGATGCCCAAGTCTTCACACGCCCCAACTCTCGGCCGCCTCACTTTGCACGCCTCGCGCTTGCCTAGTCCTAGTCGCGCTCGGCGTCCCGTGTGCTGCCTCTGCACACGCGCGCAATCTCGCGCACTTCGCCCCTGCCGTGTCCCGCCTGCGCGTGCACGGTGTCATCTCGCCCTGCCTAGTTCCGCGAGGACTAGGTCTCGCGCGCCCGTACCGTACGTGTGCGCATCCGCTCGCGCCCTGCTGCTGCCATTCCTCTCGCACGCGTCCCAGCTACCCGTGTGCATGCCTTCCGCGTCCCCAGTTGCGCGCGCAGCGCGCTTCGCGCCTACACTGCCCATCGCCTGTGCGCTCCCGGCCCGTGCGTGCTTGCGCCTACCTAGCGCCAGTGCGCTCTCGCATCTCGTCAAGGCACGCACATCACCACTCGATGCGCACCCTTCGCATATTAGCTTTCTCGTTTCACTAGCTCCGCAGGTGCTAACCTCCACTTCTGTATCATTCTCCTCCTCTTCAAGACTTTCCTTGTCCCCAAGGATAAGATAGTTCAGCACATACACATCACTATCACTGTCCTCCTCAATAGGTGAATCACCTTGATCCTCAGTCCTTAACTTAAATCGCTTTCCCGGCCGTCCAAACTCCATCTTACCTCGATTATAATCGGTTGTAATGGGCCCAAGTGTTTCCGGCCACTGTACCCCCAATACCACATCAGTTGCCTTAAGCGGTAAAGCATAGAGATTAATTTCCAACTCCTGATTCTGAGCCATGATTGGAACCTTCTTGAACAACTGATTACCTTGAAGTTCATGTCCATTGGCTACCTTAACTCCAAACTTCATGACCTTAGTGGGCTTCAGCTTCAGCCTCCTGGCTATCCCTTCGTCAATAAAATTCAGACTTAACCCACTATCCACCAACACTTCCAACAGCATGTCCTTTATTTCAGCAGTAAACATGATCATATTCGGACCTCGCTTTCTGCACTTGACCACATGTAGTAAAGCCTCTTCGTGTGGTTCATCTTCCTCCTCAAATTCCAACAAAAATACTTCCTTACCTTTGCACTTGTGGCCTGTTGTGAATTTCTCGTTACACAAATAGCAAAGGTCTTTTTCCCTTCGTCGCTACATCTCTTCATCCGTAAGCCGCCGTATGTTGCTCGTTGTTCGCACAGCCTCGCCCAACGGCTTGTTCTCGATTCGCGAAACTTGCTCCTCGTTCACGGCGTGCGTGATATTAGGCTTCGTGCGCACGTCGCTCGGCCTCGCTTTGCGTACTGCCATGAGATGATCCTCATGCAATCTAGCCGACTCCACGGCTGCTCGCATCAACCCTGGCCTATCCAACATCACCTCAGCTGCTAATTCAACTTTCAATCCTCCAACAAACGTTCCTACCAGCGCACTCTCGGGCCAATCCGCACCCTACTAGCAATGCGCTCGAACTCCTTTTGATACTCTCTTAGGCTACCAACTTGCTTAATTCCACGAGGACTAGGTCTCGCGCGCCCGTACCATACGCGCGCGCATCCGCTCGCGCCCTGCGGCTGCCATTCCTCTCGCGCGCGTCCCAGCTACCCGCGTGCATGCTTCCGCGTCCCCAGTTGCACGCCCAGCTCGCTTCGCGCCTACACTGCCCATCGCCTGTGCGCTATCGGCCCGTGCGTGCTTGCGCGTACCTAGCGCTAGTGCGCTCTCGCATCTCGTCAATGCACGCGCATCACCACTCGATGCGTACCCTTCACATATTAGCTTTCTCGTTTCACTAGCTCCGCAGGTGCTAACCTTCACACGCGCGGGTGGGCGCGCGCACAGACGGGCCGCGAACAGGTCGGGCGCGCTCAAGCACGCGCCGCGCGTAAGCACGCGCGCAGGAACTGGCACACGCGGGCGCGGCGCGGCGGAATAGCGCGCGGGCAGACACGCGCTGATGCGGGAGTGGGTATCGACCCTCGATGATGAGAAAGGCCGAGGGCCGAGGCTAATGGACAAGGCCGAGCAAAGGGCGCAAACAAGGCCTGCATGGCCTAGGAGACGTACACGAGCCCGTATACGAGGGTGCCAAAGTGCACAATGGCATAGGAGGTCGAGCAAGAAGCTCAAGAGATCGAGGCTTGAAGGGTCAAATGCATGGATGTGCGCATGGGCATGCGAGAAGGTAGTCCATCGGCGTGCAACACTAGGGTAATGGAGGAAAGACTACGCACAATGGACCAAGGCCGAATGTATGATAGCGGGCTCGGGTGACGCGGTCGACTGGTGCAAGGCGTGCACGAGGAAGCAACGCGCACGACGCTTGGAGGCTAAGGCCTCAGGCGTTTACTTTGCAGAGTGGACGAGTGGTGCGCGAGGGGTGGATGTTGGGTGGACAGCGCGCACGTGGGACGACCGCAAGGAAGGGCGCGAACACGCGCATTGGCGTGGACGCGCATGGCGCTTGGAGATTAGGCGAAGTGGTGCGCAGGGGGAGGATGTCTTGAGGCTGATGCGCACGAGGGATTGCAGCGAATGGACGAGCGCGCATCGGGCACTGGACGAGGCGCGGGCAGCACTGGGCGTGCATGGGCGCGCGATAGACGAGCGAGGCATGGTACGCAGGACGCTGGGCGACACGCGCGTGATAGTCAAGCGGGTGAAGGGTGCGATCGCGTGCACACTCGAAGGGCGAGGCAAGACAAGGGCAGCAAGCCTATTCCTCATAGGAATAGGCAAGTGCGAATACTAGACCCTACACGACTAGGAAAAGCAGCTAAGCGCCAGAACACGCTTGAAAGATCGGTGACGGGAGTAATCCTCGGAAGATCAGGCAACGTAGCCGGGAGTATATTCCTAGTAGGAATAGGCATAATGGATGTAGGCTCGAAGCATGATCCTTTAAGGAATAGGAATGGCGCATGCATGGCGTGAGACCTTAATCCTCGAGGCAAGAGGATAGGCGGGCGTAGGAGACGCGACCTAAGTCCTCGAGGACTAAGGCAAGGAGGCGTGTGGCGGTGGAGAAGGCCTAGGTGGCGTGAAAGAGAGAGATAAGACTAGGAGTTTGGAGTGGAGTGCAAAACAAGACTACTTGGAGTGCAAGCCAAGACATTAGATCCCCTAGCTATTTGGTTTCCTTATTCCATTATATTATCTAGATTGTTTAGGACTCTTAATATTTTATTCTTTTATTAGTTCCCTAAGTAGATTAGGACTAGATATATTTTGTGCATATATAAAGGCCATTCCCCTATGTTATTTTCATCATCAATTTTATCAATAGAAATCTGAACTTTTGTTCTTCCACTTTGCTTTAGTTTTTCACCAAAATTTTATTGCAATTTTATTCGTTCCAAGAGGCGCGGTTGTGGCTCGAAAAACACCTATCGGCGATTCAAGGCGCGGGCTAGCGGCTTATCGGCAGTCGGGACACGCGATCTTCATCATTGGTACTTTCATTGAGAGGTGTTAGATCGTGTGTCTTTTTTCTTCCCTCATTCTTTTTCTATCTCTCCCTTTTATTTTCGTTCGTTCGTATTCAAAGAAAAAAAAATCTTTTTCTTTTGTTTTGTGAGAAGAACCGTGAGGTTCAATAAAAAAAAAAAATATATATTATTATTATTGTTGGTAGAGTTTGAGGGGCTTTGAATAGTATTTTGGGCTGGAGTGCTTTTGTGTGTGCTTAGTTAAATATTAGTTTAGTAGTATAGTTGTTAGTTTTGATTTAATTATTTCTTTGCGTATCGGTTAGTATTCGTTAGCATATTAATAGGTTAGCCGCGTTAGTGGTTATTAGATGTTAGGAAATTATTTATTTAGTTAGCAGGTTAGTTTACTTATTTGGATTAGTATTCAGCTTGAAAAAAAAAAAAAAAACAATCCTTTCTTGGTTTTGAATTTTAGTGCGTGAATAATAATAATAAAAAAATTCTATCTTCAAGACGAGTCCTCGAAGTAAAAAACGTAAGAAATAGAAGAAAGTCATGGCCAATAAAAAGATGAAGGACAAGATCGATAATCTCGATATCCAAATTCGAAGCATGAGCGAAGTTATGGAGCGAAGGCTTGGATCACTCGAAGAAGGCCAAAGCAACACCAACGCTGCAGTGGCACGACTCGAGGAACAGCTGGGCGAGATCTTGAGCGGGCTTCAACTACAGCAGCAACGGCGCGGCGATCGACCGCCATCCCCTAGGCGCGAAAGACGCGAGTACGAGCGGCCACATGACGAGGACGATCGAGAGCGCAAACGGGCCGAACATGCAAGGAGGCCAAACCACGAGCAGGCCGATGGGGAAGAACGGAGGCGCGTGGATCGTGACCCGGAGGAGGAATTCGACCGGCGGTCCCAAGCGTCCAACTTTCACGACTGCCCGAAGCCCGAGAAGCCGAAGATCACGCTGTCCACCTTCACCGGCAACGACCCCGACGCATGGCTCAATCGAGCTGTGCAATACTTCGAGCTGAACGAGACAGGGTGGAATGATTGAGTACGGTACGCGACCTACTACGGTGAGGCCAATGTATGGTGGCAATGGCTCACGAGTGTCTATCGCAGCCGACAGCAAGTCATCAGGTGGGACGACTTCGAGCGCGAGTTACTCACGCACTTCGGCACATCCGACTACCATAACTACGACGAGGCTCTCACGCGAATAAGGCAGATAGGTAGCATACGTGATTATTTAAAAGAATTTGAGCGTTTAGCTTGTCGAGTAAGAGGCTGGCCCGAGACCGCGTTAGTAGGGGCTTTCATAGGCGGCCTAAAGTTTCATCTAGCTGCTGAGGTGCGCTTAGAGCGTCCTGAGACAATGCATGCCGCCATGGAGGTTTCTCGATGCCGAGACGACCACCTCACCGCCAGTCGACGGGGACGAACAGACGCACGCTACCCCAAAACACGACGCGCTCAACCGGACGCAAGCAATATGGTTCCGAGCGACCGACCACCTGATAGCTCTCGACCGACCAATAGCGTGCGACCATCGGGACCGGTAGTCAAGCACTTGACGCTGGAGGAGATAAGACGCCGACGTGAGAAGGGACTCTGTTTCAAGTGCGACGAGAAATTTACGCCTGGCCACCGGTGCAAGCAAGCTTTTGTGATAGAAGTCGTCGACTTAGATGAGGAAGAATCCGTGATCGATGAGCACGAAGAGAACGAGACCGATGTCGCGGTGTTTGAGGAAGAGGCCGAGATCTCGATGCATGCAATGGCTGGGACGAGAGGACCGAGGACGATGCGGATACCAACATGTGTCAAGGACCGCCGTGTAGTCGTGCTAGTGGACAACGGATCGTCACACAACTTCATCAACGCGACGCTATCTCAAAAGTTGAAGTTGCCAACGACGAATGTCGAACCATTTGAGGTCCGAGTAGCCAATGGAGAACAGCTAAAGTGCTCGGAGGCTTATCGTGCGGTACCGATTAAATTTCAAGGAGTCACCAACAAAGCCGATCTCTATGCGCTACCCTTAGTTGGACCCGAAGTTGTGTTAGGAGTACAGTGGCTCGAGGGATTAGAAAAGGTGACCACCAACTATCGAACTGGGGTCATGGAGTTCAACTCAGGAGAGCACCGGGTCACGTTAAAAGCAAGCAAAGACGGCAGAACCAAGGAAGTTGGTCTCAAAAGTATAGAGCGGGTTTGGCATGAGGGCGGCCAGATCTGCACCGTCGAGGAGGCAAGCGCACATGCGGGCACGGTCGAGCAGGTCAAGTACAAGGATCCCCCTCTGTTCGACGAATAATTCACGAATAATTAGGAGATATCGAGCAAGACTCAACAGAATATGATGGCCCACCTATCTTCGATGTATACCCCGAAGATGAACTCATGGACGTCGAAGTAATTAAAGAAGCCGAGGTCGAGGCAACTGAGGTCGAAGGGGAGGAGCACAAGGTTTGGGCGATTGAGCAACAACAATCCGAGAAACGCGAGTTGGTTAGAGCATCCGACCACATACTAGGCGAGTCCGACAAATAAGAAGGTCGCGTCAACAAAAATTGTAAGGAGCCTATCTTTCCATTTGAATTCGTGAAATATTTTAAGAACTCAACGGCCATGAAGTACGAGTATGAGCTAACGGATTATGAAGGAGCGCCTATTTTTTATGTATACCCCGATTAACACTTTGTCGAGGTCGAAAGAATTTGGATCGAGTCCAAAGAAGACGTAGTGGTCGAGGTGAATCTTAAGGAGGAGGTAACTTGGTTGATGGTCGATGACGAGTCCTTGAGGACAAGGACATTCTTAAAGGGGGCAGGAATGATGCGGAAGTGGGTATTGATCCTCGATGATGAGAAAGGCCGAGGGCCGAGGCTAATGGACAAGGCCGAGCAAAGGGCACAAACAAGGCTTGCATGGCTTAGGAGACGTACACGAGCCCGTATACGAGGGTGCCAAAGTGCACAATGGCATAGGAGGTCGAGCAAGAAGCTCAAGAGATCGAGGCTTGAAGGGTCGAACGCATGGATGTGCGCATGGGCATGCGAGAAGGTAGTCCATCGGCGTGCAACACTTGGGCAATGGAGGAAAGACTACGCACAGTGGACCGGGGCCGAATGTATGATAGCGGGCTCGGGTGATGCGGTCGACTAGTGCAAGGCGCGCGCGAGGAAGCAACGCGCACGACGCTTGGAGGCTAAGGCCTCGGGCGTTTACTTTGCGGAGGGGATGAGCGGTGCGCGAGGGGTGGATGTTGGGTGGACAACACGCACGTTGGACGACCCCAAGGAAGGGCGCGAACACGCGCATTGGCGTGGATGCGCATGGCGCTTGGAGATTAGGCGATGTGGTGCGTAGGTGGAGAATGTCGGGAGGCTGATGCACACGAGGGATTGCAGCGAATGGACGAGCGCGCATCGGGCGCTGGACGAGACGCGGGGAGCGCTGGGCGTGCATGGGCGCGCGATAGACGAGCGAGGCGCGGTACGCGGGACGCTGAGTGACACGCGCGAGATAGTCACGCGGGCGAAGGGTGCGATCGCGTGCACACTCGAAGGGCGAGGCAAGACCAGGGAAGTAAGCCTATTCCTCATAGGAATAGACAAGCGCGAATACTAGACCCTGCAGGACTAGGAAAAGCAGCTGAGCACCGGAACACGCGTGAAAGATCGGTGACAGGAGTAATCCTCGAAAGATCAGGTAACGTAGCCGGGAGCATATTCTTAGTAGGAATAGGCATAATGGATGTAGGCTCGAAGCATGATCCTCCCAAGGAATAGGAATGGTGCATGCATGGCGCGAGACCTTAATCCTCGAGGCAAGAGGATAGGCGGGCATAGGAGACGCGACCTTAGTCCTCGAGGACTAAGTCAAGGAGGCGTGTGGCGGTGGAGAAGGCCTAGGTGGCGTGAAAGAGAGAGAGGAGACTATGAGTTTGGAGTGGAGTGCA
The DNA here is from genome assembly GCA_902706635.1 of Striga hermonthica. NCBI lineage: Eukaryota > Viridiplantae > Streptophyta > Magnoliopsida > Lamiales > Orobanchaceae > Striga > Striga hermonthica. Next base: position 28,521,045 of record CACSLK010034598.1, read on the forward strand.
AGACAAGACTACTTGGAGTGCAAGCCAAGACATTAGATCCCCTAGCTATTTGGTTTCCTTATTCTATTATAATATCTAGATTGTTTAGGACTCTTAATATTTTATTGCTTTATTAGTTCCCTAGGTAGATTAGGACTAAATATATTTTGTTCCTATATAAAGGCCCATCCCCTATGTTATTTTCATCATCAATTTTATCAATAGAAATCTGAACTTTTGTTCTTCCACTTTGCTTTAGTTTTTCACCAAAATTCTATTGCAATTTTATTCGTTCCAAGAGGCGCAGTTGTGGCTCGAAGAACAACTATCGGCGATTCAAGGCGCGGGCTAGCGGCTTATATGCAGTCGGGACACGCGATCTTCATCACGCGTGCAAGGACGGGCGCGCAGGCGCAACTCTGTGCAGCAGAGCGCGCGGGCAGCACGCGTGATACGGAAGTGGAGGTTTGCACCTGCGGAGCTAGTGAAACGAGAAAGCTAATATGCGAAGGGTGCGCATCGAGTGGTGATGCGCGTGCCTTGACGAGATGCGAGAGCGCACTGGCGCTAGGTACACGCAAGCGCGCACGGGCTGAGAGCGCACAGGCGATGGGCAGTGTAGGCGCGAAGCGCGCTGGGCGCGCAACTGGGGACGCGGAAGGCATGCACGCGGGTAGTTGGGAAGCGCGCGAGAGGAATGGCAGCAGCAGGGCGCGAGCGGATGCGCGCGTGTACGGTACGGGCGCGCGAGACCTAGTCCTCGTGAAAATAGGCAGGGCGAGACGACAGCGTGTAAGCGCAGGCGGGACACGGCAGGGGCGAAGTGTGCGAGATGGCGCGCGCGTGCGGGGCAGCATACGGGACGCCGAGCGTGACTAGGACTAGGCAAGCGCGAGGCGCGCAAAGTGAGGCGGCCGAGAGTTGGTGCGTGTGAAGTCTTGGGCATCAAGCTACTTGGTGTGCAAGTCAGTACATTAGTATTTTAGTAATAGTAGGATTTTATTACCTTGTTGCTTTTAATAAATCTTCTAGTATGGTTAGGATTTATTTATTGCATAGAATAGGAGATCTAGTTTGATTAGACCTAAATTTATTTTGCACCTATAAATACCCCCTGTAATCTTCATAATTGAATATGATATGAATGTTGAGTCTTGTATTGATGAGTCAATTTAGAGAGGGGAACTTTATGTTCTAACGTGTGTTAAGCAAGGCCGTAGTGCATGTTTACATACAGGGTTGGAGAGAAGGCCATTAGAGCATCTTGAAGTCACAGTGTCTAGTAGAAGGCCGTGAGTGCGTCTATTATTCACACCTATCGTTAGTAAATGAAGGCCCGAGTGCGCGTTTATTCACAACCCGCATAGACAAAAATCACGATCCGTCATCATTGGTGCGTTCATTGAGAGGTGCTGATCAAATTTTTCTCTATCTATCTTTTTTTTCTTTTTTCGGTTTTGCCTTTTGCTGAGGGGACCGAATTTTTGTTCTTTTTTATTCGAATTTTTTCGAATTTTTATTCTTTTTTGGGAGATCGAATTTTGTTCGAATTTTCCCCTATATTTTTTCGAAAATTTGAGTAAAAAAAAAGTGTCATCTAGTCTTTTGTTATTTTCCATAGAGTCTTAAAAAGAAAAAAAAAAAAAAAAAGAGATTCATGATGTCAAACCGTGAAAGAATCCAAGCGTTCGAAGAAAATTTGAAGATCATTGGTGATGGCCAACATGTCACCAACGAGAACTTGGGGAGACTTGAGCTGATGGTCCAGGACTTGGCCGGGCAGCTTACACGCATGAACACACGGCCAAGGAGGGGTCACGGGACAAGGTCCACGGCGTCAAGCACCGGGACCGAGCACGAGGACGATCGCCGATCGAGGGGCACACGCGCATCGCGCGCAGACCACCACCATGACGATCGACGACGGCAAGAGGGGCACGCGCACCATAACCGGAGGTGCAAAGAGGACGACGACTAGCAGTCGTACGGATCGTACGCGTCGCGGGCCACACGCGATGAACGTCAGGCGCATCGCGACGACTGTAGGCGCAACGATCGGCACTATGGAGATGAGGGTCGGCGACGGCACGAGGAACGGGCATCCACGAGACCGAAAATTATTATGCCCACGTTCACGGGGACAGATCCAGATGCATGGTTAAGTCGAGCTGTGCAATTTTTTGAGATCAATGATGTGCCAAGGTACGAAAGAGTTCAAATTGCTGCTTATCATCTTGATGGTGAAGCAAACGTATGGTGGCAATGGGTTTTGCACAAGAACCATGGTGAGCACATGCGTTGGAGGGATTTTGAAAAGGAGCTCATCATAAGGTTTGGCTCTAGTGACTACCACGATTACAATGAGGCTTTGTCTAGAATTAAGCAAGTTGGTAGCCTAAGGGAGTATCAAAAGGAGTTCGAGTGCATTGCTAGTAGGGTGCGGGATTGGCCCGAGAGTGCGCTGGTAGGAACGTTTGTTGGAGGATTGAAAGCTGAATTAGCGGCTGAGGTGAGGTTGGATAGGCCAGAGTCGATGCGAGCAGCCATGGAGTCGGCTAGATTGCATGAGGATCATCTCATGGCAGTACGCAAGGCGAGGCCGAGCGACGTGCGCAGAGAGCCTAAGCGTACGCACGCCGCGACCGAGGAGCAAGTTTCGCGAACCGAGAACGAGCCGTTGGGCGAGGCTGTGTGAACAACGAGCAACATACGGCGACTAACGGATGAAGAGATGCAACGACGAAGGGAAAAAGACCTTTGCTATTCGTGCAACGAGAAATTCACACCACGCCACAAGTGCAAAGGTAAGGAAGTATTTTTGTTGGAATTTGAGGAGGAAGATGAACCACACGAAGAGGCTTTTCTTCATGTGGTCAAGTGCAAAAAGTAAGGTCCGAAGATGATCAGGTTTACTGCTGAAATAAAGGACATGCTGTTGGAAGTGTTGGTGGATAGTGGGTCAAGTCTGAATTTTATTGACGAAGGGATAGCCAGGAGGCTGAAGCTGAAGCCCACTTGTTGGTACCCAATTTGGCTTCGATTAGTCAAATGCACAAGAAAAACATGTATTCCAAGTTGATCGTCTAAAGGCCAACCAAACCCCTCAGATGACGAGTCCACCCGCTACGGAGCCGAGCAAAATTCGAGGCGGTCGACTTGCACGGATATCTCAAGGAAGTAGCCGACAGTGTAGACATCAATCGAAGACTAAAAATACAGGCAGGCCCCACGACAATCATTTTATATTAAATGATAGTACATTATTTTTTATTCATTAATTTGACCCACTTGTAAAAGGCCTATATATATATATGTGTGTGGACTTAACAAAAGGGGAGGTCTTCTCATATTTTTCTATCTCCCCCAACAACAAAAAGGAGATTACTCTCCAAAATAAAAAAAAACATACATCCATTATTGTTACATTTTTTCTTCATTTTTCTTACAAAAGATATGACTATTATTTAACCGTTGGTAGTTCGATTTTCGACATCAACAGTTTGGCGCTAGAAGAAGGGCTCCGTAATTTTCTCGGAGTCAATTTTCACCGGAAAACAGTCGCATCTCCACCGAAAAATATCCCCTTAAAGCTTGGTATGAACACCCATGTTCTTAATTTAGTTTTTTACCATTTTTTATCCTATTTTTTAGATACATCAAAAGATAAATCCTAGGATTTTCGAGAATCTTCAACCTTCTGTTCCTCTTTTCCCACAAATTTTCAGTATCTTGTAATCTAAACTGCCCCTTGAATTGGAATCTTGAAATAATAAAAACCAACACATGATCCAGATCTAACAATAAATAAATAAGTAAAAAAAAAATAGAGAATTCAGAAAAACGGCAGGTTACAACCTCGCCATCATGGATATCGCCGCAGCCGGGCTACGAGTCGACCGACGTCCCCAACCTTCATAGCCTCAAAGCCGAATTTTGGGCCAACCATGCCACAACGTTGGGCCGACCTCGCGAGTCAATCCTCCCACCACGACTGGCAACCTTGCCGTCTCCGAGTCTCCGACTTCACAACTGCAAATTCTGAGCTCGTACAACTTCACAACTTCGAAGTCCGACCTGACACACCATAGGTGCCAAGCAGACGCATTCAGGGGCGGAGCCACCCTTAGGCTAGGGTGGGCTCCAGCCCCATGTAATATTTTGTTACCCTTATTTTTGCTAATCTTATTTTCTAAAAAAAAATATACATAGACCCATTAGCCCCATGTAATTTTTTATATAGCCCCATTTAATTTTTGGGCTGAACGACCAGAAATTCTATGGCGCCACATGTGGCACCATATTATGGTGCCACAATATGATGTGGCACATTATGATTGGTGCCACAACTATTACACATCATGTTGTGACACCAATCATAATGTGCCACATCATGTTGTGGCACCGTAACACGTGCCACATGTGGCACCATAGAATTTCTGGCTGAATGACTCAAGATTATCTTCATGTTAAAATTTGTTATCTCACAACAATGGTGGAAAAATGATGATTATAGTGAGGAAAAAAGATAATCCTTTATTGTCAAATGTCAATTGTGACCTTATT
>CACSLK010034598.1:28541115-28559276 GCA_902706635.1 Striga hermonthica
TTGCTGGAGCTTGTCGGAGCGCGTGAGAGCGCGTGTGAACTCCGATTTCCGATCGCTCAACGCCGTTGACTTCGCCGTGACGTCAGCTTTCTGGATTGGTCAAGTTTGTTCGATTCCGAGAAGATTTGATTTGCGGTCAACTGTCCGGGCCAGCCAGATCTACATAATTTTTAAGCAGTAAGTTTTCTTCATCAAACCTTTTAGATCCGCTGCGCATAGGTTTATGTTGAATGTTTGTCTGTGATTTGTGCATATCGAGATCCTCGTGGGTTCCAACAGCATGATTATCAGTTAGATATGGGGCCTAGGAATTCTACCCTCGCGTTTTAGTAAAACTAGAACTCTAGCTAAGTTTCGAGTTCTGAACTCTAGTTTAATAGATAGTTTTGATCTCGAGTAGAAGTTTTGAGATTCGAAGTTAAGTTCAGTTGAGTTAAGTTTTGACTATGGAGGTTACCTCAGAATAGTTCGACCTAGTGTATTCTAGCAAGATGAGTAGTAGCTGCTCCAGTGTATAAAAGCCACAGGTCCACGTGAATCATGAAGACTTGAAGCTGGGCCGCGACCAGTGTATTCGAGGTGACTTCTACTAGTCAATCGGAGAATAGCCAAGCAGGTAGCATAGTCAAGAGTTATAAGCAGAGTTCGTTTGCGAGTTCTTTGCAGAGAAAGACAAGCTTAAGGAAGAGTAATCGCTGTGTTTATTGGTGAACGTTGTCTGGAGCTCCATGGAGCAAGAATACAAGAATACCTAAGTCGTAAGATCGACTAGCGGAAATTTAAACTGGAGTACGAGAAGAAGAAGCGAGTGCTTTGAGCACTTTTGTTTAGAAGCCAAGAGAGTTGGTAGAATCAAGATCGTTGGTATTGTCTACCCCTTGAGGATAGCTTAGCCTTAAGGGAACGCTAGTCACCAACTCTCTTGTAAAGAAAGCATGGTAAGTTAACTTTGGAGGGAATATTTAAGCACCCGATGTCGTGGTCGCAATATGACACTTCATCCAAGAAGAGACGAGACGATCACTTTAGATCGAAGACCGTGCCGGAAGCATTTTCCCGTTAGAGCTAAGAAGAGTCCTCTTAGAGAGGGTAGCCAAGAGTTTCTAGTGAATATCATCGGGAGATTAATAAAAAACACCATTGTCTATGGACGAGCCGATTGTTCGAGAGACTGTAGATGTTTTTCCAGCAGAAGCAGTAGGACCCGAATCAAGGATGAGCAGCGAAAGTGGATGTGAAGAGTAGAGCCGTCTTTTGTTCTTGTATCCTTGTTCATCGCAGTCTCTAGAAACTCTAGTTCTTATAATTCCTTGAAATCAAGAGTAGTCTTTTGTTCCTCGAGTTTTTGTTATTTTCAAACTTTTGTTATCCTTTGAAAACTCTTATTCTTGTTTTTGTTCGTTTGGAGTTTCGAATTCAAGTTTTGTGACCAAGTGTTTCAATTAAGACAAGTACTTTCAGTTTTCTGCTGGTCTTATATTATTTTTCAGTTGTGAGCTTTTGGTGTGCGTTACTTTTATAAGTACCCACGCCGAGAATTGGGGACCTAGTCTATTAGCCGAGATAAGCCAGCATGTTTTCAAAAAGTCTCTTTGAGATTTGTATATTTCAGAAGATAGAGGAGTCCGATATTTCCTAGATTGCTTTACAAACCCAGTACGACTACCACGAGTTTGTGGTTATGCAGTTTGGACAGGAAATACCCCGCCGTCTCATGAACCTCATAAGTCGAGTATTCCATTTATGCTCGGACCGGCTCGTCGTTGTCTTCATCGACAACATCTCTATCCTCAAGACGCACAACATCCTGAGTAGGATCTGCATATAGCCTCAAAAACACTTCGAAGAGAGCGATTGTATGACAAATTCTCAAAGTGTAAGTTGTAGTTGGACCGACTTATATCAAGGCGGCGAGTGGTTGGGAGGTTCCGAGGAATGCGAGTGAGGTTCACAAATTCTTGGGGCTAGCTGGTTGTTCGTCAATTTATCGAGAACTCTAGAAGATAGCCCAACCATTGAACAAACTGACATTGAAGTCGGCTAGTTTGTATGGAGTCCTCAGTGCGAAACGAGCTTTCAGGAGTTGAGTACGAGGCAAAGAAGATGGCTAGAACTCCTCAAGGACTAAGTGTACACGATTAGCTACCATCCAGGGAAAGGTAACGTAATGGCCAATACTTTTAGTCGGAAGGGTCATGGCGAGTTGGCCTACAGGTTTACTTGACAAGAGGAGCATGTTCGTAAGGTGCTCTTAGATTCATTGTCTTCACCACAAAGCTTGCAAATAGGATCAAAGACTTTCAATCTCTGGCTGAGAGCCTTGTTCACTGTCAGGGAGTTATTGAAACATTTGCAAACAAAATGCTCTAACTTCCCTGCAACCTTCACAGACCAAATCTTGTTCCTTGTCTGTTGACTGGCATTCACTTGTGAGCTGCATCCTGGGATGTCCAGCTTTTTCCACTTCTCCTCCACCAAGGTCTTATAAACTTAAGCCACTGTAATATTACCTGATTTGTTGTGCAGCCATAAAAGTGTCCATAGAGTTAGGGTCCATCCCTTTGATGTTGAGAATGGCAGAACATTCATCATTAGGGAAGCATGTTCTCACCAGTTCAATATTCCATCTCCTACCAGTTACATCTAGCAGCTCCTGCACCCTGGTGATTCTATCCTGCCAAGGGTTGAGAGGTTTGGGTTTGTGTAAGAGTAGGGAGGGTATCCAGGGGTGGTTCCAGATGTGTATGCCTGCTCCATTGTTCACTTTGAACAACACATTTTGGGTAATGAAGGTTGTGGTTTTTCTCTAGCTGGTCGAGAGTCAAGATATATTGTTTTGCTTCTTTACTTAGAAAATGGAAGAGTTAAGATAGTATTTGGCTTTAAGTACTCTACTGACCACAGGGTGGCTGTACAATCTCCAAAGTTGTTTGGCAATTAGTGGTTGATTCATAAGTTTAATGTCTTGAAAACCCAGACCACCTTTCTCTTTTGGTAGAGTGATAAGAGACAATGCTTTCCAGTGAATCCCTTATGAGCCATCTTTCTTGTTATTCTAGCAGAAGTCGGCAAAGTGTTTGGCAAGTTTGGCACAGATTGCGTTAGGAAGGATGAAACAGGACATAGCATATAGGGGCAGGGCTTCCAGCACAGCTTTAATGAGAATCTCCTTACCTGCAAGAGATAGAAAATTGGTTTGCCATTGGAAAACTTTTTCAGAACAACTGTTTCTATGTAGAAAAATGTTTCCAACTTGGTTTTTTCAATTCCTAGAGAGAGCCTAAGGTATTTTGTGAAATTTCGAGGTTGTATGCCCATGAGAATGTTTTAGATTTAGTGTTTAATGTAGGGGGTGTGTTTCTAATGAAGAAGATGAATGGTTTTTGGAGGTTGACACATTGTCCCGTGATGGCATTATACTTTCTAAGGATTTTAAGAGTGAGGTGGGCCTGGGTTGAGTCTGCTTTGGAGAAGAGCAATGTGTCATTTGCAAACATGAGGTGTTTTAGGGTCGGGTTGTTCCTGCCAATCTGAATCCCTGAAAAATGTCCTGAGGAAAAGAAGTTGTTAATGATAGTAGATAAGACTTGAGAGACCAACAAGAATATGTATAGAGACAAGAGATCTCTTTGTATGATTCCCCTGGCTGGAATTATGTATCCACATACTGAGCCATTCACATTAAAGGAAAATGAAGATGAGTTTAATCAAGCCATAATCCATTTAATAAAGGGGTTACAAAAATCAAGCCTCGTCATGATATTTCTCACATAAGTCTTGTGCCGCCTTATTTGTTCCGAATTATTTTAGAATTATTATTATTATTATTTTAATATCGTGTCAGTTTGTAATTTACTTTTAATTATCGATCGAACCGAGCGAACGAACAAGTCGAGCTATTGGAACCATCCGTGCCTGCTTGTAGACCGACCCATACCCGTCTCCCCTTCAAGGTGCTCTTGTGTTTTGAATTTGAACGGGTCTTCTAACCCCCTATCCCATTTATCATGCCTTAGACCAATTCAAACATGGAGTAAATTTAGTGGGGACGTTCAGCCATTATTTCTTTTCCCCTCGTTTGACGAAATTTAATAGCCCCTTATTATGCAATTGTTTCTATTAGTTATAGATTGTAATCAATCAATTTATTCCCCTTTTTGTTTCCTCTTCACATAATTTATTTTTCTTTTCCTTTTTACCAGACTTGGCCATTTCAAACTTGAGAAACCGAAATACCCTCGACCATATTTCTCTCGACATCGAATTCATAAAAAATTCACCCTCTTCCTTCAACCTTTGACCGCAGCGAGACGAACCCTAATAACTCAGCCTCGTCGACATAAATCGCAACACCCGTCAACCGCCATGTCGCAAGCAGCAGACCCTACCCTCTATTGTCGGTAGCCTCGGCTAGCCCCTTGCAGCCGCTACCAACCGATAGTACGTAGCCGCTGCAGCGGCGTCGTGCCACCAACACCGGCCATCTGCGACGCTTCCCCGCTAGTCTCCTCCGTTAATCAGCAGCAGGTCCATAGAGACCCACGTAACGGGCCAACCACCATCGCAGTCTATCCATCTCCTGTGACCATGGTTCGCACACATCGCCAGAAAACACAACCACCTCCATCGCACGCTGCCATCCTGCTCGTGATCCCCAACATATCCCCATGTCCTTTTTCGTCACCTCCGTTTGCTGCCATCCATCTTCTCCGAGCAGGCCACCATCGCCGGTCCACCGTGAAACTCCACCTGCCATCTCCGACGTGAACAACAGCCCAAAAAGTCCATCACTGCTCCCTTGGTTGACCGATCACCACCATCTTCTTCTCCAGTGAGCTCACCTTCGTCTTCTCGAGCAGAATCCCAGTCGTCTTTCCCGGCGGAACTTCGTTCCCGTCGTTTCGTTTGATTCTTTTAACCGAGCTTGTAGATTACAGAAGACGGGTAACTTATTCGAACCCTCTCATAATTCCGGTCGTTCTCATATATCATATGTTATATATATATATATATATATATATATATATATATATATATATCGTGCGTACTACCGAATCCTTGTTTGAAGTCAGATTTCTTTCGATTTGTATATGACATGACTTATCTCGAAATTACTGTCTGTTGAACTGCTGTTTTGGCCCTCTAAAACCGGTTATTTGAAGTTGTAATCTTCATATGAAATGTAGTATTTCCAGTTGGCTTTCTCTGGGCTTTGAAATTTCGATAATCCGATTAGTATCGAATGAGTAATGATTTTTACAAAAATATCGTGTTCAGTTTTTTTGTACCCAGCAGTATGTGTTTAATTACTGTTTTGCATGTTTATTATGTTAATGTGATCATATGAATTTGTAGTGTTCACAAAATTTATATGTCTGTTGATTAGCTTTCTAACAAGAAAAGATTTATGCTGATATGATATCTGTAGCTCGAGTTGTGTTCATATGAATGTAGATATGCATGAGATGAGGTTTTGTACTTTGGCAGAAACCGATTACAAAATGTTAAATGCTTTTGCACTATCTAAATGACCTTATCTGCTTTTATGTTCAAAATGAAAGTTGTAATCTTATTTCTTAATTTTCTAAGCATACAAGAATCAAGACATTTGATGGTCTGTAACATGAGTTAGAGTCAATTTTCTGAAGTGCTGTTTGTATCTTGTTTGGTTTCTGGCAGATTTTACGACTCGCATGCTTTGTGTTTAAACTCGTTGATAATGTCATTATTTGCCAATGTGATCTTCAGCAAGGTTGTCGACAATTTTGTTGGCTGCATTTTGGTTTATGAATCTCAATAAAAGCATGTTTGTAGCTCCAGTTATCTAGTAAATACTGAAGTCTGGTCTGTTACAAGTTCTCGTTTTTTACTGCTATGCTATTTTGGATGTTTGTTGAGTTATCACCTGTTAAATGACCTTATTTGTTTTTGATGTCTTCATAAGTATTGTAGATGCATGTCTTAGGGTTCAAATCCAATTTGAATCATTAAAAACGCTTCTCGGGTTAGTTTTTGAAAAACTTACGTGGTGTCTTCGAAAATGGGATTTCCTTGATTAAATGCATACTTAAATGCTTATGTGGGCTTAGTTGGACTATATGATTGTTATGATTCATTGTTCATGGGTGGAATAGTCATTTATAGGGTTATTTTATATAATGTAGGTGCTTGACGAGCCGAGCTTGCTGCCTACACGTATTATTTGTGCTATCTCTTTTGCTTGACGAGCTCGCTGCCTACACGTATTATTCGTTGTTCATGGGTGGAATAGTCATTTCGTTGTATCTATAATTATCGCACTCGTTATTTGTATAAATGTTCGTCTCGATAGCTGTTGTATGCGTGAGAACCCTAGTATAAGTATCCCTTCGATAGTGCCTTTGATGAATGCATAAGCAGTGAGAGGTCACCTGCCCGTTGTATCTGGGAGGAGGACGCCCTGATTCGTGTGTTTTTCTTTTGGGGGGAGGGGGGGGGGGAACAACTCCACTGTCTCCTGGAAAGGATCCCTTTTCCCATGTTGAGCTGGTGTGGGAAGGTTTCCGGTTACATCCTTGTCGATGTCTGATCGAAAAGTTGTTGTATGTACATAGGAGATTTGCGATAGGGCCATATAGGGAGTTAGAGCTTGGATTCTATGCATACTTCATTTATGGTTTTGTATCTTTATGCGAGATATACTGTGCGGTAATTGTGAGCATGATGGTTTTTCTCACCCCCATTGGTGCTCCTCTTTGTCTTCGCTTCCTTTCTTCAGGTTGAGCATGGCTGGCGGCGGCGGCGAGAAGACAATCGAGTGGTGGTCATTCGATGTTGCTTATTTGGTGTCTATTGCTTCCGCCTATGATTGTTCTTATTGAAACACTTGTTTATTTTGGATTTTTTTTTTATGCTTCCGCTTTTAGTTATTATGAACATGTTGGATGAACCGTTATATCATGTTGAACTATTTGGTTTGTTTTGAGACTTATGAATAATTTGGTTTGACATTTATAATTGTTAGTTCATGCATGTGTAGGTTCATTATGTTAGTACGTATTTGTTTATAACAACTTGTTAGTAGTTTAGTGACGTCCGTTGATATTTAAAGTTTTTAAATTGAGATTATGCGAAAAATTAACTTTGATTTTTATATAAATAAATTTGGTAAATCTATAAAATAAAACGGGGTGTTACAAGTCTATTCCACTCTGTCAAAGGCTTTGGACATGTCCAATTTGATAGCCATACAACAAGAGTTTCATGATCTTTGGTTATTAAGAAAATGAAGAGCTTCATGAGCAAGGTAAATTCTTTTTCGAAAAGCTCTTCATGCATCGCACAAGTACATATATATTATTTAAGACTGTAACCTACTAATGAAGGGTATATCAACATAATCAAGCCAAATAATTAAAATAAGTTATTTGCTGGCTCTATAAAATTTCTATCATCTTATACGGTTGTTTTAATATGTAATGTATCAATCTTATTAATCCCATCATTTAAGTTCTAATCAAACCCTATATGTCTTGAAAGATGATCACTATGAGGCCTAATAGTTAATATCGATCATTCTTGACATAATTTGTATGATTATACTGTAAAATGTTATATTTTTCTTTACGTAAAATTATATTGTTTTATAAGTATGTCGCCAATCATCGAAAATATATATATGATTCGATATGACTAAGAGCAGTCATACCGATCATCTTTTATAGCATATTTTTTTCAATTTACGTTTAAGTTATTTTGGTGACATTTTTCTAATATATTTCGAAAAATTTCCCCAATCAAAAGTGAGGGTGTGAGGTGAAGCATCACAATCTCATAGATATAGACAACACGGTAACAAACTTGTAATAATGAAAAAATAAATAAAGAAATAAAAAATGACTTGTGATAATTGGTTAATGAATGAGGAAATAAATACTCCGACAAAATAACGACCGCTCAACGAACAATTTCTAACTGTAATGAAAATGTACTCATCACCTTCCTAACTGATTTTGTGCCCTTTTGAAGTTTGAATCAATATACTTGTGAACCACTACATTTTTTTTTTTTTAGAAAATTGAAGTATACATATTTGTTTAAAAAGTTGTGCTGTCGATCAGTGATCTAAAAGTCGTTAGGCGCCCACTAAGCGCTGGTCGTGCCTAGAGCGCCTAGGCGGCGCCTAGTCAGAGGCTAAATATTAATATAAAATATCTGATTTCTTATTTATATAGCTACCTACAAAATAAACTATCTAACTTACACACAACTAAGTCCAAAAAAAAAATAATGTAATTAATATTTAAAAAAACTTAAAAATACCGCCAAGCTCGCTAAAGAGCGCCTACGTCCACCTATGCCCACTAGGCCGCCGAGCCCGCCTAGGAGCGCCAAGGGCCATCAAGGCCCGCTTGGCCAATTTTTTCGCCCGATTTGTACAATTCGGAGGCCGCTGGGCACCGTCAAGCGCCTAAGCGCCGCCTAGACTGATTTTTAGAACAGTGGCTACGATAAGATCACTCTTTTGGTTTTTTTTTTTTTTTCTTATTGCAATAGTAAGTGTGAGATTTACGAGTAATCAATGCTTTGTCTGTTGTCATTAGCTTTAGACTGGTATGGAACCCGTGCGATGCACGGGCTGTATTTATTTTAGAAAATATTGAAATATTAAAATATACTAATAAATTGTCAAACCATAAAATGTTCCTCATGAAAAAATATATTATTTAAAACTTTCTTGTACACAACATTATTTGTTTAATAACTGAGCAACTCGTCGTCCCCACAAACTAATATTTTCAACTCTTTTCTATTGCTTACACACGAAATAAACAACATAATTGTTAGTGACTAAAAATTGATTTTTGTAAGAACATGCCAACATACAATAGACTCTTCTTTATCTATTACTTACACGTGTAACAACAACATATAATTGATCGTGATCAGAAATCAATTTTTTAAGAACATGTCAATGCACAACTCTTATCTATTACTTACACGTAAAATAACAACATATAATTGGTTGTGGTTAAGAACCGAATTCTTTAATAATAGCCAACGCACATAAAGATTGACCTTGATCTGAAATGGAACCCTAAGCTTAGAAGAAACTGGTGCTTTGGAACTTATATGGAATCCTAAAATGAATATTTTTATAATATGATAATTTACTTAGGCAGTCTAGAAAAATGAGTTGTTATTTTAACATCGACTATACTAAATTAGTTAAATACTATTCACTAATATTTCTATATTTTTTTATATAAAAAGACTGACCTTGACTATTAAAAAGAATCCCGTAATCAAAAGGAACCGGTGCTGCTGATATTTAAATGAAAGTCTAAGATGGATCTATTTATACAGTTTTGTTATATAACCAACCGTTTGCTCCATAGTGGAGTCAACCTTCTTTGATTACTTAAATAACACTAATAATTTTATTAATATGGTATGGTTTACTTGATGTATATAGAAGGTTGGCTCTTGCTTCATAGCAAAACCATCTATTTATAATATGATAATTTATACGGCACTTGGACAAATGAGTTGTTAGTTTATTATTTTAATATCAATTATACTTGATTACCTAAATGATATTCACTAATATTTTTATAGTTTTTTATTTTGTTTAAATGAACATTAAACATGTATGTTTAAAATATTAAAAGCACTAAATTGTTATACAGTATGTGTAAGATTATCTAAAATATTCTATATTATTCCTTAAAAAATGTGAGATCACCTTTCTAAGTTATTTTATAAGTAAAATATGTCTAAAAAAAAGTTCAACACCCACACATATATACACAACATGTTTAAAATATACAAAATACTACGTGAGAATAATATGTATTAAAAGTCTAAAAAATATTAGTAATTATATCTACAAAAATATGTATGAATAATACAAAACATTAAACATTACATCACGATAATTTTATGAGAGAGATTATATATAGTAGATATAAAATTTAAAAACATTAGTGATTAGACATTACTTCAGGCTAATTTTTTCGAGCCGAACAATTTTTAATTGGACGTGTGAGAACTTTTTATATATTTTCAAGCTGAACAATTTTTAATTAGATAACTTTACTATTATATGTGTGACAACTTTTTATGTAGTAAATATTTATATATAGATATAGATTTTGCATAATAGGTTTATATTTTGTGTATACGAAAACAAAAAATCGATTTACTATACAAAATGTTGAAGATTTTCCTTATAAAAACAATTGACAAAAAGATTGCCAATAAATGGAATTGTTGTATATCTTAAAAAAAAAATTGTATATATCGCATATAAAATCGTTCATTTTCAAAATGCTACAATGAGAAACATATTTAAATATTAATATAAATTTATATTTTGTGTATATGAATGTCATTCTAAATTGTTGGTTCTAATAAATATATGATAAAATGAAAAAGAATCCTCACAGATAGGGGTGCGCAAAAGAACCGAATTTTCCGATCCCGAACCGGACCGAAATTGTCCCGACCAGTTGAAACAATGTCGGTATCGATTTTTAATATTTTTTTCCCGAACCCTCCAGTTTGTCCTTTTTTTTTGTACAAAATATTATATATATATATATATATATATATATATATATACACACACACATAATATACATTATTTATATTTATTTTAGTATTATATTGTACAAAAAAAATGGCACTTGCAGTTGGTGTTTCTAACTTAGTTTCAATTAAGTCTTAAACTCTTACATGCTTTGTAGTTTACAGTCCTTCTATAGAGCCAATTGTTGGCTCCCTTATGGAGCCAACACCCAATTAAATTGTTCCATGTGGGGATGTCCCATATGGGCTCCATGTGGGACATCCCCACATGGAACAATTTAATTGGGTGTTGGCTCATAAGAGAGCCAACAATTGGCTCTATAGCATTATTGGTTTAGTTTATTAAACATGAAAGCCCAATACAGTTTCTAACTTTCTGTCTCGATGCTTAATTGCAAGTTTGTATGTAACCTTTGAATGAAATTAGTTAATTTTGAAGAATGTACCCTTTGATTTTGATTGGAAACAGACTATTAGTAGCTTTTTATTTTTTGAATACTTAATTGCAACTTAATTAGTTGGTATGAAATCAAAGTTTTTTTTAAGTGAAACAGTGAATAGTTTGAAGTTAGAACATTTTTTTCCCGTTTTGTCCCGGTCCCGATTGTTACCGATTCGTTTGGGACGGGGCCTCGTCCCGGACCGGTTCAAAAAACTGGGACAGGTATCGGGATAGGTCAAATGCCAGACCGTCCTGGACCGCGCCCACCCCTACTCACAAATGAAAATTCCAAAGTTGATGTCATATAAATTTAAATATTACTATATAATTATTTTTTGTGTATCTGGCATATATTCTAATTCAAATCATTGATTCTAATAAATCCCCCTATATATTAATACAGAATGCGCTGAGCCTACGTGACTGCTTCTGGTGCTTTGGAATCCTATGTGGCAAAATTACATGCTTCGTTATTAGGCTTGCGTAAATTTTAATTTAATTTCAAACCAAAAATAATTAGGTTTGGATTACCATAAATATGTTGATTATTTATGGTCATGTTACATGTATTAATTGTATTTTAATATCATTCCTTATTATAACTATTGAATTGTATATATATTTTAAAAGTTAATAACTTTTGTATTTTTTTATCAGTTTTACATATGTAATATATCAAATTAATCTTCTTTTGATGAGCTTCGATTTAACATTCATATTGTATGTATAAAAAAAATAATTTATATTTATCTTTATAACAATAATAAAATGATTTCTAATATTAATTAGAAAAATAAAATTATTTATCAACTAATATATTTATATTTCAAGTAGTTATATGATATAAGTTATAAAAACTAATATAATATAACATATGTAAGTCATAAGTAACACATATCATTCTAAAATATATAGTAATATATTTTTTTTTAAAAGTAAACTAAATTTAATATAGTTTTCTCATTAATTTTAAAATTTAAGAATAATTTTTTAACAAGCACCCATGTAATACACGGGTGTTCGTACTAGTTTGTTAAAATAAAAAAAAAAGAATCCTCAATAAATGAGAGTTTTAAAATCGACTACATATAATTATTTACATAATCTTTGTCTACAAAACCACTATTAACAGAATATATCTAACAGAATATTTAAATACAATTCGGATTCCATTATAATAGGAAAATATAATAATGTAATTAATATTTTTTATTTAAAATTGATTTTAAAATTACCATATTTAGTGTGTAAATTAATGTTTTTGGCGAGAAAGACTTTTTAAAAGTGAATTATGTTAATCCTTATTATATATTAGTAGATATGTGTGTGGAATGTTTGTTGATTGACCAAATTAGTACTCTGCATACATGGTGGCTCTAAATTGCAACTATTTCTTTTCCTTTCTTGTTTTGGCGAGTTTTATTAATAGCTTACTTTGTAAAGAATTTATTTTGTGTAATGTGGTAAAATATTAATTTTCACTTAGGTAATAAAATAATACTAAAACCAATGTTGTAACTAAATAATTATGACACCTATAATATTATTTCTTCATATAATGAAACGTTTTACCTAAATAGTAGAAATATATATATAAATATTTTTTTTTTATCAAAGAAAAAATCATCGCAACTTTGAAATGGAGAGTAGCTATAAATCAATCATCGTGAATACACTTATTACAAAATTATTAAATAATTTATTTATAAGTACTAATTATCTTTTGTTAACAAAATATCTACACAACTTTATATAGATGCGAACATTATAAATGACATATTATTATTATTATTATTATTATTATTATTATTATTATTATTATTATTATTATTATTATTATTATTATTATTATTATTATTATTATTATTGAAAATTAAAAATTGGATTTGCACAACGTAATTGGGCGTGGTCCATATATAATTATAATGGATTAACTTGAGGGGCACAACCCACATGCAATGTCCCTAACAAAAAACTTTGTGTTTTTTCAAACAATTATCAAATATATGGTCCACAATGGTGTAGCTTTTTCAAATTGAGACTTATAATCATAATTGTACCTTAATGAAATATTTGTGGCACAACTGAAAACCTTCTTATTTTCTTTATATAAAATAGAAATAAAAAAAAAAAAAAAACATAGTTAGATCTTATCATTTAATAAATTTAAATTATAATTAATTTATTAATTATATAAACAACACATGTATATTTTACCAGCTGTTAATTGAAGCCCCTCATTTTCTTTGGGTTGGGGCACATATTTTGTTCTTATGTATATATCTTTTTACGTGAGTTTGGTTGCAATAATGGATTAGACTTGATATAATCTTCTTGATTTTTTCAAATATAAATATTCATCAATTCAATTAATCCATTAACTTGTTGAGTTTAGGGTTGAAGTTTATATTTTTTAATTGAAATTGCTTTTTTACCATGCAATTAAAATTAAAATTTTTAGAATTTGAACAACAGTTTTACACGGCTATGTTTATCCAACCTCCATCACCACTATTCCCCCACCGCCACCTTCCCTCACCACTACGTATCCAAACTCGGCCGATTCGAAATTATTATTTTCATGTAGGGGGAGAAATTCAGTCGACGTTGGAGTGTTGCACGGTGGATTACTACCCTTATTGTACAATGCTCGGCAGGGATAAAACCGTGAGCCTGGACCCGGGTGGCGGGCGGCGGCAGCAGGCGCAGTCGAACGATGCGCGATTGGGGCCAACAGAACTCAAAATTCACCTGATTGGAGTCGAAGCCTTTTATGTTGTTGCTTTACGAAATTTAAGGAGAGGGAGGAGGAGGAGGAGGAGCAGGAGGAGGAGGAGGAGGAGGTGATGCATCATCTCAACAATCAATTTCGTGGGATATGATCATAACATTTTAAGGGATATTGGTCCGAGCTTAGTTCAGTTTTCAGGGTCGAGAAGTTCCTAACCAAACAACTTAATCTTCTTGATCTAAAAACAAATTCAATGATATGACTCCCAAACAGCCCGACCAAACTGACCCTTAGAGTACAACTAGTAATAGCCAACACCATTTGATTACGTTACAGGGTGCTCAAGGTCTCATATAGTCATTACAATATTACAGACATCATGCAATTATTAGATTCTTGAGGGGCCTAGTTAATATATCCTTGATAATGTTGATTTAGATTTGTTTTTTATTAAGTTCATCCAAAATATATTACCATTTTCACAATTGTTTTTTTGTAGTTTGACGAATTAATTAATTGATACTTCTGATTTTTGTTTTTAAAATTAATCATTTTCTTCATAACATTAGTTGTTGAGACGCAAAATGAAAATACAGCGTTGTATCCAAAATTATGAATAAATTGTTGGAAAAATCAGTTATAAAATATGGGTTTGACCCGATTTTGACTGAATTTTTTATGGCTAAATATTTAATTTTAGTTGAATTAAATATTGTAGAAAAATTCTACGTTCCGAATAGATACTCGTGGTATATTTATTTTCTCAAAACTGATTTTCGGTGAGTGAGAAATAAATTGTTAAAGTTAGCCATAAAAGGGCACGTAAAACGTTGGTTGTGGGATTTGAAGGGTCAAGAGTCAATCCCACATTGACTCTTAAATGAGTTTAACTCTCTTTATTATAATAAAGAGAGTTGGAGAGGTTACAACAAGCACAAAACTATGCACCAAGTGTTGGTGTTGTTTTCGGCCACACGCGCGCACGCACGCCCGCCGGCCGGCTCGGGCACGGGCCCGGGACCTGGGACTTGGGACTTGGTCCTTGGTTCTTGGCAATTGGACTTTGGGCTGGACTTGGGCGGTTGGGCTTGGGGCTTGGGCCCAATCACTATATATCTTTTTGCTGCAAATTTATTTGCAACTTTAGGCCCAAATGAAAAATCCAATTCTAGTTGGATTCGGTTTTGACCCAACCCGAGTTAAACCTCTCTAGGTACAATGAACATGGACATGTGACCTTTCATGTGGAAAGTGACTGTTCAGGTGGATGTTAATGGCTGGTTAATGGCCTTAACACCTAGTTAATGGTGTTTTAACACCTGAAACGTTTTGAGAATAATGGTGCCATTTATCTCAGCCTTAAGTGGCTGGTGTAACCCTTGGTTCTCCCTCAGAGGTGGAAGTCCTATAAATAGGACATTGAGTTGCAGAGAAGACACAACATTATTCATGCAATTTCATACTCTCAAAGCCTCACGCATCATATCATAGTTCTCGGTTCTCGACTTCATTCTTGTTCGACTGGACTCTGAAGGCTGGTGTGCTACAGCTTCCGAGTGTTAAAGCCGTTGTATCTTTGGGGACATTACGCACTGACCCGTCAGCACTACACGGGACGTACTTGTCTTGCGGATAGATTTCAATCGCCTCGGCTCAAATCTCTCCGCGTTCGAGTTGTAATTTAATTTTTTGTTTTAGTTCTTTTGTACGAACTGAACACTTTTCAGTCAGTTCATAGGTTCCCGTTGTAATTTAAACACAAATTGTGTAACATAAATTTATATACATAATATAGTTCTAGCTAAAGCATGGATCAAAAAAATTCCTTATAAAATAATTAGCAAGTACAATATATTATTTACGGAAAAAACACTACTTAATTTTACTTTATTGTATATTTATACTACCCAAAAGAAAGTATTTACACAAATGTTGTACTTGTTTATCTAAAATTATTATATAATATAAGAAATATGAAGAAATGAAAAGTAAATGATAGAAACACAAGAAATTAAAAAAAATAACTAAGTATGATAAAAAAAAAAAAAGAACAAGTAATCGTGAAACGTGTATGGAGAGTAAATAGAGTACGCAATAGTGTTCGAACACCAAAAATAAAATGGAAGCATTAACTTAAATATATATTGGGGGAGCGTCTCACTACCCCTCAGAGCTCTTTCATTAATAGCTCGGTTTGCACGCATAAAGTACAACTTGGACTTACACGACTCGAACTCCCTTCTAGTCTAGCCAACACTATATCTCAACTTATTAACTAATCCTATGGCCACAAACTTGTGGACTTCTAACTAGCTAATAATCCCTCTCAGCTATACTAGTATTTAATTCCTATGTACGTAAAATGTTTGTAAAATCAGAAAAAAAATAAAAAAAAAAAAATAAAACAATTCTTCAGTGGTGCGTAAGAACACTGGAAAAAACTGTTACAATAAACTCTAATGGTGTAAGAACAATGAAAAAAATGTTTACAATAAACTCTTAAGTATAAGCCTCATAAACACTTAAAACGAAGTATTCAAGAATGATGAACTTGATAATTCTAATAGGCGTCAATCGAGTATCTGGGTAGAGATATATACAATTTTCTCAAGCAAGGGGACTTCAATCTGGCATACTGGAATAATAATTATCAACATCAAAAACTCCCTTCTCTCCCCGAAACCAAAAAACCCCCAATTTTCTTTACCCTAAATCTGCGATTTTCCTGCCTTCTCCAGCGGGACGCCGGCCATTTCGGCGGTAGATGGCCTATGGCTGCACAAATCTCTCTTGGTGGTACCGATTTCTGTTCGCTTGAGCTGGCGGGGTGGGCGATAGAGGTTTCGGCATCCTTCCAGGCCGCCTCTTCGGGTTGGTGGTCCATCAATCTCTCGGGTGGTGCGGAGGTCGCCGATGCTTCTGTTGCGATGGGTGGTGGCTCTGACGGCCGGATTACTGTGGTCGGTCGGAGTAGAAGTAGTTTGACCCTTTCTCTTCTTTTCCTTTGGTCTCCGATTCGTGGGTCGAAGGTGCTGCTGGCGCGTCGAGTTGAGGTCCGTGGTGTGGGCAGAGCTCGGAGCAATGGTGGTGAGTTGGGTTTTGGTTTAGTTTCCTCTGGCTGAGGTGGGGTCGATTACTCGGGTGGAGGGGCGAGTTTCTAGGGCCTAATTCCAGTTAGGTGCGAAAGTTTCAGTTTCTGGTGTTAGAGTTGTTAGAGTAGGATACCCGGCGTTCCAATCGGATTGGATGTATTCTACTTGTAAATACTATCTATTGGAATTATATTGTAAATAAGGCATTACTTTATCTTAAGAGTAAGCTTTTATCCTATAATCGCACTTAAGATAAAATCCCTAAATCACTTATGGCTATAAGGTATGGTTGCGCATAGAGATGGTGATCATGGAACATACCTTGAAAGCTGTGATTTTAAATAAAGTTCCAAGTTGTTGGATGTTTCGAGATGGGATATCGAATAATCCGAAAAAAGACTTGCACATAGTATGTACGCTTGTTGGACAAGAATTTTGCATTCCATCAATATTAGCGTGCGACGCAAATACATATATATGGGTGCTTGTTAGAGAACAAGTACACTGAACATGACCGTATGAAAATACTTAATGAAAGATTTGTCTTGTCGAATAAGTATTTTCATGTTACAATAGTACATGACTAATCCTAAGACTTGAGGCACAATGGTAACTTTGTGCATATTACATTCTACTTTGATTTATCCTTTTGGTTGCTAGCACAATCGTATAAAGGGATATTTTGGGTATTATGTTAATATGTATGGAAGTTTGTTAGTGGCATACAAAGGATTCGACACTTATGAAGATAAATGAATTTCCTATGTGTTTCATAGTTGGTAATTCAAAGTCCTTGGCCAAGGCAGGATGAATAGAGATTCATACACGAATTACTAAACTTAAAATGGAATCATAGTTATTAAATCAATTTGGGTTTCGACAAAATCATACCCAAGATTTAATCGAGAAATTGGACGTCGAAAGGATTTTACATGTATGGACTTGTAATCGAAATAGGTTTACTCGCTATTCACTTAATACTAGATTCATGCTACTTGCTAGATGTTCCCATGATATGTGGGTTCTTGAATTAAGGGGTCAATTCAAAGAATAAGAGTTAATAAGATTAACTCAAATTACAAAGAGTTGTAAACCCACTACTAGTATTAATTGTGAACCTAAAAGGTCACACCAATGTTTGTATAAAGACAAATATTAGTATTTCTAAAGAGTTAGAATTAATTGACAAAATCTAATTTTGATTAGATGTCAATTATAAAAATATATTAAATTAATCAATTGGATTGATTAATATTAATTTAGTGACTAATGTAATTACTAAATTAATAGTTGGATTTTAAAATTGGATTTTAAAATTCAAATCCAT
>CACSLK010034598.1:28569206-28579997 GCA_902706635.1 Striga hermonthica
AAAAAAAAAAAAAAAAAAACTTACAGTCTTCCCCTTTGGCATTTAGTTCGAAAATCATATCTTGAAAATGACATGTAACACAAACACAAGAGGCAACAAACAAGCAAATAATAATATTTGAACATAAAAGTTAGAACACATCTCATCCATCAAAAATAGAATATCTAAAACCAAATATAGTATAAGTCTACCGATAAAAACAAAATAGCAATATAGGTCTTCTATAATGTCCAATGCACCCTACAAGTAAAAGCATGTCCTAAACAACAAATAAAGTGTTTATAGTCACCAACCAACAGTTTTGCTATGGAACAATCGGATGGCTCAACTTATGGAGTCATCCATACTTATTCACCAATAGTGTATTGACACGTGTCCTACAATAAATACAATTTGGACAAGTGTCAATACATTAAATGGTGAATGGCTCCATAAAAAAACCATCCGATGGCTCCATAGAATTTTTGCACCAACCAATCCCAAGCAATGATAAAAATGAGGTTCTTTACATCAAGACCACACTACATCACTCCAAATACCACACAAAAGCAGAAGATAAAAGTCAGCAACAAGAACATCAATCAGATTCTTCATCCATCTCATCATCATCTTAATCTACCCCTTTTTTCGAACGCTTGGATGCTGAAGGGCCTGTCCCAAGCGAAGCACGGCGGCAACCTATGAGCTTTATGTGCACATGCTTAAGATAGCTTTGCTGAAGAGCAATTTCCTTGGCTATCTTTTCCCACACCTTCAGTTGCTGAGCCACAAAGTCTTCTCATGTAGCAGGAACATATATGGATTCAACAATAACCCTGGGGTGAGTTTATTAGAAGATTGTTGGTTCTGCACACATCACACTTTTGCACATAGTCTGTCACTTCTTGTTTCATTTTGGGCCAATGAAAAGCACTTTTCAGCTTCAGGTAAGTGCCTAGTATTCTAGAGTGTCCACCACGAGGAGAGTCATGCATAGTTTTATCAATTTCTTTCTCAACTCAATACTGTCACCAATCGTCACCCTCCCTTTGTACCTTATGATTCTTTCTTGCAGCTTAAAGTGGGGTTCACAGTTTATTGTTAAGGACAATTTCTCTCTCAAATTCCTGAGATTCTTATGACCATCATAGCTATCCATCACTTCTTGTATCCATTTAAGAATGACTGTAAAAACCACTGCACAACCTCAGGGTTCTTTAGAGTCCTTGAAAAAGCACATGCAACCATGTCATCTTTGACCTTCTTATATTGTATTTTATAATTCAACTTTAGGAGTTTAATAATTCCCTTTGGTTGCCAAGGTGAGGCTACCTTATAGTCTAATAGATCTTTAAGGGATTGTTGGTCTGCCTTGATCACAAACCCGTGTCCCTGTAAGTAATGCTTCTATCTCTGAACTGCTAGCAAAACTATAGGGAACTCCCTTTCATACACTGGCAATGCCTGATTTTTTGGACATAAAGCCTTTTTTATAAAGGCAAGTAGCCTCCCTTCCTGCATCAAAACAACCCTTATGCCATATACACTAGCATCTGTCTCTAAGATGAAAGGCTTAGAGAAATCTGGTAGTGCCAATACTGGGGCAATGATCATGGCCTTTTTCAGTTTTTCAAAAGCTATATCAGCTTCCTTGCCCCAAGTAAACTGATCCTTTCTTAATAAGATGGTTAGAGGTTTATTAATTTCCCATAACCCTCAATAAACCTTCTATAATAACCCGTCAAACCCAAGAATCCCCTAAGCTGTTTTACAGTGGTAGGAGAAGGCCATTGCACCATACTATCAATCTATTGGGGGTCAGTTGCAACTCCTTCTGCAGAAATAATATGTCACATGAATTCTACCTTAGTGTCTCGAAAGTGACATTTGCTCAATTTTGCAAAGAGTGAATGGTTCTTTTATCAATTATAGCACCACTCTCAACTGTTCAATGTGATCCTCCCATTACAATAGATCAAAATGTCATAAAAAAACACTAGAACAAACTTTTTGAGGTACCCCTTGAATATCTGATTTATGAGTGTTTAGAATGTTGCCGGGGCATTGCAAATCCCAAAGGGCATTATCAAGAACTCATAGTGTCCACTATGTGTTCTAAATGCAGTGAGATAGTTGTGTTCTTCACTCATCAAAATTTGAAAGTACTTTGACATGAGATCAATTTTACAGAATTTAGCTCTATATAACTCATCCAATAGCTCCTCAATAACTAGTATGGGATAGTCATGCTTAATAGTAAGACTATTTTAGTACCTGTAATCTACAAAAAGCCTCCAAGTTAAATCCTTCTTCTTTACCAATAGTTCTGAAGAAGCAAAGGGTGGCTTACTGTTCTGTATGACCCCAAATGTCAACATTTCCTGCGAAATCCCTTCAATAATATCCTTATTGGTATGAGATACCCTATAAGGGTATTGTTGCTTGGACAGGCTTCCTTTCTTCAATATAATTTGATGCGCAATCTCTCTCTTTGGAGAAAATTTTGTGGTCATCATTGTACTTCTCCAATAGTGATCCCAATAGATTCTTGTTATCCATGTGCAATGGTCAACATGTATATTTCTTCAATTCAGTTCCCTTCTTCCTCATGTATTAATTTGTAAAGGTTTTTATCAGAAATTAGATGACACTCTGTACCTCGCTTTAGGGCTTGCAAAATTACCCTTTTTCCTTGTATCCCAATAGTTACAGTTATGGCCTCATAATTTAACCCAATGGGGGTGCATGACCTTAGCCAGCCTTTCCCCAAAATTATATCAAATCCCTCACTTTGCAACACCCTGAGGGAATAGGTAACCTTCCGTACTTACATACTCCAAGTGCGATTTTCAGTTTGGTAATTGCTGACTAGTTTATGCCATTGACTACTTTTACCATCAGAGGCTTAACTGCAGTAAGTTTACATCCTATTAATTTGGTTGTGGATTCCCTGATAAAATTGAGTGTGCTCCATGTGTCCACAAGGATATTGAGCCTTTTCTTTCTAATGTATCCATGGAACCTCATAGTGGTGAGTCCTCCATCTCCCACCATAACATTTAAGGATATATGCACTTCCTCTTGGGCAAGTTTTTCTTCATTAACATCACCTGCTTCAATAGGGTCAAGTTGATAGTGTGGCTGCTCTTCTTCTTCTTCAGACATGATCATGTAGTTGACCCTGTATTTGTACTCATGTCTAGGTATAAACTTTTAATCACAATTGTAGCATAATCCCTTCTCTCTTCTTGTTGCTATCCCAGCTACAGTGGTGTTGATTCTCTGAGTTGGACTTTGTAGGTGTTTATTGTGGCTTTGTGGGTTTGGAGTCTTTTGTAGACTTGTGCTCTGAGCTGTTGCAAAAGGTTTCTGATGTCCTCTAATTTTTTTGGTAATGGCCTCCAAAGTTAACAGTTGTTTGTGTCCTAATTCAATGGTTTCCTGCAA
This sequence comes from Striga hermonthica, assembly GCA_902706635.1. Lineage (NCBI taxonomy): Eukaryota > Viridiplantae > Streptophyta > Magnoliopsida > Lamiales > Orobanchaceae > Striga > Striga hermonthica. Next base: position 28,572,633 of record CACSLK010034598.1, read on the forward strand.
TATCCTTGGGTTGACCATATGTATAAATGCTTGCAGTTCCTCACTGAAGCCACAAATAAAACTGGCTACAAAATCTTCTTCTGAAAACTCCCATTGGTTCAAGGGAAGCATGCCTGATTTTTGTTCTTCAAATTTTTTCCACATAAGAACCAATGTGCCTTAGCTTATTGAATTCTACAATTATTTTGACTTCCTTCAGTTCTTCAAACCTTGCAGAAACAATTTCTAAAAACTGTGTCCAATCCCATTATACATGTTTGCTGCTAAGATTTTGAAACCATACTGCAGCTTTTCCCTCAAAATGCATGGTAGCAAGGGTAACTTTCTATGAATCTGATACATTTGGGACCAACTTAAAGTAGGCATTGCATTTAAGGGTCCAAGCTCTAGGGTTAGACCTATCAAACTTAGGGAAATCTATTCTTGGCATGGAACCTTCAAATTGGTTATGGAACTGTTGCTTTCTTTGCTCACCTGTGTTTTTGTTCTTCGGAACCTGTTGTTGCTTTCTACCATCCCTTGTTATCCTCGTCGTCTTATGTGGCTTGGTAAGTTTTGTTCTCTTTTGAAGTTTGGACAATTGACCTGAAAGTGACCAGATCCTTTGTACTCTCGATAGTGATCTTTCTCAACACCTTGGTTTTGATTTTGGTTATTTTGTATGTTTGAACGTCGCTCAACAGACTTCTAAAAGGTGATCTTGCTAAAGTCAAATGATTTTTCCCTTAAAACTTTTTTTCTAATTCTTCAGACGGGAAATGTATCGTGTAAGAACACTCGGGGCCTTGGCAATACCCTCACATCAAGAGCCTCTTCGTTAGAGTCTTCGTCTTCTGCGATCGATGTTTGAACATTGGCTTTCAGGGCGATGCCTTTGCTATTCACATTATGAAAGCCATAGTTGATCTCATAAGTGCATAAATCTTCAAGTATCTATCCCCAAAGGTCGGATTCACATGAAGCTTTCCAATATAGTGATCTTTTCGCAAAACCGTTTTGGAAGAGTTCTCATAAGTTTTTGCACTTGTCTTGCCTCCGAGACCTCTTCACCAAGCATAGCACTTTAGTTTACGAGATCACTGAAGCGAGCATAGTACATATCTATAGTTTCATCTTCTTTCATCCTAATTTCATCAAGTTCTGTGGTGATTCTTTGAATCTAAGAGGACTTCACTGCTTTGGTCCCTTTGAACTGTCTCTCAAGAATTTTCCATGCATCGCATGCGGTGGAACACTGAATAATCATCTTGTGATGGGTAAGGTCTACCGCAGACATTATTGCATAGAGAACACGGAAATTAGTTCTTTCTTCTTGCTTTACATTACCAGTCCAAAGGTCTCTTGGTTTTTTGACCAACTTGAGAATGATAACATCGGTAGAAGAGGTTTCTTTCTTTGCAGGAGTACATTTTCCCATCATGGACAAAGTCCAACCAGTTTCAATAATTTGCCAAGTGCCTCTTCCTAAAGATCGCAAGAAGATCATCATCATGGATTTTCAATATGAGTAATAAGATCCATTAAGGTATGGAGGACGTGGTATCGACAAGTCATGGTACATGGTGCTCGACCCAAAGGACCTTCGATCTTTATACTGTGATTCAAAATAAACAATGCTCTAGTACCAATTGAAACGTGTACGAGAGTAAATAGAATAACAATAGTGTTCGAACACCAAACATAAAAAGCGGAAACAATTTACGTAAATATTTTTAGAAAATGCTACAAGTTCATAATAAATGTACATAGAGGTGTACATAATACTCACATGGTGTTGGGGTCCACTTGAATATTATTATTGGTTGGTCCCACTCAATATGAGTGTTATGTACACTCTCATATACAATATTATGTACCTATAACATTTCTCAATATTTTTTGGGGGAGGGTCTCACTACCCCTCAGAGCTCTTCATTAATAGCTCGATTTGCGTGCACAAAGTACAACTTGGACTTACACGACTAGAACTCGTTTCTAGTCTATCCAACACTATACCCGAACCTATTAACTGATCATTTGGCCACAAAGGTGTAGACTTCTAACTATCTAAGAATCCCTCCCAACTATGCTAGTACATAATCACTAAGTATGTAAAATGTTTGTAAAATAAGAAAACGAAACACAGTTCTTCAGTGATGTAAGAACACTGAAAAGATGTTTACAATAAACTCTGAAGTAAAAGCCTAAAAAGCACTCAAAATGAAGTCTTCAAGAATGACGAGCTTCGATAATTGCAACAGACAATCGAGTATTTATGTATATATATATATATACACAATCTTCTCATGGCAAAGAGAACATGCCTTCCTTTTGGAGTGGATTTCCTTCCTTCATTAATCTTAAAAATATGGAAAACAATCATTAAAGAATTTATATCTTCGCATAAAAACTTGTCATCCCAAATAGAATACAACCTACACCTAAATAAAAGAGAGAGGGAGAGAGAATCTTCCCTTTTTATTTTCCTTGCTTGTATAGAACATCAAGATGTCATTTTCAAAATTTCTTACCAAAATAAAATCTTACAAATAGTAAATAACATTTAAATGTGTGATTTGAAAACTTTTAATGAAAATTTATATTATATAACTATTACAATACCCGTGTAAACAAAAAAATTAAAATAATCTATTGTAAAGTTATGTATAATGAATGTGCAAATGGTGCCCGCATTTTTACACTAAACTTTGCCAAAAAAGATATTTTTAATTGTATTTATAAAATTGATATTCTTTACATCTTCATATATTCGATTCATTTTTATAACAAAACAAATTTTATTGTATTGTGATTATATCTATATTTATAGAGGCAGTATCTCATGTTTATTAATTTTTCAAGTATTTTAAATTTATATAATTAATAATTTAGAATTTATGTAGAAATGCCTTATTTTATAACTTTATGAAATACAAAAGGAATTTATTGTATTTATAGATGATATTATTTTATATTTACTATTTTAAATAACATTATAACATTCAATTTTTTATATAATCTATTTAAATTGAGAAATAATATTTTATAATATTTCTTAAAATTTATTTATGCAATTTCATCCAAAATTTATGGAAAAAATTATAAAGTGATTATTTTATGGTGTATTGATGGATTAAATATTTATTATTTTTATAAAATTATTTATATTATTGTAAGATATTTATTAAACTGAGTTGATATAAATTTATTTACTTATAAATATAAATGAAACTATTTTTATTTATATATGCAATGTGGATGTAAAATCGAACATTGTTCAAATATAATTATTTTGGTAGATCATATATAAAAAATAAAATACAAATAAAAAACTTATAAAGTTTTAAAAATAAAAAATACATAATTATAATAAATAATATATAAATCAAATAAAAAAGGTAAATGTAGTATATGGTCACTTAAAAAAAATGGAAGCTAAAATAGTTTATGGTAATTCACAAGCCTAATAGTCAAAATCAAACCTAGACATGTGTCAATACGAAATACCAATTTAATTCAAATAAGCTTATGAAGTACACGATCTTGTCATGTACACTCAGCGCATTCGGGATTTATATATAGGGGCGATATGTAAATTGTCAATTCTCTTGTTTTTTTCCTTTTTTTTTGATAGAAAAAAAATACTTTATTCATACGTTTTACATTTATCTCCTTTCCCTCTCCAATATTCCCAACACAATTTTTAAATTACATTTGCAATTGAGTACATATTTAAACCCTCTCCCAAAAAAACTTCCGGAAAACCTCTCCGAAAAAAGCGGAAAACCCTTCCGCCGTCGCCTCTTATGCTCGCGTCGTGCAGCCTTCCTCGCCGACGGCGAGGCTTCGGCCCATCGTTGCCCTTAATCTCTCATTCCTCCCTTTGTCCCTTCGACCGGCTGCTGTTGCTGTAGGAAATCGGAGCTGGAAGGTCAGCCCCTGCCCTTGGTTGCCTGCGATTTCACGTTTGAAGAGGGAGAGCTCCTCGGTCGGCGATTGGTCTTGTGATTTGTGTTGTCGATTGCAGGAGGTCCTGATTGGAGGTGGTTGAACCCTAACTCCGAGTTTGCAATGATTGGTGGCGGCTTCGCTTCCCAGGTAGGGCTCCGTGTGGGGCTTTCGTTTTGGTTGTCGACGGACAGCGGTGATGGCCGGTCGGAGGGTCAGCAGGTGGGGCGGGGCTCTGGCTACTATGGCATCTCCCTTCGGTGAAGCTTGGAGTTGAAGGACCGAGCCATTCCCTCTCACCCTCAGTTCTCTGGTGTTGGGGTCGGGTGGGGTCCGGAGCACCCGAGTTTGACTAGTGGTGCTAGACAAATTCGAGTTGGGACGGTGTGGGAGTTGGTGTCGTCGTTCTCTCGATTGGGGGCGAATCGTTTTGGGGCTAGGTTTGGGGTTCGGGTTCAACTGCTGTATATGCGGTTCTACAGTTTCGGTAGTTGTGCCTGGGCTCGGGATCTTCCTTGGATCAATTGTTCTCTGCTGGTCAGGCTCGTTTGTTAGCCGGGGAAGGGCTTATCTTCAGATTTTTTGTTATTTTGCTTTATGTCTTTTTTAGTTATTTAGTTGTTCAGGGTTGTGTTTTTTGTCTGGGCCGTTGGCCCCTGTGAGCCCGACTACGTGAGGTCATTACCTCATTTGGGGTCGTTCCACATTACCTCGTTTGGGGTCGTTCCACAGTAGGCTTTGTTTTGTGTTGTTTTGAGTTTGTCTTCTAGTGTTGGTAATCGGGTTCTAGGCGGTCTTATGACATGTCCTCCCAATTTTCAGCTGTTGGCTGTTCTTCTCAGCTAAGGGCTATGTACTTTGCACATTTTTGCATTTTTATTTATAATATTCTCTATCGTTTCGTAGTTAAAAAAAAGTACATATTTAAACGCATTTATTCATCCGTCAATAAAAAAAATATACTTTTCATTCATTTCAGTTTTATCTCACTAATACGTAACCCATGCGATGCACATGATACGGATACTAAATGAGTTATTTTGACATGCTCTGTCCATTTAAGTATAAAAAACAATAGGGTTATCGTCTATTTTTTACATCCTTTAATCAGCGTTAAGTCTAAATAACAATAGGGTTATAATCTATTTTCCACCTCCTTTAATCAGTGCTGTTTTTTTAGTCAGAATATTAAAAATGAACATGATAGAGTTAGTTTGTAAAATAATTAATATATCATCTCACGGACACATTTATACTAATATAAATTTGATTTTAGTATATATATTTATTCCTTGATATAAGAGAAAATAACTGTTTTATTTTTATTATTCATCGTATAATACTTGATTATTATTTTATCATAAAATTTGTTATCATATAATGTCATTATCATTTATAAATGTTATAGAAGTGGTACGTCTTCTTTTTCTTTTTATTTTATGTAATAAAAAATATTTAATGCATGGTAATATTATTTATTTATTTAATCAATTCAAAATATATGAATAAATTTAAAAATAAATAGTATATAAATATTTTACAAAATATACACATATGTTTTTTAAAAATTTAATTTTGTGTACTAGTTAAACAACTTTCATTAGCATATGCCAAAAACTGAATCCCTTCTATAATCAAGATTTTTCTAATTTGCATTATAAGGATTTATTGTTTATTTAGCATACTCTGCAATGAAAAAATATTTTTACAAGAATTTCATTATAGAAAAAATCAAAATAAATAAAAATAAAAATAATTATCATGGTTGAGAATAATATATAAATAACTTATAGAACAATTATAATTTTTCAATTTTAATTTTGTACAATTGGTAAAACTATTTAATTTCTTTGATCATTATCTCTTAAATGATAAATTATATTAATTTGAAATATAATTTATTTTTTATATGTAAACGAAATAAAGCTTAAGAAAAAAATTATATTGACAAAGATTAATTCACCAACTTGATTTCGTCTGATTAATTGAAAGAATAAATTCTACATAACCTGTTGTGATTTTCCATAAATATTTTTAAAAATAAAAAGTGAATATTTGTGAAAAAGTTATTATTATGGTTAGAGCTTAAAATATGATATAATATTTATCTTAACCAAAATATTATCAACATGAATCACAATCAATCTTGAATTTATTATAATGGATATTGAGGAAATTATTGCAGATATGGCCTCCAGAACTATGTGAATGCTACTTAGCGAGACTGGCCAAAATTGCTAGACATGGTCCAATTCTCAACCAGGAGTGAGGTTCGATTCAATTGACGACCAAACAAAAGAAGCCAAGCGCAATGAAGTCATAGAGGTTTTTGGGTCAAGAAGGTAGCTCGATTTAGGAGCGGGAACTTGCTGCATCTTTAATAAAATTATTTAAGAAAACATTATTTTGGATCATATTTGATTTGATCTTATTTAAAAAACGTGTATATGGAAGCAATTAATGTATATATTTAAAACTTTCCAAAAAAAGGTAGGCACTAAATGTTCCAAAAATTTTTACTACTACTTTTAGTAAATGGTTACTTTTATTATTCCCCTTCAATAACACATAAACAATTTTTAAATTAAAAAGAAATCGTGAATATGCATTTATCTGTAAAATATACTCTCATTCTATTACATCATTATTTTATTTTTTTTCTCTATTATATTCGAAATATCGAATTATAGGAGTTACTAATCTTCGACATGCTCGTGAGGTTGTTGTGAACTTGTGATCAAAGAAACGATAAAAAAAAGTGCCCCAAAATTATTTGTCAAATAAAATTATATCCAATGTACCCTTGGGCAAATATTTTTTGCTCCGACTAGGGCTGCAAACGAGCCGAGCTGCTCGCGAGCTGCTCGTGAGTGCTCGAGTCAAAGCTCGACTCGAGCTCGAGTTTGACCGAACTCGAGTCGAACTCAAGTCGAGCTCGAGCCCATATTTTGTCTTGTCGAGCGGCTCGTCGAGCGGCTCGAATACATGTTAAATTACTAAAGTACCCTTTATATATATGTTAACATAGGTCCTTATTGGTAATTTTACCTTTCTACTTACAATTTTTCGAGCCGAACTTGAGTCGAGCTCGAGCATTTTGATTTCGAGTCGAGCTCGAGCCGAGCTCGAGCTATTGAAATTTTTTATCGAGTCGAGCTCGAGCCTAAAAAATCGAGCTTGACGAGCTCGAGCTCCAGCTCGAGCTCGAGCAGCTAAAAAAAAAGTCAATCCTGCTCGATAAAGCCAATGCTCGACTCGGCTCAGCTCGTTTGCAGCCCTAGCTCCGACAATGCAAGTTAGTTGGGGGGTTAAGAGAAAATAGATAGTACTTGAGGCCCCATTAGAAAAAAATGGATAAACAAACAAAGGTCTGTTGGGAGGCTAAAACAGTAATTTCAAACCAGCCAACATCAGTAGAAAACTGATAGAATAGCAGAA
>CACSLK010034598.1:28586018-28598229 GCA_902706635.1 Striga hermonthica
AAAAAAAAAAAGAAAGGAAAAGAAGAGGAAAATAGGAGGAATTTGGTCGAAATAACCTTTTCAGAACAACAAATTGTTCAAGTAACCTTTTCAAAATAACATTTAGCTAAATAACATTTGACCAAAAGAAAATCTTATAAAATAAAAAAGAAAGTTGAAAATTACTATTATATCCTTATTTGAAGTATTATTTTGTTATAGGTATATAAAATGAATTATACCTTAACGAATATAAAACGAGATATGGAAATCTTGAAAAAATAGATAAATGAGTTATTTAAATATGTTCAATAACAGTCTAAAGATTCTAAACAAGATTTAGAACCGATAGCAGCTAAAATAATCCTTGATATTAAGCAAGAAATTGCTAAATGTCCTTGTAAAGAAGAAAATAAAAAACTGAAAGTGATTTCTAGTCAAGAAAAGAATATACATTTTTCTAAATACTCATATCCTAATGATCTAGTAGGAAATGAAGAATTAGAAAGTTCAGGAAATCCTAATGCTTTTAAAGAGCCAAAGGATGCACTGAAAAAAATGAATTTTCAAGAAAAACTTGAAAAAAATCTCTGGAATCTAATTAATTTAGATTTGGATGATAAACAAGCTATCCAGCTTGAACATACAATTTGTTTTTTAGAAATGAATGAGGAACAGTGTAATTCACATTTAGAATTAAGTCCTGAAATGAAAAAAATTGTTACAAATTGATGAAAATGACCAGTTTCATCAAATTGAAGAAACTGAAACTGACACTCAGTCAGAATCAGAAATAAACTTCAATGATGAGAAAGAACTTTTAAAGAAAATTTCAGAATGGAAAAACCAGAATCATCTGGAACAAAAAATGATCAGTATATGAATGTTGATGAATTTGAAAGAAAACCATCAGTAACTCCTAGACCACCCAGGTCATCTAATAACAATGTCGGTATTTCTGGTATTGCTGGAGAAGTACATACAGCCTCAATCCTAGATTTAGACTGTAAGAAACCTGAAACAATTAAGAAATTGATTGATAAATGGGGACTAGAAATGAGTCTTGTGATTAATCTTAATCCCAGTACTTTCAATATAGCACAACTTGTGGTAGCACTTGCCGAGCATAGAATGCTTGGAAATGCACAAAATTTTATAAAAGGAGTTCAATGAGATAATCAAAATGTAGACCCTGCAGTAATGCTCGAAAGAATTTTGAATAGTCTATATACTTTGTTTTTCGGCATTGATCGAGTATCAAATGCAGAAATGAAAAATTTATGGAGCAATCTAAAGCAAAGGTAAGATTAAACAATCTGACTCTTTGTGATATTTGTTATATTAACGAATTCAATTGTGATGTTGAAAAGAATCTTTTCAAAATAGATTTTGGAGAACATCCTGAATAAATTAGAATGTATTTAACAAAAATTTCTATTGTAGGAAATGGTGCTTCAAAGAAATATGAAACAGCTAAAAATCTTATGAAGTATAGTTTTGGTTATGCCAAAAGACTCGTGAGAGAGGAAATTGAAAAAATTTGTAATGCTACTACAAAGCAAAAACAAATAAGAAGTTAAACAGAAACTGTTGTTCTAAAATTTATGAGAAATCTACAGATTATGGTTGCAAACCATTTAAAAGAAAATCTAAGAAAAAATATTCTAGAAAGTTTAAGTACCAGAAAAGAAAGAAGAGAAGAACTTTTAAACCTGGTAAATATTTTAGGAAGAAACAGAAGTTTTCACCTAAGAAAAACTTTTGCCCAAAAGGGAAAAAGAATTGCAGATGTTGGATCTGTAACATAGAAGGTCACTATGCAAATGAGTGTCCTAACAGACAAAAATCTAAGTAAAATTTCTTCAGATTGCAGAATCATTTGGTCTTGAACCAATTGAAGAAGAATATTCAGATATAGAAGAAGTCTATATAATGGAAAAATTAGAAGATGAATCCTCTTCAGGAACATCTAGTACAAAAAACAGTGATACAAAGTGAGGATAACCTCATCAGTATTACAAACCCGAATTCAATCTACATTAAAGGTAAGTTCAAATTCACAAGTTATAAATAAATGGAAATACATTGTTTTGTGGATACAGATGCAAGCCAATGTTTATCTTCAAAACAAATTATTCCTGAAGAACATTGGGAAAATTCTTCCAGAATATTGCAAGTAAATATTGCAGATGGAAGTTCAATATCAATAAATAAAGTTTATAAAAATTTAAATATGATGAATGCAGGAGAAATATTTCATAATCCAACTGTTTATCAACAAGAATCTAGAATGGATTTTGTTCTAGGAAATAATTTTTGTCAATTATATGAACCTTTTGTTCAATACACTGATAGGATAATTTTTACCAAAAATAATCAACCTGTACATATAGAGAAATTGAGAACAACATACAGGGTTGGAAATCCAGGATATTTAGATTCTATGAAGAAGAAATCTATATACAAAGACCTGAACCAGTTCAAATAACTACTGATAAAATATCACTTCTTAAAGATAGGGGGAAGAGGTTATTAGAGTTTAGGACAGAAATGAACATTTTGTTCTTAATCAACAAAAAATTCTATAATAGAGAAACTATGGAAAAAAGTTTGTGCAGAAAATCCACTTGATCCTAATAAGACCAAGTATTGATGAAGGCTTCTATCAAATTGATAGATCCTAAAAGTGAATTTGTGGTGAAAGTAATGAGCTATACACCCAAAGATAGAGAAAAACTTAATCAACAAGTTCAAGAAATGCTTGACATGATAGTCATCATTCCTAGTAAGTCTCCTGATAGACCACCAGCATTTTTGGTAGATAAAAAAAGGAACTTCAAAACGAAGAATTGTTATTGATTATTGAGAGGTTAATAAGAAAACAATTGGCGATGGTCATAATTTACCAAATAAAGATGAACTCTTATCTTTGTTAAAAGGAAAAACAATATTTACATCTTTCGATTGTAAATCAGGTTTTTGGCAAGTCCTTTTAGATAAGGAATCCCAATTACTAAAAGCTTTTACATGCTCACTAGGACATTACCAGTTTGTGGTAGTACCTTTTGGTTTAAAACAAGCGCGATCAATTTTTCAAAGGCATATGAACAATGCATTTAGAAAGTTCGAAAAACTCTGTTGTGTATATGTTGATGACATTCTCATCTTCAGTTACACAGAACAACAGCACTATAAGCATGTTGCAATAGTTTTGGAAGAATGTGACCGATTAGAAATAATCATGTCTGAAAAGAAAACTCAATTATTTAAAACAAAAACTGAATTTTTAGGATTAATAATTGAAGAAGGTTTTCACAAACCTCAAAATCATATTTTGGAACATATTCATAAGTTCCCAGATAAACTTGAAGATAAGAAACATTTAATGCACTTTTTAGGTGTATTAACTTATGCTTCAGATTATGTTCCTAAATTGGCCAATATAAGAGCTCCTTTACAAGCTAAATTAAAGGAAGATAAAAAAATGGTATTGGTCAGAAACCGATACTAATTACATAAAGAAAATAAAGAAAAATCTAACCAATTTTCTTTTATTATATCTTCCTAAAATGAATGATCAGTTAATCATGGAAAAAAATGCATCAAATGTATAATGGGGTGGTGTTTTAAAGGCACTATCTAAGCAAAAAGAGTATATCGGTCAATATGCCTCAAGAAGTTTTAATTCTGCTGAGAAGAATTATCACTCAAATGAAAAGAAATATCTTGCGGTAATAAAAACTATAAATAAATTCACAATTTATCTTACTCCTTATAGATTTATCGTTAGGACAAATAACAAAAACTTCACTTATTTCTTAAAAACAAAGATGAAAGGTGATAGTAAACAAGGTAGATTTGTAAGATGTCAAATGTGGCTTAATCAATATGAATTTGATGTGCAGCATATTGCAGGAAACAAGAATGTCCTCACAGATATTTTATCTCGGGAATTTAACGATCTTTAATAAAATGTTTATTGGATTAAGGCTCAACGGAGCACATAACCAGTCACAGGTGATGATAATAGGGAGTTGCTTCCCAGGCATGATTTATGCTTGATAAAGTATCATCTATAACGGATGAATTACACTAACTTCAGTTGCAAGAAGGACTTCTGGTCCAAGAACTTGAATTGGTTCGAGACAAAATCAAGTATGTAAGCTTATTTAAAGTTGAACAAAAAAGAGATTCTACTGTCGCTATTCCAATAATGGAACAAATGAATAATGTAGCAAGCCTAGCTTGTGAACAAAAAGAGGAAATTTCATATCCTCTAAACCTTATAGATCTTGAAGGAGAAACTAGTCCAGAGCAAACGACTACTGGTAAAGACGTATCAAATTCGTTAATAGCTAGCAACTTGCTAAAAGCCGCAATAGGTATTAAATTACCCATAACGTTGGATAATTCTGATGGTTTAAATCTCAGACCGAACGGTGGAACCTCTGTTCTTAAACAAATAAAATCACCTGACAGTGATAAGGGAATTCAAATCCCAAATAAAAAAGATACAACATATTATGTCGTGTTCAATGACCCAAATGCAGGTATCTATCAAGACTGGGAGATTACTAAAAAGGCTACAAATAGTATTTCTAGTATTTCACATAAAAAGTACAAAAAGTTTTTTTGAAGCTCATATTGCAGCTGATCAGTACTCAAGAATAAATACAATGGCTCCCATTGAGCTAATTTGCACAGCAGATGGACTTCAGTCCAACACATTTACCGCGGCCTTAAAAAAGCCTAGAAGGCAAGAAAGGTTCCAGACTCTTGGAAACTTCCCAAGAAACAAGAAGCCCAACAAGAAGAACATGTCACTCCGGCCCAACTTTCAAAATAAGGTCTTGAATATTGGATTAACCTAGCCCGAAACAGTGGTGAAGCAGAAATCCTTACGGACAAATACTTCACAACAAATGGGAAGGACTTGAGATTCTTCATATTTATAAAAAAAAATCCAGAAATGGTAATCGAAGCGTTTGAATATGGGATGATGAAATCCATATATCCTAGCCAGACTTTGAAGGAACTACATGAATTACCTCAAAACGTTCTTAAGTCAATCAAACAATATAGGAAAAAATGTGTTCACGGAGAAAAGGACATATTCCTAAAAATCACTAGTTCAGTACCCATCATGATTAATGATAAAATTATCCCGGCCAAACATCTTATAATGATAGGGATTAGTTCTGGTGAAAAATTCATTAAGCCAAAAAATAAATACTTTAAAGAGGGCAATCTGGATCAAATTGGACTAAATCGTTATGAACTCCTTGCCGAAAAAGTCATGGAATTCAACACGAATGATAAAGTGTTTGTCAATTATAAAGACAAAAATTATTTGATATATTCAAAGGTACTAAAACCAATGACAAGTGATGATGATAAGAAGATAATTGTATTCCAGAAAAACCTTCTACAAGATTATCATCATCCAAAAATTTGTGACAAGATCAAGAAGATAAGAAAAGCACGAGGAAGTGTTTACAGTTGTCCAAGCTGCCTTTCAACATCCAAGGTGGAACCTACCACTCTAAAGAATGAGTCAAAAAGTAAAGATTCCCCAACAACGTCTACTTCAGCCAGCTCAAAGGGTGAATAATTGAGGGAGTAATGGGGTAGTTTTGGAAAAGAAAGAAGGCCAGAAGCTTCTCAGTGAAGTACATGCCAAATACGATTCTACGTCACGAATGACGTAAAACATTTTGTATTGATCCTCATTCCTTAGTCTATAAAAGGATGAATTCCTTAGTCTATAAAAGGATGAGTTACATTTTCAATAAGGGGCATCGGAAATTTAGTCCAGAGTTGAGCTTGAAGTTTCCTTTGTTTATAACTTTCTTTGTCTTATGTCTATGTGTGAGTAGTGAAAGGTTCCTTCTTAGGAACGTAAGATTGTAATCAGAGGCTTGGATGAATAACTAGTGTTCATACAAGAACTCTTGTAAAAATGCTTGAATTTGAATAAAATATCCAGTTTGTTTGAACTCGTGTTAAAAGATCATATCCTGAAGTTCGAATTGCTAATCGAAGGGAAGAAGTACCAAGGGGGGAAACAGTACCTGTGGCACAGGCTTGGAGTCGATCATTCAGACACAGAAATTTAAAAACAAACATAGAGGTATGACATTTATCCAAACTATAAAACATTTTATAAGAAGTTCCTAAAAATGTTTTAATTACATCCTAGATAGCTCTCTGAGAAGCAGTTTAAAGTTTCTAAGAAAGGACTTTTAATTTGCCAAGAAAGAAATTTCAAAATTACTAAAAGGTTTTCAAAACCAAAACCTGAAACAAATCTTAATTGATAAAAAATAATTTATTCAAATGAAAAATTATGACTTTTGGCCCTTGCCAACAAGTATGACATATAGACGCTTTGAAATATCAGCGTAAACAATTAATAGATCTTTATATCTTGTTAAAATATCAACTAGAATATGAAGTCTTAGAACGTGAATTAGAACTTGACTATAAAAGGGCATAACTTGGAGATAAAATAAGCATCGTAAGATCTTATAGCTTCAGATTAATTGGTAAGATGGCCAGAATTGTTTCCGCTCAGAAGTCAATTAAGAAAGCAGAAAAACAAGCATCTCTTTTGGGGGCTGCCTAGTTCACAAATTTTGCTTAAGTTTTAAAACTCTAGCTTACCACGGAAAATGATGATTTTTGGCATCTGCCTGTAAGAGTAGTGTTTTCAGATATAAACTGTCTCAAAACACTAAGAAAGCAAATACTTCGATTAACATCTTATTTAAAAGTAGAAGAACAAAACTGAATAATTGTATGCAAGTTTATAGTTCTACATCTATAGAAATAAAACTAGCAACAATGAGAACTTATATTGATAATGTCAATAGAATGGTTTCTTTCACTTTTGCATTAAAGAAGTCTATAAAGAAAGCACAACAGCAAAGCTCAGTTCTTATGGGTAAAAATGAGTTACATAGATAACTTGTATAAATTCCGCATGGGAATCAGCCCGTCTAAAAATCTTAAAATGAGTTACTTAGATAACTTGTATAAATTCCGCACGAGAATCAGCCCGTCTAAAAATCTTGGTATCAGAGCTGTTGGATAATAGATATTTTGATCAATATTTTTTGCGTTCATTTTCCAATACGGAATTAAAATTCAGAATATGGAATATCAGTATTCGTGATCCCATCCTAAGGTGGAGACAACTAGAAAACCTATTTGGAATATGAATTCCAATACGGATAATGAAAACAAAAATATAGAACAATATCTACGTTCTAATTGTGATCTTTCACAAATTTCATCTAATGAAAATGAAAAAGGTTTTAAAGCTAGTCTGGCAATAAAACATGATGCATTAACTAACATCCAAAAATCAAAGTTAAATCTGAAAAAAAAAAAGTAAAAAAAAGAAGAACTTTTTAACATTTCAATGTTGAACTTCTTAAAAAGAAAAATAATGAGATTTTCTATTTTGTCATAAGAGATGTTAAAGGAACTGTATACCTGCCTTTAATTACTAAAGCATAAATACGAAAAAATTCGGAGAAAATTCCAACTTTTATAAGAAATAAAATTTCAACAATTCATCTAGGAGCAATAAAAAAATTTCTTAAAGCTGATTTCAAGAAGGGATTGATACTCCTATAAAAATGGCATTAATCGATGATAAAATTAATGACATAAAAGACTATATCTTAGGAGCAACAAGGGAAAATCTTGTTTATGGTAAGTTTATCGTTACAGTTTATCCTAAATTTGGTATGTCTATTCAAACTGCACATTTAGATAGAACTTTATCTTTCATTCACCATTTTGAAAGAGAAAATTTAATGAACCCTGGAGATAAAGTCTTTAGTGTTACATATGTTATAAGCTATGCTTTGAGTAATAGTCATTATAGTATAGATTATAGAAAAAAAAAAAACTTATATTGAACTAGAAGATATCTTTTCCGATATAGGTTCAGTAAAAGAAAAAACCTTATGTGAGTTAGCACCTCTAGAAGAACACTTGGCTATTGATATAGCTAAAGGAAAAACCCTAGTAAGAAATAAAAATCCTGTGCAGATTAAAGAAAATTCTTTGATTATAGGAGAATCAAGAAGATTATCAGTCTCAAAGAAACGTTCTCTAGCTGATATGTCAGATAGAATAGATAATTTATCTGGTATGTTAAGACTTCGGGATAAAATATCATATCAGATAACGAAACTACATTATTTATACTATAGCAAAAACGAAAGTACATGATATTCTATGTGTAATATTTTATACAAAAACCAAAAATAAATATGGGGTCATTTAAACAAAAAAAAGACCTTTGACCAGGTCATTTAAATGAAGAGCCCAGAAAATAGAAGAGAGAGAAAAGTGGGCTGCGGGAGAAAACAAAATGGAGAGGAAAACAAGAAAAAAAAAATTAATGCTGAGTCGAGTATGAGTCATTACCAAACATACTGGATCAAATTGTTGCTGGGTCAGGTATGAGTCATTACAGTATGACATGATACAGACATAAGTTTGAAACAAAAATTTCTTTTAAATTTATTCATTTAAATCTCATAATAACCAGTTTAACGAGAATTTTAATTTAAGACCAATATTGATATGATTTATTAATTATATTAATATATATAGTCATTATGAATTCCTTGAATTTTCTTATTGTAAAAATTATTTCGTACGTAAATATGTAGATATTTATTGATTGACCCTTGTGATATGAAAAAAATATGTGTGGCTATATAGATTAGCCAGAGCGGCACTGCTGCAGGCAAGTGATATTTAATAGTAGCCGATAGATCAACTGTTGCAATATGAAAAATCATGTGAAATGGACAAACAATGTATCCACCGAAATAAGATTTGAACAACTAAGTGAACCGGTCGGTGTATTGAATAATGATGACCGGTGATGGCCAGATGATAAGTGTACTGAGTAATGATGACCGGTGATGGCCAGATGATAAGTGTATTAATGATAACCGGTGATATAGAATGACCAAATGATAAGGCCACGTGTAAAAAAATATGAAGGCTATATTTATACATGGACCGACCAGTGCGGCTCTGCCGCCGGCGATGGGCAGTACTAATTAAGTGATAGCCGTTAAGTGATATGAATATCTGGCCATGTGAAAGTTGACTAAAATCCTGATCATGAACGGATATTATGGACTAACCTGATCTTGAAAAAAAGAAAAAAAAAATAGCTGATAAATTCTCTAAAATTATGGAGAAACGAAAATTGATGAGATGGTACCAGAAGTTATCGCATGATTAAAGTGATGTCGGAAGTTACGACATAATGATTAAATTATATCCTGGTATACGTGGTACTGGAAGTTACCACGTTATGATTAAAATGGTGACGTAGTACCATAAGCTACTATTGGATGTGAACAAAATGAGAAAATGGTGCCAAAAGCTTCCAGTTGTGGGTGATCACACAAAATGATTTGTCAATATACTATATGAGTCTAAGGGAATATATCAGATGACGAAATCACATTGAGTTCGAGATGATATAGATATTACAATGAAGTGCTCCAGAAGAAGTACATATGATAATGATTGTATTCATGAAGCACTACACACTTATCTTGAGAAAAAAAAAAGTTGATATTATTATTACTGAGGAACAAGTACAGAAGATTCAGATGATAAAAATATGAATAAGGTGTAGTGAATCCTCGATAAATACAAAATGCGAAAATTATTACATAATAGAACCCATAAAAGAAGGGTGCGTCTCTAGAGTATAAAACTCCGTAACTCTACCACCCATTATTGTTATCTGGGTTCATAATGAGATATCTAAAGAATCTAAAGCTCTTTTTTGCTTGAGTCCTTGTATTTCAACAGAATCTTGAAATGTGATGCATTCTTGAAGCTTTTTTATAAGCTCAGCAGATGTATCTGCAGATTTGAATACTTCTCTCATTGAAGGAGATAAAAATGTTTGATATACTCCTTCATCTAAAAATCCAAGCAAACCATGAAAAATGTTATTAAAATTCAATAGACCTATGAGCTTCTTATGAAGTTTCATTTCTGCCCAAGAAGCAATGGTAAACATTTTCATTAAAGTACCATAACCGCCTGGAAGAATGATAAAAGCATCGCTATTGTTCACCATATCCATCATAAAGTCATAAATAGAATGAGTTAGCATCAAACTCGTGGAATCTTTGACGACCCTTGTTGAAGCTCTATGAAAAGGTATGATACTTTTCACTTCTATCTCAAAACATTTTCCAACCATTGAAAGATAATCAAAGAAAGTGATGCTAGTCTCTCCATACAGTAAATTGATTTTCTGATTCCCCATCTACCTTATTAACTGACTTACAATATCAATATTTTGAGAAACTTAATAGTTTAGAACGACCAAGAACATACATGGTTTTGATCGGATGAAGAAATTTATTACCTTGCGAAGATTCTGAAAAATCCATCTATTTATATTAATAAACTAAAGTTTGTGAGATATATGATTATGATGAATGACTCTATATTTAAAAGGGAAGTTTCACAAAACGATAACTGACAGATAAGACGTTGGGTTTTAAATGAATCTTATCTGTCGGCAGCTATAAGATTTTCTTCAAATTACAGTACAACATACTGAACTGTATTAATATAATTTTTCATACTGACAAGAACAATTTTTACAAACTTGATCTTTTGAAACAATATTTGATTATAACGTTATTCTTCATCTTTGAAACGAATCCATAGAGACATAAGCCACGATGCACATAACCACTAGGATATGTCTCAAGAATCTGTTGAATCGTTTGATCCATAGATTCCTTACTCAATCCTTCCTTTATAAATGCTATTTTATCTTCTCGATTTGGAACGAACCCTACAGATTTACATCGTGTGTCACAAGTCCATCGAGCGCATTTGAAGCATCCACCTAATCTTTTTTCTCTTTGTTTCTTTGCAAAAGTACTTTTACCCATACCTAGCATATATTTGTATGAATTTGGATACTTCCAGACAATCAAACTTTTGCTTCAATCAACCATCGAGTATCACTTGGAGTATCATTAACCATTAACACCCTCAATCTTTCTATTCGAGATCGATAAATTATTTTTATGATATTTATTGGAAGAAAAGAATAATATTTACGGATATCTGAGAGTGTTAAATCCATTTGTAAATTCGGACCTTTGTTAAGGAAGAATGAATGAATTGCCTTATGATTATAACAATGACGTGTATGCGATACGAATCTAAAAACAGAGCTTAACAATTTGTGTTTCAGAAGGTATGATACGCATATGATATGATTCTAGATTGAAATATTGTGTGTCAGAATTTGTACTTGAAGTGCATTTATTGCCGGCGAAATAAGATGTGATATGTTTGTGAAATATAACGTGTCATAATGAACTATTGTGATGTTTACTGATATAAATGATGATGGTTTGCATGATTAACTGATTCTTTGTGATATGAGATGCTTTGTTCTGGATTGGTGAAATTATTACTAGCTAAATATTTGTGAATCGATATTTGATCAAATTGAATATGAAAGGGGTAAAGTATATATGGGCCCACCACTCTCCATGTGTGCTACTAGATATTATGGATCCACTAGATAGCCACATGTGTATGATTCGTAACTTGAAGTTACGAGATGGTTTGATCAAAGAATGAATATATGACACGTAACCTGAAGTTACGGGATGATTTGATCAAATAATGGGTATATGACACGTAACATGAAGTTACGACATGGTTTGATCAAAGAATGACACAAGATGTTATGAAAAATGAAAATAAGTGTCATATGAAAGTGATGAAGCTAGTAATATACTCAGTTGATATGATGAACTCTTGAAAAAAAATGTGCACATTACAAGTAATATGAGTTCAAAGTCCTCCTATTATATGTTGAAATCAATAATGAAATGGAGATTATACGAACTCCCCTCAAGAAACTCAATAATGAAAGTACAGATCAGGGATTTATTAAGATGAGGGGGAGAATCAATGATTGACATTTGTAAATGATATATGCATCACACTGAAAGTGTGAAAATTATGAACTGAATGATATTGATCATGGTGAAATATATGAAATGATGGTGGAATAATACGCTGGAAGCGTTTGTAACACCCCACCTTACTGTAAAATCAGAGTAGCGCAATAATTCGCAAAGTCTTTGAAAAATAAAACTTTTTACTTTGCGAAAACTGATTTGGGGTGCTACCGTGAAAA